>WNWU01000036.1:11124844-11343007 GCA_012654045.1 Ptyas mucosa
TAGAATTAGTAGAAACTTGTTAATTGTTTCCTGCAACATATATGTATGATATATCATGTCTTTGTATACCTGTGTAGGAAGTTAGCACCCACTCCTTTCCTAGAGGAATGAAATATTTTGGGAAATATTAAAAAGGCAGAATATTATGTTTCCCTGGACGAGAAATGGAGAAGCATGTTTTAAAGATGAAGTAGCTCCCATCTTCCTGCCCCCTTTGTCAAGGAGCCAGAGGCAGAAACTCAATCTTTGTCAATGGACCATCATCTGCAACACAATAGGACCCATCTAGCAACAAATTCACCACATGGCACCTGCAAAGATTACATCAGCCAGCAAGGCTAGCTAAGACCCTCACCCCCTGGGAGTCTGACAACCAACCAGGATACTCTTTCTGGGCCCCAGGAAGTTCAAAGCCAGAGAGGGCATAAAACCCGGGGACTCACTGCATCTCGCCCTTTTTCTGTTCAGGAACTCAAACCATGTGATCCTGTCCACCATTAAACCATCTTTCCAAGCAATCTCCCATGTTTCTAGTGTCTTTTTCCCCACTTGGAGCTGAACCCAGAAGGATATTTCTTCCTACCCCTGCATGCTATAAATATTTGTTTCCTGGAACACATACATATATTATGCCTTTAAAGTTGTAACACAAATATGTCACATTGACTAACTTCCTGGAACAAACATATACTGTTATTGGGGTCTATAAAGTATCTGGCATTTGTCAAAACATATGTTCCACCTTTTGATCAGATCCTTATCTCTGTATCTGAATCTTGAGCTCCCTTCACTCCAGGGGGCTAAATAGCCAAGTGTGAACACAAAGAAGATCAGAAAGAGATAACGCTAATGGTGCTAATCAAGGGGCTCTACCCTGTTCCAGGAGATACACAAATCAAAGATGCCAGAATTGGGGGTTTTAACTGATGGTTTATGATTTTCCTAAACAATATAAAAGGGATTCACATTCCCTTTCTTGTCTGTAGTTGTTACCTGCATGTATGTATTTGGAACAGCTAACCATTTAAGCTTGATGAAGATTAAATGCTATTTTACTCAAGCCTCTGTTTAAGTTTCTTGTTTGGCATTTATGAGCTTAAACATATTATTATTGGACCTTACAGCACCAAGGCACATAGCTTGCTTAACTTGATGATGACTGAATAAATCACAGCCAGGTTCACACAGGATAAAAAAGCAGAAAGCCTCGGTTTTTATAGGACTAAAACAAAACAAAACAAAACAATTTGGATGCAGACCAGGTGCAGAGAATGGAGATACCCATGTTTTCCGGAAAATAAGACTGGGTCTTATATTAATTCTTGCTCCAAAAGACGCATTACGGCTTTTTTTCAGGTGAAAAAAGATGTCTTCTTATTTCATGTACAATAGACATGTAAACGCAAGGCCCACAGGCCCATATCTGGCCCGCGGGGTCACCCTGGGGATGGCAAGGGACCGGCACCCACCACCCCAAGGCCGCCCGAACTCAGCTGGGCACACACCCCCAGCATGCGCACAGGTGGCGAGCGCAGTGGAGATGGTGTCTGGCAGCAGCCACAGCCTGCTGGGCCCTTGGCCAGCATACTCTGGGGCTGCATAACCTGCACAGTGCAGGTGAATTCGAACGCTGCAAACGCCAGCCCAGCCCTCCAAGCAGTAGATGGAGGCAGAGGCATGGGGGGAGACTGCCCACCCATTCCCTCCCACTGTCTGCATGAATGCTGCTGGCACTGGGGAGCTACAGTTCATTGAGGGAACCATGAATGCCAACATGTACTGTGACATACTGAAACAGAGCATGATGCCCTCCCTTCAGACACTGGTCCGCAGGGCAGTATTCCAACATGATAACAACCTCAAACACACCTCCAAAATGACCACTGCCTTGCTAAAGAAGCTGAGGGTAAAGGTGATGGACTGGCCAAGCATGTCTCCAGATCTAAACCCTATTGAGCATCTGTGGGGCATCCTGAAACGGAAAGTGGAGGTGCGCAAGGTCTCTAACATCCACCAGCTCCGTGACGTTGTCATGGAGGAGTGGCAGAGGACTCCAGTGGCAACCTGTGAAGCTCTGGTGAACTCTATGCCCAAGAGGGTTAAGGCAGTGCTGGAAAATAATGGTGGCCACACAAAATATTGACATTTTGAGCCCCATTTGGACATTATCACTTAGGGGTGTACTCACTTTTGTTGCCAGCAGTTTAGACATTAATGGCTGTGTGTTGCATTATTTTGAGGGGACAGCACATTTACAGTTACACAAGCTGTATACTCACTACTTTACATTGTAGCCAAGCGTCATTTCTTCAGTGTTGTCACATGAAAAGATATACTTAAATATTTACAAAATGTGAGGGGGTGTACGCACTTCTGTGACATTCTGTAAATCATAATTTTTAAAGAGCAACAGTCATCTCTGCCTCACAGCAGTTCCTCCTCTGACCTGCTGTTGACTCACCGACAGACCCAATATTGCAGAATATAGTCTCATGCTATATAACTAAGCTCCAGTTCATGTGGAATAAACTAAATTATTAACGTATCTTAAATAGAACACTATCTTTAGGTAGATTTTTACTGCAAAAGCATTTTATTAAAATAAATTTGATAAAAATAAAAAAATTCCGATTTAAATAAAAAAAATCCGATTTAAATTTTAAAAATCTGTTTGTTTTTTTAAAAAAATATTTTTATCCACCCTGCCCATAGCCATGACAGGGCTGGTGGGCTACGGCTGCTGCCGGACACTGTCAGCCCCTGTACGCTCACTGCCTCCTGTGTGCGCACCGGGGGTGTGCGCACTGGGCTGGCAGTGGCTGGTCCCTCACCATCTCCGGGGCAGCTTGTGTTTGACATGTCTGCATTAAATCAAGTGTTAATTGAAGACTTATAAGGCGGGAGTGGCAACAAAAATGCTGACAGTTAAGATCATCCACACAAAAGCGATGAAAAATTGCAGGTACCATTCAGAAAACGTTTATTTCACACAAGTGCATTAAGTACCTTCGTTACAACACACGATATATTGAATTATGAAACACGTCTGTTCGTTATCAAAGTGCACATGTTATTCATGTGTAGGGTCTGTACTCCAGTTGGTAATTCGGCAATAAGTCTCAAGTTCATCTGTTTACATAGGCGTTTGTTTACCTCTTCTCCAAAGGCACCCACTTATGTATTTACAAATACTTAATTATAATTTATATTATTATTTATTTTAAGTATTAGTGCCAATAATATTTATTTATATCTAGTTATATATTAATATTATTACTTTATAATTCAATACGTCCATCGTGTGTTGCAATGGACATACTAAATGCATCCGTCTCGCTGATTATCTTAACTGGGGCATATTTTTGGGGTAGGGTTTTATTTTTGGGGAAACACAGTACCATATTTGGATTGCAACAATTCAGATAACCATAAGATGGCAGTATAGATACAAAAAACCCAAACTTCATGCTATCATAAAGTGGTCACCTGGACTTTTATATCCCAGTGCAGGGGTGGGCAATTGTGGCTCTTTTACAACCTGTGGACTTCAACTCCCAGAATTCCTGAGACAGCCAGGCTGTCTCAGGAATTCTGGGAGTTGAACTCCACAGATTATAAAAGAGCCACAATGGCTCCCCGTCCCAGTGTATGGTGGTGTAGGAAGTCAGCACCCGACCTCCCTCAGAAAGGAGGCTTTCCTAGGATCAAATCATTCACTTTTTTTAAAAAAAATTGATTTATATGCCGCCCTTCTCCGGAGACTCAGGGCGGCTTTCAATGCGTTAAGCAATAGCCTTTATACTTTTGTATATTTATACAAAGTCAGCTTACTGCCCCCACAATCTGGGTCCTCATTTTACCTACCCTAGAAAGGATGGAAGGCTGAGTCAACCTTGAGCCTGGTGAGATTTGAACTTGCAGTAATTGCAGGCAGCTGATGTTAATAACAGTGCTTTAGTCTGCTGCGCCACCAGGAAACTTCTCTCTACTATCAGGAAAGCACTTCAGACAGTCCCTCCAACAATTAAGTTTTATGAATTATATACTTTTGTATTTATTTAGAAAACTGGAGCATTCCATTCAGTATCCATTTACATGGATTTATAAGGAGCCAGACAGCTCCATTCATAAATAAAACATCTTCAGCTACAGCTCCCACAGAAGGCTGAACTGATGAGATTAAAAGCAGAAAAACAAAGACTCCTAAAATCTACATTCCCCATCCAGCTCCAAGGACAGGGCATGACCTCCCAGCCACAACGGGAGTCAGACAGCAATAATACAGACAAATCAGTAAAGGATGGAACTGAATGTGAGTGTCATTGATGCTTCCTGGGATGTTCTCTTTTCTTCATCTGAACTTTAAAATATTAAATGAGTCATCAAACCTTTAGAACTGGGAACAAAAGTTGCTGAAAAATCCTTCTATGTTGTAATTCCTCTACATAATATATAATTTCTGTGGAGGAAGGACCTAAGTATTGGATATTCAGTAAAATTTTAGTTTAATGACCCATTTGAGTGGAGTGGGTGTTTATTAAATCCAAATGTCTATTAAATTCAAATTCACATCATTGTAAACTGCCAATTTGTAAAGACGCTTATTCCTGGGGAGGAAAGCTATGGCAAATCTTACTAAAAAGCAGAGACATCACCCTGCCAACAAAAGTGTGTATAGTCAAGGCTATGGTTTTCCCAGTTGCAATGTATGGCTGTGAAAGTTGGACCATAAGAAAAGCTGAGCACCAAATAATTGAGGCCTTTGAACCAGGGGTGGGTTCTACTTACCTTTACTACCGGTTTGCAACTTTGGCCACCTAATGAGAAGGAAGGGCTCACTGGAGAAGAGCCTAATGCTGGGAAATATTGAGGACAAAAGAAGAAGGGGAAGACAGAGAATGTGGCTGGATAGAGTCACTGAAGCAGTCGGAGTGAGCTTAAATGGACTCCAGAGCATGGTAGAGAACAGGAAGGCCTGGAGGAATGTTGTCCATGGGGTCACGATGAGTCAGACATGACTTCACAACTAACAACAACAAAACTGCCCACACTTGCTGGGAGTCAGGTGCCATACAAATTTAGTAAATAATAAAGAAGTGAGCTGCCCGTGACAATGGATTGATGGAAAAGTTCCAAAGAACTGTATAATTGATGTATTATTACACTGTGAATGTTTGGTTATAAATTCCCAAGCTGTCTCAGATCCCATGGAAAGGAGGTTGAAATCACCTAGTAGTAAGAGGCTGAGGAAACCCACAATTATCCCTTCAGCATGGAATGTAACAACAACTGACCACCTGCACAACAGTTAGGATCTCCTGGCAACCAGTTGCCACACTATGCCAATCCTGTCATGGGGTTGCAAATGATGCAGAGTAAAACACCTCGCTGGATAGATCTCTATGAAGGAGACTCTTCCTCTTCAGCCAGACAGATCTCGGTAATTAGAATATAGCTAAAATCTCCTGGCCTTTTGAATAATCATGTCACATCAATGCACAGATAATATTATTAAAGTGAAAATAGGCAGATGTATGCGTATTTTTATTAAATTCAAAAGCTGTAACTATGAAAAATAGAAAATACATATCAATCTAAATCTAACCTTTAAGAGAAAATGCATTCAATAAATTAGAGATATTTTGTTGGATGTTAAAAAGATGCCTATAAATTGTACTGTCTGTTTCTAATTTTTCGCAATCCATCTTGTGCCCATATTTAAACGAAACCCAAAAGGAAGACATTCAATGATGTGCTAATTTCAAAACTGATTGAAATATTGCATGTCTTGAGTCCACTAGTTAAGTTCTTGAACATCAAGATTTGAATATATTGCAAATTGTTTTTTGGGGTAGAAAACACTGCTGGTAATCAGTTGTTGGTAGTCAAAAATTGAGATAGCTATACTTCCATCAATACGTTTCAGGATATTTCAGAAGATCTTAACAAACACAGTAGATTTTTAAGACGTTAAAACTGTTAATTGATAAACAATTTATAATTTGTTCCCATGCAACTTTCATCTGTGCGCCCACAAGTCTTCCTCTCCCTCCTTCATCTCTACGTACAGTACCTATTTAAATCGTACAACAGTTGAGCTACTCCACGCATCTGATAAAGCGAGCTGCAGTTCATGAAACTTTATGCCTTGCAATAAAATCTGTTTTTAAAAAAATGCTCCAAGCTCTTTTTTTGCTACCATAGACAATTGCGGATCTCCCCCTACAATGTCTAGAGTTGTTGGTACTGTCACTTTAATGCTTTATCAGCTTGCAATTGGCTGGATGATTGGAACATTCCTACATGTCGAAGGATTGTCTTGTGCTGTGATTGGCTGGATTGGACGCTGCAGGATACTTCCTGGAATGTCTGCAAGTGGACGTTCATCTGGCTCTTTCACTGGAAAAGTGGTGATGGGGACTTTCTTTTATGCAAGATGTAATTAATAGCCATGAGATTATAGGTAAGAAGAATATGCGATTTCGGCAGACTGTTTGTTGCTTTGGACATAGCACAAAAACATATGGACATGTTGCAGGGCCAGCAGAATCCATGTTCAGTAGGAACGAGTCTGCTCACTAGCAGATTGAACTTGTTCTATTGAACTTTTTAACTATGTTTCATTTAATTGCATTATTACAATGCAAGCATATTATTTCAGAGCAATGGTATCTGCTTCATACGGAGAGGCATCCCATAGCAAAAAAACTGCTAGAAGATGTAATTTGATCAGGAGGAGGATAAATGATTCCCTAAGAAACAATGGAAAGTACTTTGTTTGCTTTTCTTTTTCACAGTGGAATGAAACCTCTGACCAGATCAAGGATGCTACACAACCTCCCTTGAAACTGGCTTTCTACATGTGCTGAAAAATTATTAAGTTTTGTTCAAAGTAGGTATTCTAATAATGATCAGTGGGAGCTAAAAGCTGATAAAACTGCGTTACTAGCTTTTATAAAAGACCAGAATGAGCTCATAATTTGAAAAGAAAAAAAATCGACAGCAGCAGTTTAAACATGGATGGAATTTTGGGAGTGGATATGGGGGAGGGGAGGGTATATCTTATAGCAGTCCTTTTAGATACTTGGATTGATTACACTCAAGAGTGTACTGGAGAAACGAATTTTCTTTATAATTTCCCAAGGAGTGTCAAAAAGCTTCTGCCCTTTATAGGGAAACAAGAAATCTATTAAAAATGTGATTTTATGTATGCATTCTAAGATTGTAATCAGTAAAAGCTCTTACACTGTCTTTTGTGATGAGTTTATTAAAACTGTAGGGATTTTCTGTGTAGCTTAGAGAAGTTGTATGTAAAACATTTGCATTTCAAATCTCTGTCAAGGAAGTTTGTCATAAATGTATAGATGTGTGTTTTATGATCATGGAAATTAAGGTGTGCTTGGGATAGAAGATGTGTGTACCTGAGGATGGTATACAGAATTCAGCCCATATTCCTATACATATTTCCAGTAATATTCTGCATCTTTCTTGATAGAAAAATATTGTAGAAATTGATTTCTTGCATATGTACTTTAACTCCTTGTTTCTGTTGTTTTTCATTTTGGATTTTTCAAAGTTTATTTTCTGAATTAGGTATGGTTTGGATAATATTGGTTGAGCTTAATTTGCTTACCAAATCACAGTTGATTGGATTCACACAACATACTAAAAAAAGAAAATCAAACTATGCCTTGTATGTTAAAATGTAGAGTTTATTTTAAACCCTACCTTCTTCCTTCTTTTACAATTACTTGCAAGATGTTGATACTATTTTGCCCTATTGTGATTCTGACAAACTGGAAACGCTTCTGCGACCAGAAGTTTGCAGAACAATATTTGACATTATTTGTTTTTAAACATCATAGGCTAATATATCAACTATTCAAGAGAGAAAGTGAACAATTTTTAAACAGATGCTTCTAAAAGTACAGATGTAAGGATGTCTGCACATCACTGTACTTTAGAAGCATCTTTTTGTTTAAAAGTGAGTCTTGTTCACTTTTCCTCTTCGTATTGGGCACAAAATATATCAACTTCTTGCAAGTAATTGTAGCAGAAGGAAGAATGTGATAATTGGAGGAATAAATTTAACTTACACATCTTGTATGTGTATGTCTTTATAATCTTGCATATTTAGACATGGGCTGTGTTTTATATCAGCAGAAGAGTACATAAGTAATATCTTAAAGATTAAAGTAGAATAGTTATCTACTATAAGTCAGCATTTTCTTATTTGTTCTATCTATGAATATAAGACTACTTAAAATTATTTGCCAGGTATTGGAAATCAAAAGCCATTTAACATGACAACAGAAACGTTGGTGAAGGATATTAAACCAGGAATGAAAAATCTAAATCTTATATTCATTGTGCTGGAAACAGGTAAGTCACATGGAAGAGAAGATAGGTTTGCTTTTTTTAAATCACTATATAAGCAGTTGGGAGACCAAGCTACATGCTTATTTCACTAGAATGCTTAAATTCTGGATAAAATATTTTACTGCCTTTTTCGTAATTGCTTTGCAATGATTTCCTTTCCCTCATTGATTAACTAATTGCTGTCGTATTCCGAAAAATGTTGGTTATTGACCAGACTAAAAAAAATTCATTTAAAACAAAATTATTTTTTAAAAAAAAGATACTTTCTATAAATGGACAGATAGTTACTGAAGTTTTAATGCTCAAAATAACATTAGTGAAAGGTAAAACATATCAAACAAAGCACATTGAACTATTTTTATGATACAAAGCAGAAGTATATATTTTTGAGCTTAATGCCAAAATCTCCACTAAAGTATTATTTATAATGCTAAAAAAGAAGAAAAAACAATATCCTTAAGAATAATATACATAATATTTAATTTCTGACTTCCCCCTTTGTACTCCGAACAATTTGTAGTACCTATTGGCTTGTAAATTTAAAAAATACTTTACAAAATTTAATATAAATTACATCCTAGGGAATTCAATGATATCTACTTACAGTACACCTAAGTGGGTTTAAAGCTGCAGTCTTATATGAGGGGGAAAGTAATACAGGTGTTGTTTAATGATCATTCATTCAGTGACTGTTCAAACTTACGACAGGATTTGCTTAAGGATAGCTACAAGGAATGCCAAAATTGCTGTTGCTAGCAATAGAGTTGTGAGGTTGCATTGTACGACCTCATCACTTAGTGATGGAAATCCTGGTCCCAATTATCCTTGTTAAGCAAGGACTACCTGTATGGCATGATTATTGCTGCTGATCATGAAGACATTTCTTAATGATAAGGAGAAGCAGACTGAACTCTCAGCAAAAAGAGTAATTTTTAGATAATCTAAACGATTTACTTCCAGTTTTACACACACACAACAGAAGCTCAGTATGTAAACTTCTGGGCTTAAAGGAATATGCAGATGAAGGTGGGGTGTATTCGGAGTGAAGCAGTGACTGATAAAAAACCTCTCCTTTACTCATGATAACAAATCCTTGCAATTTTCTTGAATTGTGGTTCTTGTTCTATCACTAGGCCGGGTGACCAAGACAAAGGATGGTCATGAAGTACGGACCTGTAAAGTAGCTGACAAAACAGGCAGCATAAACATCTCTGTATGGGATGATGTTGGAAACCTAATCCAGCCGGGCGATATCATCCGACTCACCAAAGGGTATGGGGATTTTTCCAAGAGGAACAGCTTGGGAGAAGCTGAGGGAAGAGTTATTTTTGAGACTGTGGCTAAACCCGATGTCAAGAGAGCAGCAAGTATGACTTGGCTGTTTTGTGGAATGTGCTCAAATTACTTCATACAAATTAGTTATTTAACGTGTATCACCACTTTTCTAAATTTTGTTAGGAAAGTTTAAGGGAGTGGGGGGGGATTCTGAGACGTCTATATGTTGCTGAGTTATTATCTTCCAACAATCATCATCATTGGCCCTGCAATCTTGGGCTACCAGATGTTTTAGATCCAGCAGAATGAGCTTTCATCAACCCTAATTTAAAGACTGTGTATAATTCTTGGGATCAGTCTAATCTGCAACATTTAACCTAATTCTTAGACTTGTATATATTTTCTTCTGCAAATGTACATGTTGTTTTTAAGGTTCATTTTCCTCTTATTTACACAAAGGCAGACTTAACCTTAATTTAGGCATTGTCCTTGGTCATAACTTAGTTTGCTTAATTGTGGCTTAGTATATGGAGTTGAACCCAGCTATTGTGGTTTATAAACCATGATTTATGGCTCAGTATATAATTTGAACCCATCCAATTTTGCTTATTCAGTAAATGATAGTTAACCAAACACAGAACACATGAATCTGCTTCTTAAAAATGGTGTACAGGTAGTCTATTTTTAATGACTACAGTTGGGACTGGCAACTCGGTTGTTAAGAGAAACAGTTGCTAAATGAAACTAATCCTGTGATCTTATGATTTTACTTAAGCTTTCCTCTGGTTTAGAGACCTACAAGGGTTGAGAATGTGAGAATTGGTTGTGAAGTTTTTCATCACTGTTATAACACTGAACAATTGCTAAATGAGACAGTCACTAAACAAGAACTACCTGTATATAAGCAGAGCAGCCTGTAAGATTGCTCTGACATTTTTTGATGTTCTGTACAAATATTTATTTATTTATTTATTTATTTATTTATTAAACTTTTATATATGAATGAACATGCTAGCAGAGACTTAACACACTAATAAGTTTGCCATACTGTGCAGTCACCCCAACTAACTAAACATTTTTGTTCAATTCCAATAATTGGAGCAAATCTAGAAAACCTAAAAGTATGATTCCATACATGGCTCCTTGGAAGTAAGTTTATTGAATTCAAGAGTACTCTGTTGAAATTAATCTGCTGAATTCAAGGTATCACTGGTTTCAATGAGAAACCATGTTTTCATGTTTGTGTGGAAGGTTGATTTATTTCAGTGAGGGACAAACAAGTACTGTACAGATAGCATGCAGGTAGAGTTTCATGCGATGCACCAAAAAGACAGATTTATTTTTGAGCAAAACTAGGAATTGTGTGCTGCTTTTTAATCATGAATTTTTCTTTATCAGGTACTCATCGATTTTCAAAGGTTGCTTGACACTGTACACTGGACGTGGAGGAGATCTGCAGAAAGTGGGAGAGTAAGGCTCACAGTTTATTTCAATGGCTCTTCCTAGGATTAAGGGATGGTTAGGTGGATTTTTTTCCAATGTTATGCAAATACAGATTTTTGCTAAAGAATAGTTCTGCCCTAGAAGACGCAAAGTATCTGAAACCATGGAAGACATCTTCTTTTGTTTCTAGGTTGAAAGGTATTGGCAACGCATTGCCGTATTTCTGGTTACATTTAACAATCCATCTGCCATTAGGAAATCACTGCTTGATTCACAGCTCTAAATATGCCACCACTTCTTAATTCCGTAGGATAAATGTCTCCACCCTATGCTAGATTTAATTTTCATTTCACTTTGTATCGAGATACATTTTATGTTTTGTCTTACGGTGAACCTCTAGTTTTCCCAGTAATATTTCATCGAGAAATCTCACACTGAATTATTACAGTTATTTGTGCTGATAAAGACTTGTTATGATGATTTTTATTAAACCGCTTTTGAATTGGCATATATTAGCCATTCTTAGATCATTTTATAGAGCTATAGAGGTTCACCATCCTTAGGCTAAAAAGACATACCTTGGAAGAAAAATATGAAAAAGAACAAGGAATAATGAGGACCCGGTTTGTGGGGGCAATAAGCTGACTTTGTATAAATATACAAAAAGTATGAAGGCTATTGCTTAACACATTGTAAGCCGCCCTGAGTCTCCGGAGAAGGGCGGCATATAAATATAAATAAAATAAAAAATAAATAAAATAAAATAAAAATATATATTAAGTATGTGCAGGTCAAAGAGGAAAAGGTAATTCAGAATGCATGGGGGTGATCATGTAACTCCTCTTGAAAATTTATTTTATTTTAATCCTGCCTTTATTATCTTTATAAATAATTAAGGCAGCAAACATATCTAATACACCTTCCTCATATTTTCCCCACAACAACAATCCTACAAGATGGTTTGGACTGAGAGAGAGTGACTACCCCAAAGTCTCTTAGCCAGCTTTAATGCCTAAAGCAGGACTAGAACTCACAGTCTCCCAGTTTCTAGCTTGGTGCCTTAACCACTAGACCAAACTGGCTCTTTAATTTCATAAAATTTCAGTTTAATGAAGAAGATGCATCTTTTCTGGGATTGTACAAATGCTGCCTCGCATTCCTTGAAAAGATGTGTTTGATTTAAGGAACTGCCAGCAGGTGCTATGTGCACCCTCTTAATTCACTTGATCTCTCCCCCTTTAAAGCTGGATAACTGAACATCTCAAAGACTACTTCACAGTCCTCAGTTTTAATGTTAGAATTATCTTGATTTATTTATTCCACTAATCATGAATTGATCTTAAGTGCCCAGATAAAACAAGTTTGTCCAAGAAGGTCAAGTAAAGCATTTCCTAATTCAATTCAATTCAATTCAATTCAATTCAATTCAATTCAATTCAAATCAAATCAAATCAATTCAGTTCAAATCAAATCAAATCAAATCAAATCTTTATTGTCAATGCACAGTATGTGTACAATGAAATTAAAAGAGCCTCCCTTGGTGCAGCCCCCCCCCAACCACAAAACATATTTCAATAACTCAATAAATGAAAGAAATAGAATCCCTAAACCCAAATAAGTAATGTGTCAGCGAGTTAAGTTGCATTTTTTCATCGCTGCCATAATCAAAGAGAAAAAGGAAAAAAAAACTGGAGCGAGCAGTACAGTTTGAAATTTAGTGCTTGGCATTTGAGATATTGTCCTTCTCTCCCTCCCTTAATAGATAGGGTTACCCAGGTGATGAAGGAAGGGGGACATTCCTGTGATCTGAAGTAGTGGGCAGAAGAGACTGACTTGGAAGATGGCCAATGGGCATTGAGATATTGTGAGGCAGAAGGGAAGGGGTTTGGTTTCGGAGAATCAGTTTTGGCTGCCTATGAGTTTAGGTTGGATCGTAAATTCTTTAATAAATGAGAGATTCATCAAAGACTTTGTGTTTGAAAATGAAATTTATTTGAGATTTCAAATTGAGATGAACCTGACATAATGACCAACACACATTCCCATATACCTATATATATGTAACATTATATTATATTACATTGGTATGAACATGTTGCATGTTACGTTGGCCCTGCAAGTCTATCATATTATATGATAGTTCAGTGATGGCAAACCTTTTAGGCACAGAGTGCCCAAAACGGAAGGTGCATGCATGCATGTACGCACGCACGCCAGAGCGCTAAAAACCTGATGACCAGCTGGCTGAGCTGGGGCAACGGTGTGCGTACCCACAGAGAGGGCTTTGTGTGCCACCTGGCACCCATGCCATAGGTTTGCTATCGCGGTCCTAGCTGATGTCTGAGATAGAGCTTCCCTCCCTGCCTCCTTTAATCTTCAACAGGAGCTCACTGTAAATAATCTTGCTTCACTGTTAGTCTCTACCTCTGGATCTTTTTCATTTATTAACAATGTGAACATTAACGTCAGATTCATAGTGTTGCCATTGTTGGCTGGTCAAGTTTTAATTTCAATAGCTTGAGTTAATATTTTCCTACCTTTATTCTTTCCACCCACCTCCCTTGAAAGTCCATTGTTTGGAAGAGCAGAGCTTTTAAAAGTTTGTATTTGCCAGAGAAAAGTTAAAGGTAGTTAAAGGATTGTTTTGCATGGCTATTCCATCTTGCTGCACTAGTAAAAAGGGACATTCTTGCACCTGTTTGCGGGGGAGGGGCGGCAATCTTCAGTTTATCTTCAAAGGAAGCTTAGTAATAACCCTTAGGGTACCAGATGGATTTCCATCCCAGTTATAATTTCAGTGGTGCCTCATTTTGTTTCCCTTCTTCTGTCTAACTTTTTTTTTTCTTTTGTTCTCAAGCCACTTTGATAGTAAGACTCGTGGTTTATTTTTCAAACGAGCTATAAGCCACTATAGGACACATTACGGTTTCATTACAGCAGGGCAGTATGCATTATTGAATAGAGGGAATTAAAAAGAACAAAGAAAAAAAAATTCATCAGTTGAATGACGGTTGCATCTCTTGCTCTCTAGGTTTTGTATGATTTATTCAGAAGTGCCAAATTTTAGTGAGCCAAATCCTGACTATGTTGCCCAGCAGTCACAAAACAAAAATGTAAGTATAAGAATTGCCTTAGTTTGGTTGTTCTCAGTTAGTGACTTATATGACTCAGAGATAGTATAGGTTGGACATAATCTTTAAAACTTAACTATGAGTGAAGAATGTTACGTAGAGTAATAGATTGCTTCTAAGCACACACACACACAAACACATTTGTATGTATATATACACACACACATATATATGGAAATTAAAATGCAAGGATCTTTGTCTGAACTGATGTTGAGGTGTGAAATAAATGTTTAATGATGGATTTTATAAGCCTAAGAACCATTCCTTGCCCAATCACATGATGACTGGTACTTTTCGTGCCATTTCTTTTTGCTGAAGCAGAATCCTTTAAAAATATGTCTCTTGTGATAACCAACTCCTGTTGCATTTCTTCCCTTTAAAATCCCATGCTTGTTTTACATTTTGTAGAAGCTGGGTTTTACGTGTGCCTATCAAGAGAAAGTTTCAGCAGGTGGTAGCATTGGCCCAACTTGGATTCAGAAGCTAAAGTAAAGGAGACTTGCTTGTTACATGGATAGGACTCTAACAACCGTTACTGGAGATATTGATTGAGCTAGGACAGTGATGGCTAACCTTTTTGCCATCGTGTGCCAAAAGCGGGAGGAGCGCGGTGGGGTCACATGCACGCGTGCCCACATCCATAATTCTATGCGCTCTGCCCCACCCCGTGCTCCCCCCACTTTTGGCATGCGATGGCCCGGTGGGCCCGTTTTTTGCTCTCCCCGGGCTCCAGAGCCTTTCTAGGAGCCTGGGGAGGGCAAAAATGGCCTTCCCCACATCCCCAGAGGCCCTCCGGAGGTGGGAAACAGTGTGTTTCCTGACTTCTGGTGGGCCCAGAAGGCCCGGAAATCAGCTGGTTGGCACACACATGCGTGCCGGAGCTGAGCTCGCGTGCCCACCGATATGGCTTCGCGTGCCACCTGTGGCACCTGTGCCATAGGTTCGCCATCACGGAGCTAGGAAGTTGAAAAATGGGAAAAAAACATTCTTGAAAAAGGAACGAGAAAGACCTCTTTAGTTCTGTTGACAGTGACATATACAGTATATGGTTGCCTCCATAAAGTGCTCAGAAGTCAATCTCAACCAAGGGAGCGTACACAACCTAATTACACAATCTAATGCAGGACAAGTGAGCCCTATGTTTTGGGCTTCACCCTCTGCTAGTCCCAACCAAGGTCTGTAGATTCAGATCATCTAGAGAAATAACTACAGAAGGTGTCATGGATCTCAAGTGTCAGGCAAGATCAGGGATGCAAGTCCCACATGGAAGAAATACATGTGGTAGACATTAAAAAGAGTCATGGCTTCAGTTATCTAATTACACCAACCACATTGAAGAAATTGATCCTTCTCATGGACACCCGAAGCTGGGTAGCCTATCCTGGCTTTCCTTTTTAAAAAAAAGGAGATAATAAACTTTTCAGGTCTGTAACCTGAGAGAGTTCTTGCATGTTTAAGAGCCACTTTGATGAAATGTGAAGGGATAAGCAGAAGCTGAGGGGGGTTCTCCTGCATGGTTTTTAAAAGAGTGATGTAGTGGTTAATGCATTGGATTACACTGAGAGAACCTGGATTGAAGTCCATCCTCAGTCATGCAGACTTACCAGGTGGATTTATATACAATCTCAGCCAAACATGCCTCATTGAGTTATGGGAACAAAATCCCCATATTTCCAGCCTTAAATTTCCTGAGATAATATGAGAATTGAATCTAATAAATAATAATACAAAATCTCAGGATATGGATTTGGCAAATTTATTGGATGCCTGAATGGATCTAACTCAACAGTACGAGTAGGACTTTAAATGGGAGCAAATTTACTGGCTAGTTGGCTGGACTCATCTCTCAGTAATATTTTCCAGATAACATCTTAGCAGATAATATCTTGCCAGCCAGATATTTGTTGCCTTGTTGTAGAAGAGGTTTTTGTTTTGTAATTTAATATAGTTTATGCTTTAGAACAGCCTAATGCTGGGAAAGATTGGAGGCAAAAGAAGGGGATGACAGAGAATGAGGTGGCTGGATGAAGTCACTGAAGCAGTCGGCGTGAGATTAAATGGACTCCGGGGGATGGTAGAGGACAGAAAGGCTGTTGTCCCCGGGGTCGTGATTGGTTGGACACGACTTTGCGACTAACAACAACAACATAGTTTATGTCTCCTTTTCTTCTCCACCCATTCTGAACCTACTTTTAGAAATTCTGGGTGGATTGGTTTCCTCCCTGTCTAAGCCCCAGGGTCTTTTTAAATCTAGAATTTCTGCAAGGGTTAAAATAGTTGTTTTGGTTCTGTCTTATAGACACCGAATGACAATGCAGCCCCTACAGCCTCTCAAACTACAACAGGACCTTCTACATCAGCAGGTAATACACCGGGATCCAAGCTAGTGAGAGAAAGATCTGCTCTTGCCTTAATGACATTCTGACAATCTGATTTATAGATTTATAAATAGGGTGGGCTAATTTATTGGCTGGCTAATGCATAAACATGTAGCTGGGCTTGCATATAATATTACATCATAAACTGGGACCTTTTGTTCCATCTGCTCATTCATTTTGATTGGTTAATTATGATTTATTTGTTTTTAGATTATTGTTACATAGAGGTAGTCCTTGACTTACAATCATAACTGAGTCCAAGATTTTGGTTGCTAAGCAATGCAGTTAAGTGAGTTATGCCTCATTTTACAACCTTTTTTGTGACAGTTGTTAAGCAAATCACTGCAGTTGTTAAGTGGATCATGCAGTCGTTAAGCAAATCTGACTTTGCTTTGTCAGAAGCCAGCTGGGAAGATTATAAATGGTGATCACATTATCCTGGGACAATGCAACTGTCATAAATCCATGCCAGTTGCCAAGCACCCGAATTTTGATTGCGTGACCCTGAGGATGCTGTAACAGTCGTAAATGTGAAAGTGTTCATAAATCATTTTTTTTAGTTCTGTTGTAACTTCGAACAGTCACTAAACAAATGTTTGTAAGTCAAGGACTACCTTAATTTAGATTTATAAACCATGATTTGCGACAATGTTACATAGGAATAAAATTAGTGCTTTTGTTTGGTCAACAAGCCATACGTCAATGCACTAGTCAGGAGGCCACATGAGTTCTCCCAGCATCTCAGGATTTAGTAGCAGAGAAGCCAGTCTTCACTGGTACAATATTTATGTGGGGATTTGAAAGTAAGGATGGAGAAGGGAGCGGGAGGCCTCCAACCTTCACCTGAGACTTTTCCCAAACTCCCAAAAAGTGAACTGAAACGGGGCCATTAAAAGATGGATATGATTCTTGGCTGTTGGGACTTTTTTTTTCAGTGGTATAATTGGAGCACTTTATCTTCATGAGGCTTCCTGTGCCCATCCCCCCCCCCTTCCATTATTGTCTCTCCTTGGAAAACTTAGAAAAATGAGCAGAAGGACATTGTGATGATCCCTGGGGGCGTTCAGCTGCTCAGGGAAGTAAGTTGCTGCCCCTGAGAAGGCGGCTAACCCTGCTTAGTGTGATGTCAATCTCAACTTCTGGGCTAGTCTCCGTTTGATTGGCAGGATACGTACAGAGCTGTGGCCTAGAGGCCATGGTCTCATTGCCTGGTGACTTACTGCAAACTTGTAAAAGTTCCTTCTTGGAGAATCATCTGCCAGAGGATCTAGCATTTGTACTCTAATCAAAGAAATGAAATCCAGGTCCAAAATCAAGTTGCCATAATCTAGAAACCAACAAGCAAATGTGACCCCTTTTGGCTTCTTCACCTTTCCACCTATTTTTGAATCACTTTTCTTGCTCATACTCCTTTGGCCTCCTTTGTGGGTCCTTGTCTTAGCACTCAGTACCGGATTTTTTATGTAGGGACAAATCTTTCATAATAACTCTGGTTTTCAAGATTACACTGAATTTTGTAGCGTCGTTGATCTTGTTTCACTCCTATCTTTCTATGTTCCTTTATGTTATTTGGCTTCAGCTGCAGAGAACCAGAATGGCAATGGGTTGATTCCCTCTGGTGGTGCTCTGCACCAACCCAGCATCTCAACCCATCCTACCACCAGTCGCATTACTAGGAGTCAACCCAACCATCAAGGTGGAAGCTCATCAAGCATAGGGTCATCCTCAAACCCAGTCAGCAATGGCAAAGAGACACGGAGAAGTAGCAAAAGATAGCAGGGGCTGTAGGTTCAGGAAAGTTTTGGATACCTCTTTCCTCCACTGCCTGCGATACTACTTTGTGCCTCCTTCTGAGGCAAAACAGCTGCTGCTGAGGAGAAGTCATGGATACACTAAGCTGAAGTAGAGACTATGGGAACAATGTAACGTTTAACCACTGAAATGTATTTTTAACACAGGGTGTTGTGATTGGGTGAGAGATAACAGTCTTCAGTGTTTCTACTGAAAGGCTTGGCTTGGCTTGCCTTTTAGGAATCCTCAAATATAGTAAGTTGCACTCATTTTTTGCTGGAAATCAGTAACAATTGACCTGCCATCTGTTTACCTGATAGTATTTTGTTCCTATCCATTATCTTCCCAGAGAATAAGCTCCTGTGAGTTGGGCATGAGTTTTTGCATTTAGGTCTGTGCTTCTTAAAGCTCTTTACTTTTTTTAATCTATGAATTGGAATGAATATGATTCATAACTTCTCAAGGAAGTGCAGTTGGGCAATGACAACTGATGCCATGCTTTCCCAAACAACCTTAGGACTGGCCAATAACAGAGCCTTGTCATGTCCAAGAGCCCTGGTAGCGGCATGGTTAGAATGCAGTATTGCAAGCTAACTCTGCTCACAGTCTGGAGTTCGATCCTGACTGGCTCAAGGTTGACTCAGCCTTCCATCCTTCAAAGGTCGGTAAAATGAGGACCCAGATTGTTGAGGAAAATATGCTGCTGTTGTAAACCTCTCAGTGCTGTAAAGTCTAAGCGCTATTGCTACAGCTATTCCCCCAAAAGTGACACTATAATTTACAGGAAACTTTAGAGAGGTTTCTGAAAACAACATGGTAAAAGTACAGCAAAACCGACAAGAAATTAATCTTTGTTTTAAAATCCTAGCTTTTAATTGTTATGAAAGTTAATGGTTTTTAAACATTTAATTATTCAGATACAGATATTTGCCACTATTGCAAACATTGATTATTGTGTGGAGATATTGAATTTTTTTACATTCCAGTAGAACATAGAATGGGGTTGGAAGGGATCTTGGAGGTCTTCTAGTCCAACCTCCTGCTCAAGCAGAAACCGTATATCAGAGGCTGTATAGACTGAGCTTCCTGACTACATCACTGCTATTTTCGGTCTTTGTGCAGACACAGTCAAATGAAAGATCAAGTCTGCTTATCTTTGAACTGGAAGACCTATACAAACTTTAAAAAAAGCCAGTCAGAATCTTCTGACATTGTAAGACTGTTATTGGGCATTTGTCATGTATATTTTAATTTAATCTCTCTTTCCCATATCCATAATCAGAAAACGTAAGGGGCTATCCTAAGCCAAAATTCTGGAAAGCTTTCAGGAAACTATATATTGTCTGACTCTCATTTATTTGAAGAAGTATGAACATCAGCCTTCATCACAAACAGATCTAAGCATTTTAAAAGGAAGAGGGAGGTCTTTACCCTGAAACTGTTGCCAAAGTTACAACCATTGTAATGCCAATAAAACATCAAAAGAAATGTCTTACTTTTTGCTTGTAATTATGAATGAATGCAGCTGCTTAAGCATTTAAATATGTTCTTGAAATGCTTTGTTATATAGTTGTTTGGCTCCTCCCCACTTTTTGCTCTTTTCCATTGTTGCCCTTTCCAAAATAATTGCTTGAATTAATTCTTTAAAAGAACTTCATTGTTTACGGTAGTGTAGTGTGGTTATTGAATGTACTAAATGAACAATAACATCTATGAATATTTGGGGAATAAATTTTAACCTTATCCTTTGAACATCTCCATGAAGTGCAAATGCTTACTGAGATGAAACTATGGATTACAGGAGGTCTTAATACTTAATAAGCCAAAGCCATAATATGTAATTTATAAGTTACCTGACATATCACAGCTAATTTAACATTAGATAACTCAAGGTAAATAATGTGAGTTTGATGTAGTCCGTGTTTTTGTTTGTGGGTGACTCAGTTGATATGGAAAGAATGGAGACATTGGGAATTAGATAATATCTCAGTTCTCTTGTCCCATCTGAAGCAAATCTACTGATGCCATTTTGCCAAAATTGTTTTCCTCTCCTTTCAAGGTTTGAAATATCAGATTGGCGTTTCCTTTTCAGATGAAAATATATTGTGCAGGTGGTCTGAAGAAAAGCCATGATTTGGTTATTGGAAAACAAAATATAAATGTAAGATTATTACTACCGTAGTAAATGAAAATTACTAACTCTGAAATTGGGAGAGTGGCAGTGTAATTTTTGGTAAGTTAATACTTGAGTACTTCCCCATTTTTCTTTGAGCTGGAAAGAAACAGCAAGCTATAGAAATATGGAATATTTTAGGGTTTCAGCAGTTACTGTAGAATTTAATACCATACTAGGATATTGTCCTGTGCACCCATTCCTGTAAAAAGAAAATGAAGAATATATTGCCTTATCTGCAGAAAAGTGCTATAAATTTATTTAATACCTGCAGATGTATAGAAGGAAAATAAATCTGTGGTTTATATGTAAAATATTCACCCCTCCATTCATTGGAATAACCAGCTGAATAAAACTGGTTGTTAAAACTAAGTTTCTAAAGTAATTTTAAAATATAGAAATCAAGGCAAGATTTTTTTTTTAGTCTTGGCTCAAATTAGTACTATGGAAACTAGGAAGTTAGCACCCACCCCTCTCCTAGAAGTATGAAATATTATAGGAAATATTAAAAAGGCATAATATTATACTTCCCTGGATGAGAAAACGAGAAACATGCTCTTGGAAAGCAGCCCCATAACCCCAGAAAGGCTGGACCAGCTTATCTACAAAACAAAGACCTTCACCCTCAGGACATGATAGGATTAGCCCTCACTCAAGATCCAAACCAGGACAAAGCCATTAAGCCATAATAGTAATTGCCCTCTTTCAGAACACAACCCTCTTCATTACATCATCACCTAGCAAGATTCAACCAAGCCTGAGACTCAAGACAACCTACAGTTAGTTACCCCTGCATGGTCCCATGGGAATCTGACAACCAATCAGGATACCTACTCTTACACAGGAACAGGAAGCTCTAAGGTGGGGCCCAAGGATATAAATCTCTCTCTCACCCATGTGCTCATTTGCCTAGGACCCAAAAAAACCATGTGGCCCTGTCCACCATTAAACCATCTTTTCAAACAGCCTCCATGTTTCCAGTGTCTTTCTCCCCACTTGGAACTGACCCCAGATGGGCATTTCTTCCAACAAAACTATAGGCAAATATACTGTTCTCATACAATTCGCTCAAATACAGAAATTGAGTCATCTACGTATTACTACACTGCCTCATGTCCCCATCAATGTGTCTGGCACTCATAAACCCAATTATCAGAAACGTTGATTTTTCTCTCTGATCAAGACATTGCAATCTTCCTAAATTTCCTTACTTAGAAATTTCAATAAAGCTTCGAGTAATAACTGTGGGTCTGCTGCAGAAGCTTCTGAGATCCTTTTCTAATTATTGTTTCAAATTTGGGGGTGTTTCCATTCCAAATTTTGCAGCCTTTATTTATTGATCATGATTTGAATTGTTATTAGTCATGCAGATGGCTACGAATGCAGGTAAGGGTTAAGATATAATCCCACCAGCTTTCCCCACCTGTTGGCAAACAGGTTGTAATCTGACTCATGCAATTACAGACCGGTGGAATGGATTTGTAGTGCCTAAGTCATCTTTCCTATTTTTACGGGCGACAGAAGTTAACAGTTAAAAGAGGCTAAGCTTCCCTAGGTCCATGCTTTGGAGAGATCTGGCCACGCCCCCAGCCGTCCTTCAACCCAAAGCCTTCTTCCAACCTAACCCCGCCTATCACCGCCAACTTGCCTCTTTGCTCGCCACGTGGGCTTGGGGGGGCCTTGAAGGGTCTTTTTGGGGGAAAAAGGTGAGTCGGCTTAGAAGCGCCTGCGCTTAAAAGAGCCTGCTTTCGGCGGGTGGGGTGTCTAAGAAATGGGTGTTGAAAGAAGAAGAACGGAGCAGAGTTTAGAAGTAGTCGTTTCCAAACGCGGCCGAGGAAATGAAATTTAGTTCGTGGGGGGGAAAAAAAAAGACAGGCGGATGTTAGCCACCCCCGGGAAAGAAGAAGCCTGGGAAAGCGCCTCTAACCGGCACTGAGTGGGGGAATCCGAGGGAGCGCGAGGGTCTGCTGTGGGGGATGCCGGTGAGAGCTTAAGCAGCGGGAGCGATGAGCTTGGAAACGGGGCAACTAATTCAGGGAGAAGTAATAGGGGGTAGCACTTACAAGTCAGAGTAAGAGTAAGAGCTAGGAAGTTTCTGGTTCCGAATTCGGCTCTGCCACGCAGGGCATCGAATGCCTTTGCCAATGGGGCTCTGAAAGTTTGGCTCCCGATTTGCACAGTGGGGACGAATAGTGGCCGGTCTTTAAGAGATGTTGTACTAAAGATCATTGAGATAATATATGCAAAGTAGTCGGAATACATATATAAGCAGCGCTTCTGTTATAAACATAGCGCTGAATCCTCAATTCGAATTTAGAGTGAGAGAGAGATAAGTTTGCAAAAGTTTCATCCTGACTCTTGGACGTGCTGGTTGAAACGAATAATGGGTGGTCTGTTATCCACAGTCTGGAGAAAATCTCTGGCAAAAACACCGATACTGGGTAGTTCTCCTGGAATAAAGAGTAGAAGTAATATTTTCAGCGTTGGGAGGAAAATTAAAGATAGAATTACTGGGAAAAACAAAGAACAAAAATGGCAAATTAGCAATGTTTTAATAGCATAATCTGTCCCTGAATGTCATAATTACCTAGTTGCCTGCAATCCCTGTTCAATATCTTTCCTCATCTTACTAATAAAATATATACTAGAATTACCAAGCTTGGTGGTGAGAATTTAATTTTCCCTTGAGTGGAGTCAAGCTACATGTATGATTCAACTTTGCCTTTAACTCAAGATATTTTTATCAAAAATAGTAGAAGCCAAAACTGCTTTGAGGTTTGGGACTCACCAGTTACACTTCAGACTGCACTTTTCAGCATCCCCAATTAAAAAATAATTTCTATGTGTAGAAATAAAATGTATCTAAGAAAGCTTACTGTCTCTGTGATGTGGTTTTTTCATCCACATTGTAAAAATGCTCGTACATCTGAACTGAGGTAGTTCTATGATGAAACTAGTTTTTGGGGTGTAGGCTATTATGAGGTTCAGGTTGTTTGGTGGTTAGGATCTACAAAGATCATGGCAACTGAAAAATGGGAAGATCATGGAAATCTGAATAAATCAGGAAAAGATAAAGTAATTGAAGATTTCATTTGAAGATCCGGTAATGTTTAGTAGCTGAGATGTATTCTGGATCATTGTTTGGTAGGTTTTAATCAATTTGAGAAGCATGAATATCACCCTCAAGGTTCTGTTTGGAAACAGTTTTAACAACTGTTAAAATATGAAAATATTTACTATATTTACCAAATACATTTTGTCCTTAATTTTTATATGTTAGGCATATACCAAAAAGAGAGATTACTTTTGATTTTCTATAGAAAGCAAAGCTTGCTAGCAAACATTTTACAGTTCTGACTACTGTAGTTAAAAAGAAGCAAATAACTGGGAACCTGCAATTCGAATTGCTGCCTTTTGGCCTGTTGCACAAAAAGTAGTTTGTATTCTACACCTGAACTCAATGATTAACTGCTACCTTTCACAATGTAGCTTTGTATAATAAATGGTACTACAGTCTGAGTATGGGCATTGATCTGGTATTTTAACTCATGTATATACTTACAATTTGTAAGATGAGGAGGAGATTCTGAAGCCTTGCAGAAGCTTGCTTTTGGTTAAGGGTGTCCCCCCCCCCCCAAGAGCATTCATGCATCTTGAACTTAACATCTGACTTTGCAGGTTGCTTGTCCACACTTAGGAAGATGAATGGCTGGATTTCAAGGATCGTCTGCTTCTTATTGTTATTGAGTAGTGTTTTTACCCAGAAGAGCCAAGATCTCCGCTGTGGAGGTAAACTATGCTATTTTTAAAATTAATGAGTTGGTAAAGTATTTAAATATTTTCATCTAATCCCTGGAGTTCTCTTTTGGCCTAAAAAAACATTATTTGATATCCATGTTACTTTCTTTGCAGCAAAATCTACCCCTCTGCTTATACAAACATGCCCATGGACAAGCAACTGAGAAAGCTGAAAAAATGCATTATTAAAAATCTTTTTCCCACATTTATGACTGAATAGTTAGCATACTACATTAAATCATAACCGTGTTACAACTTACTGACAGAAAAGGATTAAAAAGCCTTGTGCCTTATTTCTTCACTTATGCTAGAATGAATTTACTTGGTAGAATTTACCTTTCAGTACCTTGCCTTCCTTCTCTTAGGTATTGTCCTTAACCAAAGCCTAATGCTTCCCTTAGACAATGGTCTCTCCCATCTCATTTTAGAAGTATTTCACCATTTTTCATTGTGGATTTAGCAATTGGCTTTCATTCAAATTCTGTGTGACATATGGAAAAAGACTGCTGAAAAGTGGCTTCCAAATAACTGTTTGAGGTCAAAACTAAGATAGTTCCAATGATGGGACTTAACAACAGAACTGTATGTCAATTCTTGTAGTTGGTTGCACACTGGACATTTTATGCCATTTGAAACATGTTTTCTTCTTAACTAGGCAAGCCGTGACTGGGAACTTATGTTCTGCAATATTTGGAGAGCTGTAGGTTGCTTACTTATGTGCAGAAGTATTTTTTTAGAAGAGATTATTGGACCTTATCACATAAAATATCTTTAGGAAGGGATCATATTAACACTATCCTTTTCCTGCTATTCCTTTTGTCTTGCTCCTGATTTAAAGCATTACCTGTTATAATTCTGCTTACTTATTTGTAGAGGAAAAGAAGAGTAGAAAAAAGAACTTACTTCATCTAGTGGTTAAGATGGTGGCTCAGAAACCAGGAGTTTCTAGAAACTAGATCCCCCACCCCTTAGTCATGAAAGCCAGCTGGGTGACTTTGGGCCAGGCACTGTCTCTCAGTCCAACCCACCTCACAAAGTTACTGTTGTTTTTGGGAAAATAGGAGGTAGGACTATTAGATACGTTTACTGCCTTGAGTTAACCAGAATATATGTATGTTGGTAAAAAAAATAACTAACAACAATAACAACATTGCAATTGGTACTTGAGGCAAAGAAGAATTTGGCTATCTAACCTCTTTCTTGCTGTTTATATCTCGTTTTCTGACATAGACTGTAAATTCTCTGCTGAGTTTACTATGGTACTAAATACATTTGTCACTAGGCATAGACACAGTCCCTTGGCATGGTTCCATCTGCAGCATGCTGTGTTATAAATAATGCATTTGTTCAGCTGCTAAATGCTGAAGAATGTTCATAGCATCAGAGGGAAATCATGGAGTTAATGCCTGAGTGATGGCTAGCTAGAAAGAAGAAAAAGAAAGAAAGGTTAAAATGGGACAGATGGCCACTTGACTGACAATTAGTGAGAAAGCAAAGCTGTTCTGAAATTTAGTTTAATCTGAGTTTGCTAACACTAATTTACTTCCCTTTGTTCATTTGCTGAGATCTTCAGCTGTGATTATAGGTTTGTAAAAGATCTGGTGACTCAATCCAGCACCACAAAAAATGGAAATAAATTGCGAAAGTGTGGAAAATCCTTATTAAAATTGTCCCTGTATATTACTATTATAAATAATAGTTTCATTAGTATTGATGTTTGTTTTTAGTATGTAGGGCTCTGGTGGATGAGCTGGAATGGGAAATATCTCGAATAGATCCGAAGAAAACTATTCAAGTAGGCTCCTTCCGCATTAATCCTGATGGAAGCCAGTCCGTAGTAGAGGTAATACATTCCATATTTGACATAGATTAGTTGAATCTTTGAAAACTTCCATTACAATTTCTGAAATGGGCAAACTGAAATGGTTAAAAAGCTCATGTGAGGAAAGGTTTTACATTTCTGATGAAAGAGATAAAGTATTTAGAGGTTTCTTTTTATCCTGTTTCCCCCTACCAATGTCATATTCAATATATTGTGAGCAATATAATTAAGAGCTTTTCTTTTTATTTCAATATTGTTGAAAAAGTTGGAGCACCATCCAATAATTTTAGTCAGAAGATTATATCATACTGTAAACATATAGTAACCTACAGTCAAAACACAGTGGATTAAAATTTAGTGGCCCATTGTCTACTGAAAACAGTTACAGCTGCAAAAATAGTAATAAGTAAGTTAAGAAATTATTTTACTTACTAAGTATATAATGATTAATCGTTCTTCTATAGCATTTGTGAGAGTTTTCTAATATTTACAGATCATACTTTGTATCTCCTGTGCCAACTGAAGAAGGATTTGCAGTTGTCTCTGATAGACAGGGAGAGCTTCTGTCATCTGTTTAACAGAAAATATTCATTTGCTCTTAGGTGCCCTATGCCAGATCTGAGGCTCACTTGACAGAGCTGCTGGAGAACATCTGTGAAAACATGAATAACTATGGTGAGAAGGTAGATCCTTCAACTCACAGGAAGAATTATGTCAGAGTAGTCTCCTTTGATGGGACCAAGATGGATCTTTCTGAAACCAAATTTGATGGTGATGTGACATCAAGCTTGAAGTTTGCAGTAAGTGATCCAGAAGGATGTCCTTTCTTTTAGATGCTCCTAATTATTATGTATTGCTTTTCTGTAGAATATAAGAGCCACACTCTAGATTGGAAGAGGCATTTTTAGCTCATTATTCTGTTCTAAGAGTGGACAACCAAATACCTACAGAAGCTTATAAATAAGACATAAATGCAAACATTCTCTTGAAGTAGTTATTCAGTACAATGAATCCAGTAGATGTTCTCCTTTACCAGCAACTGCTATTGAAAGACAAGCTTCACAGCTTAGCGAGAAATTGTTGAACTTGCATACATAACATTTCAGAAGATCTCAAGAGACACAATTGATTTTTAACCCTCTCCCTTTATTTGATTACTTTACTTGTAATCTGTCTCACGTATAATCTGCATCTGCATAACCATTCCCCACTTTATCCCAGTTTATATTTTACAACAGTATAGCTATTTATGCATCTGGTGAAGTGAGTGCAATTTATGAAAGCTTATGTCTTTTAATAAAATTTGTTAGTTGGAAAATCAATCTCTTTCTGATTTTCTGTCACCATAGACTAACAGTTTTCCTCTTATGAGACCTTAATAGTGAAGGGTTATGGTGACAAACAGCTGACATGCTACTTATAACTTTATGGTTATAACCAAATTCTGGTTGCATGCTGCGAAAGATAAATTGACGAAGCAACACTTTACACCAATAACTGTGCCTTACAAGCATTACACAATAGAAGAGATACACAAAGGATAAAAGACCATTGATTTCGGAGACATTGCTGAACTCCATATTAGTGGTTCACATGCAGAGTAACATGAAAATACAAGTATATCTTAGGGTAGGGCTGTCAAACTCCCGGCCCATGGGCTGGATGCGTCATGCATTGGCCATGCCCATGACCGGTTTAGCGAAGGGGGGAAAAGTCCCGATACGTCACATGATGCCGCTGTGATGACATGAGTTTGACACCCCTGTCTTAGGGGGAGCTTTAGAAAAACGACAGGACCATCTTCCTTTCCCTTCTGCCTCTAAAACCTTTGGAATTTTTTCCTTGCATAAATCAAGAGCTACATGATTGTCTTTTTCTCAGCATTGCTGTTTCTCAAGTGTTGCGTCAGCAAAAGAGAAGCTCTACCTGCTTCAAGAAAGTTGGTTCAGAAAATGTTAGAGTGTAACACTGCTTTAACATAGTCGTATTTTTTTAGGGGCTGCAATGCAAGGTTGAAAATTATGTAGCTGCTTTAATGAGCCAATTCATTAAGGTGGTTGTGTCCTTGATGCAACTTCTGTGTGTAAGCTTAAAAAAAGATACAGCTGCTTTAAGGAAGTGCTGTACTCATGTTCCTGTGTGCTGGAACACTTTTTCCAAATCATTTTCTAAGCATACACAATCTTATTACCCATGTGTTCTGTGATTTTTCTGTTTGTCACGGGAAATTGGGAGAGATGTGAAGACTTCCACATATAATTAATGGGTTTGCATTGAGAAAGAAGTCAGAACCACCTGTTCATGGTTTCTGAAAAGAACAGCTTGTATTATGCCAATTAACCACCTCCCCTTCCTCCCAAATGGACTGTTTTCTCTCTAGAGCAGTTTGACTGAAAGAGAGAGTCATGGCAATTGCTTTGAGTTAAGTTGTTTAGGCTTGCTGGGCTTTAAAAATGGCTTAGCCAATAGACCTGGAATAGAATAAGAAGTAGAGGTATGAAAAAACTGCTCAGCTGAATTCCCTGATTTTCCTCACAGTGTGAGAAAATAGCTGAAGAGTACGAAGACGAGCTCATAGAATTCTTTTCCCATGAGGCAGAAAATGTCAAGGACAGGCTGTGCAGCAAACGAACAGGTAAGCACAGAATTGTAGCACTGTTGAATTTAAAAACATATGGTCTGTTATGGCTTTATTTGACCATCGGGCATATAAGGCAGAAACCGGTCTGTAATCTTTTGCTGATTGGCAAATTAAAAGCATGCTAAAATGATGCAGTCCATACTCAAGCCTGAAAGCTCCCTGGGTGACTTTGGCCATCATTTTCTCAGCTCATTCTACCTCATAGGGTGGTCATTGTACGGGAAATGGAAAGAAGGACTCCTCTGTCTCCATGCCTTGAGTTCTTGGATGAAAAATGCAATGTTCATCAAATGGAATGTTCATCACTGGTCAACTGACTTATAATTTTAAAATATTATAAAAATACTTGGAAAACATTTTAGCCGCTAGCTGCTAGGAAAGCACTCTTTTCCAGAAGAGTTCTGTGTATTGTTCTTAGGTATTTAAGTGTATATAAAATGAAAACACCTCTTCTGTTATTACCACCACATACCTACATTGCTTCATGTGTTGTGTGTTTGTTATTTAAACTTCTCTGTTTTCATGATACCGTCAACTCTGTGAGTTTCCTGTCTTTCCCTTCCACTCAACTAATCCAATCTTTCATTTTTTTCTAATTGAATCTCATTCATTTTCTCCTTGTGACCGAATTATCTCAATGTACTTCTTTAGTAGTGAGCACTTATGCTGTGTTTTGTTAGTTTCTGAATGCAAAAATAATCCAAGCTTATTCACAGTGTATGTTTTCTCTAAACCAACCAATATATAATAAATAAATAGGTAAAATAATGAAGGCAGAAGGAAAGGAAAAATGTTGGCTTTGCTTAATTTTGAATCTGGCTTTTAACACAGATGTGGCACTCCTGATGGAAGACATCCCTTAGTAAAAAAAAAAAGGTCCCTCTTCCTGATATTGTGGCTGTACCCCTGCATTTCATTTCATTTCAGATATCACACCAAAAGTAATCATTTCAAATACAGGTAATAATTCTAGCTTTCAACTGACTGAGGACCAGCTCTTTGTTGGGATGAAGTAATAATTAAAACCTTTTCAGCCTGGGAATACCTCTTGTAGCTTTGAGCTAGTGATTTTCTTTTCAGCCAGATTTACCTCTTATAAAGAGTTGAGGAGAAATCTATACCATGCCGAATTCCTTGGAGAAGTTGTTGTTGTTGTGAAGTCATGTCCAACCCATTACGACCCTATGGACAACATTCCTCCAGGCCTTCCTGTCCTCTACCATCCTCTGGAATCCATTTAAGCTCACGCCTACTGCTTCAGTAACTACATCCAGCCACCTCATTCTCTGTCGTCTCCATCTTCTTTTGCCCTCAATCTTTCCCAGCATTAGGCTCTTCTCTAGTGAGTCCTTCCTTTTCATTAGGTGGCCAAAATATTTGAGTTTCATCTTCAGGATCTGGCCTTCTAAAGAGCAGTCAGGGTTGATCTCCTCTAGGACTGACTGGTTTGATTGCCTTGCAGTCCAAGGGACTCGCAGGAGTCTTCTCCAGCCCCATAGTTCAAAGGCCTCAATTCTTTGGCACTCAGCCTTTCTTACGGTCCAACTTCAGCAGCCATACATTGCAAATGGGAAAACCATAGCCTTGATTATATGCACTTTTGTTGGCAGGGTGATGTCTCTGCTGTCTAGATTTGCCATAGCTTTCCTCCCCAGGAAAGTTACTTGGAGAAGTAACAGCACACAAATGAATATGACACGGCAAGAAAGAACACCCTTAACATTAACTTTTTTTTAAAATTTGATTTATATGCCGCCCTTCTCCGGAGACTCAGGGCAGCTTACAATGCGCTAAGCAATAGCCTTCATATATTTATACAAAGTCAGCTTATTGCCCCCACAAACTTGGTCCTCAATTTACCTACCTTAGAAAGGATGGAAGGCTGAGTCAACCTTGAGCCTTCGAACCTGCAATAATTGCAAGCAGCTGATGTTAATAACAGGGCTTTAGACCAGTGTACTATCCAAGGCTCTATCCAACTTCTGGGTCTATTGTTCAAAAATACATTTCAATATGTCCAATGTAAAAATATTTTACTTCATTCTGCACTTGGAAATCAAGATTGAATGCTCTCCTTTAATTGCAATATTTAGGTCCTTTTAATTCCCTCTAGTATCCAGTGTTTAAAGTCTTTTTTTTTTTTAAAAAGCATTTTCCCACAAGAAGGATTCTTTTTAATTAATTCCAAAATCTTATTTCAAATTTATCTGGATCCTTAGCCTGTTTGTAACTTTCTAAAATCAAAGTTTTAACCACCCTGCTGCTGCTTATTCTATTCTATTTTTTTTTTGTATTCGTAAACCTGTAATTAAAGCTGTTTTCATTAAGGATTGAAGGAAACTCAGTGCTGTAAAACCTGTCAACCAGAAGATTCCTAATATCTGAAAAGCAGTTAATAAGCAATTGCTGACAGTGATTAGAAAATGAAGTACGTGAACTTAATATCCTTTCAGAGGTACCAATCATGGGTATCAAACTGAGGTTTATTACCTCTTCAACCATAGTTCTAAACCTTCTGGAGACCTGCTATCTGGACACTTGTGGGAAATCTCAAGTACTCTCCTTGTCTAGAGAGGAATTATTGAAGAGCTGTCTACTCACTCAGACAAGACTAAGACTGACTTGAAACAGGATTTTTTTAAATGACAGGCTATAAGAATGACATGGTAGAAGATGATTACTCTGGAGTCTGGACATACAAAAGAAATCAGCTGATGTCTTGATAATTAAAAGAGATACACAAATAACAAACCAAGATTTGTTCAACCAACAAACTTGGATAATTTGCTATATTGAATTTATAAGAAAGCATGTTAAATATTTGAAGAACTCTGTGAAAATGGACAAAGGAAAAAATGAAAAGAAATCAAATTCTACGACATTTGAAGGGATTAAATATCAAGATTGTTACAAGGAATACAGTATAAAGTTGGTTTATTTGATTGAGGTTAAAATAGATATGTTATCTCTGGTAACCCCAATGGACTTTTGCTGACAACAGGGCTGAAATGATTAGATTTATGGATATGTTTATAAAGAAGAGATAGGGAAAGAAGAGAACATTTGCTGTATTTTAAGAGAAGGTGATAAGTTACTACAATTGTTTATACTTGTGATGAATTGGGAAGTCTGTTCTTTATTTTATTTTTCTTTACTATTTTATCTTTTCTTTCCCTTTCTCTTTTTTCCCTTTTTTCTGCACTTTCTATTTTTTTTATTCCTTTACTTTTTCCAGTTTGTATTAGGTTTTACTGTTGTAATTATAATCTTTAATAAAATTATGATTAGAAAAAAAAAGCAAGAAAAGAATATACTTTTAAAATCGTTTTTCTCTCTGGCATTTCTACTTTTAATGGGCTGATTCCAAATTCTCTGGCCTGACCAACCAAGCTATAATATTTTACGAGGAGTCTGGAATCTGTTTTTGCATGTTGTGATTAAAATTAACTTTATTGCTGAAAACATGCAACTATATTAAATAGAAAGGAAAATATTTTTCCCATAGGATCTCTGCTTCTGGAATAGGGCTAAGAAAAAAAAAAGATCAATTATGCATAATAAGCAACCCCAGTCTGTATGACTATGGAGAAGACTTTTGGAACATTAAGATAACAGTATATATAAAAATACACCAGATTTTCCACATTCCATTTGGTCTTCCATTACATATTTTACAAAATGGAGGTTTATCCAGTACCCTAGAAACTCAAATGACGTTTCTCTGGATTGAGAGGATATTGAAAACTGCTTGCTATCTTTTATAACTGTATGCTATATAACTTAAACCAGTAGAAGAAATTATTTTATCTTCTTTCCTTCTGTGTATTTTCCCTGGCTAGGAGAGAGATGACAAACATCCAGTTGCCAAGACGCCATTTAGAAAAGTGACTTTTTCTGTAACATTGACTTATTTTTGGATTGCGTACCTGGCTGTGCTTGTTTCCACCTGACCTTTGCCCTCTCGTGTTTGAAAAGTGGAAACTTGCCATGGTGCTACAGCCAAAGAGTAGCAACTTTTTTTGACCATTAAAGCATGGTGTAGTATCTCCTGTTGGCTGTGATTTCAATTTTATAAGTCTTTTGTAGCAGCTGGCTAAGAAAATACAAATCCTTATTTCTGTGTTAAAACCTGCCAAAGAAAAATGTCTATGGAAAATTACATTCGTAAGAGTCACATAATGCTTTTAAGTGCAGCTAGATTTGCTTGAAGGAGTGTCCTTAATGACTGACGTGGAGTGAAATCAATTGCATAGTCACCTGATGATCTGTTCATACAATCAATTTGTTAGAACCCTTGGAATTGTGTGGCATGACTAGATTCATGACTATTCATACTGATAAAAAGTGCAATAAACTCTGATCCTCTGCCAGTCTTTGAGTCATCAGTGATCTCTAGCTTTCAATAGAACAAATGAAGTTTGCATTCCAGATAAAAAATTGTAAGTAGGTCTCTTAAGCTAGACCAGACTTTCAGGAAAAAAATAATAGGGCTGGCAGGTATGCAGACAAGATTTCTGGGTCATAAATTTTGCAGGCTTAGGGAACCAATGATTACTTAGAATGAGAATATTACATCTTTTTGATGAGTTTTTCTCTTGTCCAAAAATAATAATTTGAGTCGCTATTAGAATTTGGAGTTAAGCTTTAAAACAGGTGGATTTACAATTAGCAGAATCTTAAGGTGCAGGGAAGGCAGGCAGTCAGGCATAAACATGATTAGATCTAAGAAAAGGCACAAATAGAATAATTTCATCAGGTGCTTTCTTTTTGGAGTGTCCTTGCATGTTTAATCAAAATAAAATCTAAATATGCATAAATAATTATTCAAAATAATTAGGATTCTAAAAATACTTGATTGCAAGATGTGGTTTTTAAAACTATGCATGATTGAATAAACCCCATATGGCTTTGTTTAGAAAGGTAAACAATACATATTTTACCAATCATAATGATTTTGTTTGTAAACAGGCTTAGCAAAGTGAAACAAGCTACCAGTATATTAGATTTAGAACAGTGTTTCTCTGTCTTGATAACTTAAAGATGGATAGCCTTCAACTCCCAGAATTCCTTGGCATTAGCCCAGCTAGGGAAGTATTTCAAATTCGAAAACTGCTATTTATAGACATATGTTTATTGTCATGCTCATGGGAACTGTTACTGATATTATATTGGATAAGTGTAAACTAGTCATGCTGGCTAGCTGGAAGTTCTAGTTCTTGTAATAATGAAAACTGATTTTTTTTTATATATATATATAGATCTCTGTGACCACGCCTTACATCTCCCACATGATGAACTGTGAAGTGTAAAGGTTGACTGACCTGGTAGAAGACTTTGCCTAATTCTTTGTAGACTACATCCCTTTTTACAAGCGCCTACAATTATTGTCCCAGGAGTTATCTTTCAATTTGGGGGAAAGTGCAGAACATCCTAGAAACTGAAGACTGTGTAATCAGGAGAACAACAACAACAAAAATCCCAAGACAAGCTTCTTTATAGAATTTTATGAAGCAAACACAAGATGACAGATCCATCATATGACTTTTTTAAGCACACACTAAGTAGATTATTTTGTAAAAGGATTGAGATTCCTATCATTATCGAAGTCCACTTTGCAGTAGTATTGACATTGTTAGTGTGTTCTAATTTTTAAAGAAAAAAAAATGCTTTGTGGCGGTATGCAAACTGAATTGCAGATTGTCTCAAGCAACCAGCAATACAACTTCCACATTCACTTCCAAAATAGAATTTGAGCAGAAGAATCTTATGAATGTTACTCTCACTTTTGAACCCATCTTATTTAAAGATCTGGGGCAGGATAGTCATTTGTCATCCCATTTCTCTGGGAAAGATAAATAGCATCTATAGAGATGCCCTCATTATAAAGCCAAAGAGGGGACCACACAACTGTGAACTATGGTTGTGATGGCCATATGGGGGCCACATAACATTGTTACTGTGCAGGGATTGTTCCATACTGTAGATGGAGTATTTGTAGAACATACCCAGTTGGTTATTACATGGTTCAATAAGCCAACTAACTTAGAAAGTGGCCTCTAGGAATGATTGGCCATATTACAGAAATTCTGCACAAAACCTTTAGGTCAGATAGCAAACCAGTCTCTATTTCCTGTATGTGGAGTGATAACCACACAACAGTCTTTTGTTTGTCTTAAATTATTACATAAAATGGCTGCTCCCTTGCTGTGAGATGTGAGTGAGATTCAGGAATTTGCTGATTAGGGGCATCAGACACTTGGAGAATAAGGAAGATGTTGTACTCTTCAAAGGGCTTTTTACATGTTTTATAACGGTTTCTTTTAACCTATGTTTTCATGAAAAGGTAAAATACATTCCGTGATGGTGAGATAATAAATTGAAATTGGGTCCAACTCGAATTGACTAGTGGATTTTTTTCCTCCATTTTTAATGGAAAAGAATATTAGAACATTATAAAGCATATTGACTTTACTGCTATAACAACAGTCTTAGATTTTTTCACCTTCCAACTGGGAGTTCAGTCACTTTCATTATCAGACATGTAGCCTCCCCAGATCTATTCAATGTCCAGAACCATGCTGGATTCACATGTCATATTAAGCCAAAATCACATAAATCATATTACAAGCCTTTGATTTGCTTCCATTATGTCCTTCAACTTTAACTACCTACTGAATCTAATATGAAATACTACTGGCCTATCTTCTGGGATGGTGAAAAAGATTACTAAACTAAGACAAAGAATGCCATACTTTACCCTCTTACATGGGAGTTAATTAGCCATCATTATGCAGATTTTTTAAAAATTCACATAATACAGTTACTATAAAATGATTTTGTAGAGCTCACATACAGTGCTTAGCCATAAAATGATTTGTTTGGCTTTGATTTATTATATTGTGAAAACATGGGCAGCTAAGGTTTATTTAGTGAATAATTGTTAAACTATGGTTCAGTACAATATGAGCCAGATTGGTGTCTTCCATATATTTTCAATTTCCATTGGAAAGCAGTGAAACTTCTCAAAAGCAGCAATTGGTTGCATTTTCTGCCTTTACTGAAACACTTTTTCATTAGGCAGAAAATGATCAGGTAACTTGCATTTTAAATTATTTACTAAAGGCAAGAAAAACAGAAGTTAGGGCGTGCTCAAAGTTAAGACCAGCACATTGAATTGCGCTCAGAAGCAGACTAGCAACTAAGTGTAGATGAAACAGCACTGGGATTCTAAAAGCAGAATGCATATCACTGGACTATAGTATTGGTTGCTGCATTCTAAACAAACATTTCCAAGCATTTTTCAAAAGCTATTTAGTCTCTTGAAAGAGAAATTACCACTGAGTTATCTACTTCTATAGTTGTCATGACCTTTCTAAAACAGGTATGCAGCTCTGTTAATTTGTGACAACCTGAAAAAAAAGCACCACATGATCTTGGAAATACTGAGATGATGTTTCTATAAGGAACAACCTTCACTCTCAGGGTCAAATTTGTGTGTATTGCATCAGCATGGAAAAAAATCTTACTAAGCAGTTACATCCAAAAATGGTTGTCTCGCTAAGAGGGTGGTGTTCTCCTTCCACTTGCACTGCATGGAAATTTACATGAATGAGAATTCTCTATATAGAAAGGGGATGTTTATATCTTGAATTACCCATAGACAAAAAGTCCCTTGCAGTTTCAAAAATAAATGCTAAACGACATTTTGGTTCAGTCTGGGGACTCTGCACTGTCATCTATCTGCTGTGTGAGAACACAGGCTAAAGGCAGAATGTGTATTTGGAACTTTGCAGATTTCAGGAGGGTATGCAATAGGTAAGGCACTCAGCCAAATGGAGCAACAGGCATAGCTGTGCATAGACTAACCCACCAGCTAAGGAAAGGCCTTTGTCCTGCAATATCTCTTGCCTTATCACTCTTCCCACACTCTTCCGATCTGCAATATGTCAATACTAGCTGAGTGATGTTGCACTACAATACTGCATTGAAAGGCATACTGCTGACGGAGGCCTTTTGTCAAAAGCTGAATGCATAGCCTTTATAAATTGCTTCAAGATTTGGGCTCATCCTATTCTTTTGCTTGAAACAAAGGACAAGGTAGTGTCTTCTGGTGCTAACTGGATTGATTTAATTGTACTTTAAACACTGGAAAATTTAGTATGTTTGCTGAGAGGCAAAACAGGGCCCTGTGGCACATGGTTCCTCCACCTTGCAATTGCTTTCCATTTGCTTTTTAAGTATATATACTTTATAAGTATATTTGCTTTATAAGATAAGTATATCATTAAAAACTATCCTGATTTATACATGGCATTAAGCTATGTCTCAGGTTGACTGGATTCCCAATTGTACAAAACCAGTAAATGAGCAAAATTACTAAAAAGTTAACATTAACTTCTGAGAAGCACAGGATGTGTTCGTGTCATCTGGTAGATGTTGCTTGAGCATGGAACGAGTCACAGAATATTTTATTGCCGTTTTAATCACGGGGTGGGGGTGGGAAAGGGCCATTTTGCTGAAGAATTTTAGCATTTTGATTTGGCGATTGGCTGCAGACCTTTCTACCCTTGGCTAAACAAAGCTGCAGTGCTATATTATAAATCCAGGATGCGAACCTCACACTTAGCGACCACTGATGGCGTTACCTAGTCGGGTACACCAAACGTCTGCAAGCAAACCCAGCAACCTCAGAAACCACAAGGGGGACTCCACAATTTAATCCCGAGATACATTATATTAACGTCTACTTGAGGGCACAACCGTTTCCCTCCCTCCCACCTCCACCCCCACCCTCGCAAAACGGGAACCCAAAAGCTCGCTAAGCCAAGAAGCCGCCGAACTTCAAGACAAGCGGGAACGCGCACGGGCGCGCGGTCTCAGACGCCTCGCTCAAACGTTCCACTTCCCCCCCCCCCCCCCCCAGCCCTTCCCGGCTCCTCCGCGCGCAGCGAGGCCTTGTCCATCCAACTCCCGGCAGCCAATCGCAGCGCTTCCCCGCCGCCGGAAAAGAGGCGCGGCTCTTCTGGGGCGAGAGCGAGCAAACTCTGTTAATGCCGCTTTGGGCCTTCTTCCCAGCCTTGCTCCGCCCAGACGCTGCCAGAACCCGGCGCAGCCCGCTCGTCTTTCTCCCTTGCACCACCCTCCCTCCCCTTCTTTCCCGGTCTTCGCCGCCTGCTTTTCTGCCCGCCTCCAAGACCTGTCTGTCCCCCTCTTTTTTTTTTTCTCTCTCGAGGGCGGCTTCTGCTTTCCTTTTCGCCGCCGCCACACCACTTTTGGGGTCGGTGCTCACCATGACCTTGTTGACTGCCTACGGTAGCAGGGCGGCCGCGCGCCTCTTGGGAGCCAAGGTGAAGGGTGTTGGGTTTTTTTTCTCCCTCCCCCTCCCCTTCCCCTCCCTCTCCCTCCGTTCTGCTCCTTCCCTTTTTTTTTCGGGGGGTGGGTGGGTGGATGATGGGTGGGGTGGCTGTTTCTGCGAGCGCCATGACCGGGCGCGGGGGAAAAAAAAAAGAGAGAGAGAGAGAGAGAGAGAGAGAGAGAAAGGCTGCAAGCTGTCACCCCGCAGGGCGGTCTCTCCGCGTGGAAGTTCCCTTCCCACGTCAAGCTTGCAGAACAGCCGAAGTTGCGACTTTGGGCAAGGGTGTCTTGTCTCTACTTCCTCCCCCCCCCCCCCCCCATTTTAGGGGATGCATTGCCAGCCCTACGGACGCTTGGCATGCAATGTCCTTGGGTTGAGGCGGGCTATCTATTTCCCCCCCCCACACCCCGCTCCCTCCGCGCGCGCGCTCTCTCTCTCTCTCCGGCAGCTGCCAGGAGGGGAGATTTAACGTTCAAACGTTCTTCCTCCTCAACTCTTTTTATTCTCCTTTCTCGTCCTCACGAGACGTCGCCAAGAGATTATTTATTTTAAAAGCTTTTTTGGGGTGTGTGTGTAGGGGGGGGTGTTTGTGCTTCCAGAAACGGGAGGAGGTTGGTAGTTGGGAGAGCTGACTGGCTCCTAAAAGAAAAACATACAAACAAACAAGCAAACATCGTGAGGTAGCCCTTTTCTGTGTCCCACCCACTCCCCTCCCTCAATATTGCGAAGTTTTAACCATCTTGGGGCCTTTATGGTATTTTTCAGGCCTTGGCGGGACGGCTCACTCTTTTTTTCCCCCCCTCCCCTGTTCACGTGACCTCTGAAGGGGAAGCTCTTCTGCCTCTCTGTCATGTTCAATTTATATACAATATTATATACTCGAATACAATTTTAAGTTGGTATTTATTAATGCTGGGTATATGCGGGTTCCTTTGTAAGGCGTGAAACGGATACGGCCAGACTGCTTGAACTGGTGGAAAGACAGCTTGGAAAACGTGTCTCTCATTCCCTCCTCTCCCCGCTTTCTGATCTTCCTTCTATATCTGCAGAAATATTTTGCAGAAGCTGTCCCTTGGTAGATTGCTTGAAGGCCGTGAAGTCCATGATTAAAGTGAAGCTTCTTTTTTTTTTGTCAGTTTTTAGGGAGGGCCATAAAAAAAGGAAATACCGGTACATGAGTTTTGTGTCAAACATAAAACACAGGATTCCATTCCTTAAATTATTTTGGCTTGTTTTTGACTGAATGCAGTTTGATGGAAACAAAAGCGGAAATGTTTTTACTGTTCTTTGTTTCAGTAGAATAAACACCTGAAACACTTGATGTTATATCTATGGAAAGCAGTAGGATTCGGATTGAGCATTTGGGGCTGTCAAAATCTGGATGATGATTAAATAGCAGCAAAAAACCCCCACCCAATTATAGGAGCTGAAAGAGTACCATCTGAACAACTTTCAACCCATGCCTGCAATAAAATAGCTGTTTAGAGTTGTACCTGTAAAAAAAATCGAAAAATGCATATTTTGGCTTGAACATAAACCACTTGAAACTAGCTGTTCCTTGTGCAAACTTAGTGTTGCATCTGAAGAGAGGGTTAGGCCTGTGCTTTTTCCTTTGTATAGTTTGGAGTAGTAGTCTCTTTTTTAACATCAGATTAATTATTGTTGCTGATTTCTTAATGTAACTTTGGTCATCAAATACATAGAAGGAGCTGAGTTGCAATTTTTAAAAATTTAAAATATACTTAAATTTTAAATATATAATTGATATTATATCTTAATATAGTATAATAGCTAATAGTGATTTATGTGATTAGTGATTACTATCTTCAAGAAACATGTTCTTGAAGATGGTAATTTCCCTCTTTGAACATCTTTTTGATAATGTTCTCTTTTGGCATACAATCCCATTATCTGACTTTTACAGAAAGTTCAATAGCCTGTTTGCTCTTGTCTTGCCAGGGAGTCTGCCCATGATCTGTTTATAGGGTAAACAGATTCTCTTTTTTTAATCTGGCCTCCAGACCTACTAAGTTTCCTAGCAAATAGATTCAAATGCTGATTCCAGAGCACTTATTTTTAGATTTATTTACCATTCCTGGTTCCCCCCCCCCCTTGCTGTACTCAGCATTTTTTCTCCAAAAGTTTAATCTGAGCCAATATGGGTGGAACAGTAATGTGGTGCTTTCATGTACAAGAAACATGGATAGTGAAGATTAGGATGAAACTGCAATTGTAATGACCTGCATAAACTGCTGATCTTTATGTTCTTAATCCCTTTATACTTTTGACTGCTGTTTTTTTTCTGTTTGGTTTATTTGTCTTTATATTTGTATATTTTATTATCTTCTGAGTAATTGCATTTCTACCACTTTTCAGTTTATTAGATGGAAGTTGGAAGTAGTATTTCCTAGGAATAGGATATGTAACATGTTCTTGGGCTCTACTGTAGAATTAGAAATTTCTATGAACATATAATTCTCTCTCCTATATTAGTTTTTATAAGCGGTAGCAGGTATTCCAGGTCCAGGAGCAAGAAACATTGTTAATAGCCTGAAGTTTAGATACCTAGCAGGATTCATCATACATGTTTTTCCAGAACTTTTGATACTTTGGTAAGTGCTTTCTTTGGAAACGTTCTTCCAACCTGCAACCTGTATCCTGTGGTGTCAATACACTTGAGGTATTTGCTTTCTCTTACAGGTTCCCTCATTTTCTGTGCATATGTTGGAATATGCTCAAGAGCAAATGTATGGGAGGTTGACATGAAAAGGAAGGATAGACTTGCACTTCTACAAGAACATTATTTTTAGTGTGGCCTAATGGCTCCTATATTTATATGACCACAGACATTGTCTTGATAATTATTTAGAAGTGCCTATAAAGGATAATTAAATATAATTGTGGGTGGAATGTATTATAATTGGAATGACAGGGTTTTTTAATGTATTAGTTTCATTGTTAGGGAAACACATGTATTGGGAATCATTACATGTTGGGAAAATGATGAAACCAGTGATTGGCTTCATGATTTTAAGCCTGGTATATTCTATGTAAAGTGTGAATCTTTAAAGGTGGAAGCATGAATGCCTGGTGCTTAAGAATTTGGGAAAAGCTGTAATTATGATTGGACTATTGTTCAATTAGATTCAAATGTGATTTACTTGCCTATCCTACTATAATCAGTGGAACAGGTTCCACTTTCTATGCACAGAGAGGCTATGTTGATTAGAAACTTAGCCTTGCCCTAAATTTCTGTTAAAAGCATGTTGGGTATTTTTTAACTTCAGCCAAGTCTTTATTTCTGACATGTTCTGAAAATAAAGATGTGAGATTATATGCTGTTTTGCAGTTATAGATACAAATGTGTTTTAAATGAGGAAAAGAGGGATAGCTACTAAAAGTAAAAAGAGGAAGGAAGTCCTAAATGTCAGTGAAGTAAAAACTGTATTAATCAGGCTTACGCCATTTTGAATGGACACCTTTGGCAAGAGCATTATATAAAACAAGGAGAGAGTATGAGTGCCTGGCTGGCTGGATGGCTGGCTGGCTGGATGGATATGCTTGTTATACAACAAGTAGGCCAAATCCAGAAATATTTATTTGTTGTTTGGAATGACTTAACATTAAAAAGCATTATAGAAGCATTAAAATGTATAGCTTGTTCAGTATTACCTAAACTTTGATTAAGACATGGAATCTCAAGAATGAATTAATACATATTCAAAAATAAAAGTAAAAATGACAAAATTTTCACTCAGTAATCATTTAAAGATTTGCTATATGTTTAGCCAGTTAAATATACTTATATAACTTGTTTTAATTCTCAAAATGTAAAAAAGAGCTTTTTGATGCATATATATGCTTATGCTGACAAAACATCTACTTGTTGGAGTGGATGAATGAAACAAATTCAGCTTTACTTCCTTTATAACCTTTATTTGAAGATAGGAACATATCCTATCTGATCCTATAGAATCAGGCCTGGCCTGATTCCCCCTTTTTAAAAATGTTATAAATTTTAATTCGTTTTAAATTATTGGGGGTTTAATATTTTTACGGCCAAATTTATTTAATTGGATTTTAATTGGGTTTTAAATGTTATACTTGTATGTTTTATTTATGGCTGTTCACCGTACTGAGTCCTTCGGGAGGAGGGCGGTATACAAATTAAATAAACTGAAACTGAAACTAAACTGATATATTGTTGGTCCTAAGAAGTAAATTTTAATATTAGCTTGAATTAGCCAAGCTTTGATCTCTGGAGTTTCCCAAGTTTAGTTTTTGTTGTATTTAAAACAAAACAAGGGCCCTCCCTCCCCCTCCAAAACTGAAAGCAAATAACACTACACGGTATGTTTTTTTAAATAAATAAATGCATTAAACGTATTTGACAATCCTATTGTGTCAACTTCAAATAAGGAAAGGTGCATGATTATATCTTGTAAGAGACTTTCCAAGCTGTTTAGATAATAGCTCTTTTCTCCTGTCGGGTTGGTTCAACAGCTTCGTTTTGTGTTGTCATATTAGTCTTGATCCATAGTGTTATTGGGGCCACTTTTACTCTTCCTCTTGAATACAGTTGAAAGCTGTGAAGAGAAAAGGAAGACTAATTGGCACGGCTAAACCTTAGTTTAAATTGGCATCCTCTTAATGAAAAGAACAAGAAGAGCCAGAGGTTCTTGCTTAACCAGTTGGGGAGGTTTTTTCCTTAGTGAATTAACAGCCATGCTCAGATACATTGGTAAGATTGCAACATTCAGGTGCTGATAACCAGGTTAAAATGACACAGAGGCATTTGGCTGGCCTTGTTTCACCTTAATTGTACTCAGTGGTGCATAGGGTGTCAGCTCACGGTGCTAAATATTGAGGGTTGTATGTTATTGGCATTTATTATGTCAGTGTCCTCTAATGAGAGGATCGGAAAATGGGAATAGTATTCTATTTTTCTGTAAATGTATGTAGCTTCAGTGTCAATATTAGGAAGCCAAGCAGATCAAGCCTGATAATTTTTAATTACTCCTGCTAGATTTGGGAAAAATAAAATGCAGTTGCATGTCTCTGTTTGAGAGTATCAGCATATCCTCTCTTCTGCTACCTGAGTAGATTTATGTAAGTATTCCATAAACACTTGACAAATAAAAAGTAGTCTTCTGTAGAAAGAAAATATTGGCCTGGATGGGGTTCTTTATTTATTATTCCTGATTTAGAAGGACAGGATATGTGAGGACTTGATTGTCAATCTTTTTGTTAAATGTGTATATATGTTATGTATATATGTTAATGTTAATATATATGTTAATGTATAGTATATGCTAGCATGTTTTTCCCTTCTAGACCTAAAAAAATTGGACCTCTGAAGGCCATTTTAACCAATGAACGCCTTCCTCCTTTGCATATATACTTAAGCTACAGCAAAGCTGCATATTAAAAAGCCAAATCCATGGGAAGAATTGATTTAGAATTTGGAAATGCTTCTTTCACATGTACATTTTGGTGCTTGTTAATGTATAATGACTGAAACATAGAGTAAGTTTTAGGCTTGTATATGTGCATGTGGGTAAGTATGCGTTGATTCCATGAAATGCAGAATCTGGACACAGGTTAGTTTCTTGGTCTCTGAAACTCTTGAGAGGTATATGAGCATGTGGCAAGTGTTGGCTGAAAGGTACAGACCAAACCAGACTTCTGGTTTGTTTGTTTACTTCTCAGCCTAACTTGTTGCCCTGGGGTTTTCTAGTTGTCTCACATCTAAGCACTAACCAGGGCCAGTCCTGCTTGACTGATGCCAAAGAAAATGAGGCCATCTAAATGCTGCTACCTACCTAGCATTTTGTGGAACAACATTAGAGGGAATGAAACCCAGATTTCTTCTGATAAGTGTAGCAAGCTCTATCATTGAGAGTAGCTCAGCTAATCTGTGCTTTCTGGAAATTAGGGCAAATTTTGTGTGGGATATAGTAATTACCTACATGAATGAAAGAATTTATTACTCCTTGGTTAGAAATTGCCTTGCATAGTGACCACTTGCAGTTACAACAGTGATGAAAAGGTAACTCTGTGATCAGACCTTGCATTTACGACCTTTGCAGGTCTGAAAAGCAAAGAAAGGTGGTAGTACAGTAAACTTTGTCATTGTTTGTTTATTAGGGTATCTCTGAACCTGTTAATGGTTGTCTAATAAAGAATATTTCTGTGCTAGGTACGAAGAAAGAAAGTTACAAATTTTGACAGCCTGCTCAGTTTCCAGCATGGACATAGAATGTGTTTTCTCTTTCTATTTTCTGTTAAACCTTTTCCTTGGTTCTGTTTGACTTAAATATATATAAAATAAAAATATTGAATCAAGGTTGACTACATGGGCACAAGCTTGCAGGTTGTTTTTTTTGTTTTTTGTTTTTTGCCAACAAGACAAAAATGATTTCTGGATGCTATCTTTCAGGGTGCGTGTTTTAAACTTTCCACTGTAGCTTACAGTCCTGAAATTCCCTGGTGGTCTCTCACCCTAATATTAAACAAGCTTGGTTATACTGAGCTAAATGCACATAAGGCCTACTAGGTGCAACCATTGAGTGGCAGTGATTAAATACTAGGCCCGTGATGGCGAACCTATGGCACGGGTGCCACAGGTGGCACGCGGAGCCATATCGGTGGGCACGCGAGCTCAGCTCCAGCACGCATGCGTGCACCAGCCAGCTGATTTTTGGGCCTTCTGAGCCCACCAGAAGTCAGGAAACACACTTTCTGGCCTCCGGAAGGCCTCTGGGGGCGTGAGGAAAGCCATTTTTGCCCTCCCCAGGCTCCTAGAAAGGCTCTGGGGAGAGCAAAAACCGGGTCTACCAGGCCCACCGTGCCATCACGTGCCAAAGGCAGGGGGAGCACAAGGGGGAAGGGCATATAGAATTATGGGTGTGGGCATGCGTGCATGTGACCCCACCGCACTCCCCCCGCTTTTGGCACGCGATGGCAAAAAGGTTAGCCATCACTGTACTAGGCTGCTGTGTTGAAATGGAGAACTAATAAGTGCTGTTATTGAAATAGGTGAGTTGAGCCCTACTGGTCTGACATCAGATTCATCCATTAAACTTGCCCTCTGAAAGAAGTAAAATATATTCTAAAGCTGTATTGATATAGGTGGCAAACAAATTATATACATACATACGGTACATACATACATACATACATAGTGACCTGGGCTCACCATTGAAGTGTGTTTAGGCATTTTTTGGTTTTCCTCTTATGCATTTTGCATACATGAAGGCCTGAACTTGCAGAGCATGAAAAAAGGCTTTGGATTTTAAAAGGAAATTCTACTGTAATATAGGACATATTACAATGATGCTTACTGAAACCATATTATTTCTGTACTTCTTGCCCATGAAGTAAAAATTAGTTTGACATTAAGCATCTAATCTGGTTAACACAGAAATAAGAGATCATGTAAACTAGTCTACTTATCCTCAACCTGATAAGTGCATGATACATAGGGGCTACAGCTCCTAAAATTCGCAGCTGGCATGCAAGTTGCTAATTTGCAGGAAAGCTAATACAATCAGTTGAAATTCCTGACTTCCTTATTAGATAACTCTATTGTTAAGGATTAAACAGAATCCTATAATAATAATTGTGGTGAATATTTACATGACATAGAAATTTGATTTCATAGATCACTGATGGCTAACCTTTTAGCTGTCGTGCCAAAAGTGGGGGTTGTGCGGGGGGAGGGGGCGCATGCGTGCCCACACCCATGATTCAATGCCCCCCCACACTTTTGGCACGCTATGGCAAAAAGATTACTGGTGGGCCTAGAAGGCCCATTTTTCGCCCTCCCCAAGCTCCAGAGGCTTTCTTGGAGCCTAGGGAGGGCGAAAACAGCCTCCCCCCTCCCAGAGGCCGGAAATGGGCCGTTTCCCGACTAACAGAAGGCCCAAAAATCAGCTGGCCGGCGCGCACATGCATGCTGGAGCTGAGCTAGGGCAATGCTCACATGCCCACAGATATGGCTCCGCGTGTCACCTGTGGCACGTGTGCCATAGGTTCGCCATCACGGTCATAGATGTTCCTCAGTAAAAGAAAGGTTTAATTGAAGAAATGAGAAGTCATTCTAGAATTCTTATCCATGGCTTTGGGGCAGGGTGGTTCTGAACTGTATGAGAAGCGCTAATGTGAGAAAGTTAAATAGCAGCGCCCCTTTTAAGTAGGGGGTGGGTCTACTGTCTGCAGCAGTTTTTTGGTTTTTTTGTTACACTGACTGGGTCCTGGAATTTCTTCCTACTTCAAATGCTTGATATTTTCTGCAGTGGTTTTCAGAATGTAACAGTGTATGTGCTGTTTTGAGAGGCATGTGAAATTGAGAGAGCAGGTGGAAGGAAGGTTGAATCCTGAAAAGTAGGTTTAGAATCTCTGCATTCTATATAAAAACAAAGCATTTTATGTTACTAACTTGATTGATTAATGAAGGACATTTGAAAAGAAAATTGTAGGTGTGCAACCACCAACCCTCCACAGTTCCATTGCTTTTGTTTCTATTACAAATTATATAATTTAGATTCCCTGTTAAGTCTATTAAGGCAAATTTCAATGAAATATATGTAGCTCAGAGTTGAAATGTGGAGTCCTTGGTGCTCTCTGAGCATAGTTATTTGCTTGCAGATGTTTCATTACCCAACTAGATAATATCAGTGCTAGTGAGTGTGGGATTTTTATACAATAGCTTGTCCTGCCAGTGTTGGTGGGGGTGTGGTTTTCTCCATGGTAGTTCCTTGATTAAAATACTTTCTGCTTGACTGTGTTAATCTGCTTTTTGGCTGCTGAAGAAGATATATTTTGATCTTTTTGTTTCCTCCTTAGCTTAGCTTTTTTATTGTCTTTTGAGACTTTTGAGTCCCCCTTTTTATAATTCTATTGTCTCTTGTGATCTCTGAGTGTTGTCGTTTGCTCACAGATGTTTTATTACTCAATTGGGTAACGTCATCAATGTCTAGTAGGGTAATGAAATGGTTCCAAGCAAACAGCTAAACTCAGAGCACCAAGAACTGCACAGTTCAAGCATAACCTATACATACTCCCTTTTATTGGAACACCCAATATATATATCAATATAACATAGTTAAGGATTATTCCCATGCTTCCCTGAATCTTGGAAGCTTATTTATGTTGCTAACCTAAACACTTTTCTGACTCTCTTCTCTTCTGCCCTGGATTAGATAAAGTATGAGAGGTATTGTAGATCTGAGAAACCTAGACATTCCACAGAGCATGCTAAGCTAAAACCAAACACAATCAAACAAAATACAAATAGTTTTCAAGTTACAACCATTATGGAGCCCAGAATTTCAGTCATAAATTGTTGCAGTTGTAAGTGATCAGATTCGATTTTATAATCACTTTTATGTTCATTATAAACGAGTGGCTGTGGTCATTAAACAATTCACATGGTTGTTAAGCAAATCCCTTCTCCTGAATGGGCATTTTTTTGCTGGAAACCTGCAAAAATGTCACAAACTGCAATCATGACCATGGAATGTTGCAGTTGGTTGTAAATGCAAGCTTGTTCCCAAGCTTCCAAAACACAGTCGTATAAATGTGGAGGGGTGACAGTCATAACTTTGAGGATGGTTTGTAAGATTTTTTGAAGTTCATCGTAACTTTGAATGGTCAAGGACTACCTCTATAGAACATTGTATGGTCCAAATCATTTGAGTCCTTTAAGTTATCTTTAGTTAACCCTAGTGAAATATATGAATGCAGCCATTGTGGCCAGGTCGACAAGTTATGGTAAGTTTAGGCTTGTATTAAACTTGAGAATAATGGTTAATAATTGACTTACCCAAAGTTGTACTGTGTAGTAGTACTTCATATTTAGTTTGCTTTCCATATTTGTGAGCTGAAAGCCAACAGACAATCTTAAAAAGAAACAGGGAGGAATTTATAGTACAATACAGCCAACATGTTTTGAACCTTATGAGTTTTATTTGATAAATTTTGTAACAAAGAATGACTCTTTTTTTCCATAACAGAATGTACAGACAGAAGATTTCTTTTAATTTTGATTTGTTTTTAACTGCCCCAACCATTGCACTCTACTATTACAAAATATGAATGGGGCAATAAATGGACAGGATGTTATGAAAGAAAAGCAGTGCAAATGCTGAAGTGGTTAGAAGCCACTTTTAACATTTGGGGACACATGCAGCTGGTGCATGCTAACATATTGTTCGCATGATAGGTCTACTAGGTTTTAGTTCTCTGCTTTGCAGCCAGTTGCATAGGAGCTAAAAGTCATCCAAATGGACACAGCAAATTATTTATACTAACAATAGGAACACATAACTACCATTTTTATTCCAGAAATGTAAATAACTCGCAAAGCTGTTTTTGAATTATATAGTTGGCTTAGATTCAGTTCAGTAATATAAAATGACAATTTCATTATGTAGGTAGTCCTAGACTTATGACCGTAATTGAGCCTGGAAATACAGCCATAAGTCATGGCAGTTTTAAGCGGGTCACCATGTGACCATATCTGATTTTACAGCCTTGTTGACAGCAATAGTTAAACAGTGTGGTCATTAAGTGACCTCCACAGCTGTTAAGTGAGCCAGGTTCCCCAATGGACATTTTTTTGCCCGAAGCCAAAACAAAATGCTGGAAAGGGGGGGGAAACGCCAGAAATCACACCCATGTGATCATGAGATCCTGCAAATAGCTATAAATGAGAGCTGGTGGCTAAGCACTCAAAATGCAATTGGGGGGGTGGGGGGATTGGAATTTTGAAAATGGTCAAAAGAAGCTCTGGGGTGATGTGTCGTAACTTTGAACGGTCACTAAATGAGCAGTCGTTAAAGGAAAGGAGGTTTCTTGTGCTTACATTATGGTTGGTCACAGCCAGGTGTTTTAAACTGGATTTGGCATTTTTGAATCCTTTCCAAGGACTTGGGATAGGCAGACGTTATTTAATGATGTTAAAGATATTGGCATAGGATGTGAGCTGTTCCAAGCAGAGCTGCTTTTTGCAATTGACTGACTGATTTTGTCAATGCTGATGGTGTTCAAGTGGTGCTCCTCCAAATGTTTTGGAATTGTGCCCAATATTACTGTTGGTAATATCTTTGTTTTCTTTTGCTACAGTTGTTGTATTTCTATTTGCAAATCTTTATATTTTGTGATTTTCTTCATTTCTTTTCTTTCTATTCTTTGGTCTCCAGGTATTGCAGTTTATTATTATTATAATACTGTCCATTACATTTTTCACCTATTTATACATACAAGCTAACTTTTTATAATTCTGCACAAAATGAATTGCTTTATAATAATATCATTGCTTGTAATATATGTCTTAATGTGCTCAAATTATAGCTTAACTGCTTCCTAGCTTTCTTTTGTCTTGAACATCAGTAGGTTACATTCAAACAATATCTGATACAATCCAAAGAATTACAGATTTACAGTGTAATTCCATATCTAGATTTTTGGTAAACAAGATTTTTGATTCTTCAAGGACACGGTGAAGTCCTCAGGTTGTGATCTCCATGTTCCCTCTTTATTGAGTTCCCTTTATTGAGTTACACAAACGGAAAAAGCATCTAAATTGCTAACCTGCCTAGACCACCTGTCCAGATACCTGCAGTAATAACTCACAGCTCAAAATAATAAAACAAATAGAATTTTTTTCTAAATCTGACTAAATTCCAAAGCCTTTAGGATTTTGTAAATATTAATTTGAAACACTGAATATGTAAACTCAACACCTACAAAATGCTAGAGTAGAGTTTATAATAACAAAGTATAGCCCTGGAGGTATATATAAATTATTTTTATATTCCATACCTTTACACAGAGTTAAATACTATGATGGAATAATTGCAGTGGTACTGTTCCTGATCTTCCAAAGGTGTCTTTAGAACAGCCAACGCTAGTTGGGAACACAGGTAGTCTTCAAGTTACGACCATTCAGTGACCATTAGAAATTATGGCAACACTGAATGAAAAGACTCTGAAGTTATGGCTGTTACAGCATCTCCAGGGACATGTGATGAAAATTTGGGCGCTTGGTAACCTGTTTGTACTTAAGACCGCAGAGACACTTCAGGTCCTCCTATCCCCTCCCTTTCCCCCCCCCCCCCCACTTTCCCTTTTGACCCCTTGCCATACAGGACCTCCGCTGCCTTAGCTGACTGTTGTCTTCTTGTTCTACTACTGACCAAGCATGCCCGACTTGGCCCTTTCCAAGGAAGTGCTGGCTGCATGAGGCTTCTCTTTCCTAGGTTGTGCATGATGGTGTCCTTGCGAGATCTGGGGAAGATGGCTTCACATAGCCAGCAGCATGAGCAAGAAGATGATGAATGTCAGCTGGGGCGGCAGAGCACAGGGCAACAGGGGTCACGAGCTGTGGGCTGGCAAGGGTAACTGCAGTTGGGACTGGGCTGGTGTTTCCTAGGGCTGTTGTGGCTTTGTGCTGCTCTGCTGGGCTGGACTAAGCTGGGGTTGGGCTTTGCACCGTGAAGTGCTTTGAACTGTAGCCCTTTGAACTTTCAGCTCCAGAGCTACAGCACACCAAGAAGCTCCTTGCTGAGCCAGGCTCAAATGTCGGAGGCCTTTAGGGGCATCCATGGCTTCCTGGCAAGTAGCTGCCAGAATCGCAGCATGGCAAACAGGCCTAGAACCGCACGGTTCTGGGGCTCCTTCCTGTCCCAGAAGGCAGGCTGCAGGGTGGCCAAAAGAGCAGAGATGGGGGTACTATAGACAGTCTCTTTGGCTTGGGACTAGGAAGGACCTAGCTGGGAATGGCTTGGATTGAGAAGGGTCCTTGGCTATCGACAGGTGGAATTTTTTTTTTTAATTTGATTTATATGCCGCCCTTCTCCGGAGACTCAGGGCGGCTTACAATGGGTTAAGCAATAGCCTTCATACTTTTGTATATTTATACAAAGTCAGCTTATTGCCCCCACAAACTGGGTCCTCAATTTACCTACCTTAGAAAGGATGGAAGGCTGAGTCAACCTTGAGCCTTGGTGAGATTCGAACCTGCAATAATTGCAGGCAGCTGATGTTAATAACAGGGCGCTTTAGACCACTGTACTATCCAAGGCTCTTTGGTTAACAACAGCAATAGGATTGGGATTTTTTAATTTATTTATTAAATTTATTTGCCGTGTATGCTAGAGATGGGGAAGCATGGGAAAAAATGGAAAAAATGGAGAAAAAAACAGTTTTTTCCCCTGTTTTTTTCCAAACAGTTTTGGAAAAAAAACCTGTTTTCCCCCCAATTTTTCCAGTTTTTTCTCCAGGCCTTCCCATCTCACTTTGAAGAGATGCTAGGCGGCTTACAGCATAAAAACATTAAAACTTAACAACAAATATTCCTAACCCAATAAAATGACAATACTGTCAAAGTAAAATTGCGGTCATAAGATAAGGAAAGAGGGAACCAACTACACAGGGGATGTGGTGGGGGTTTCTCTAAATCCATCAACCACATCCGGTGTGATGTTTCTCATTTGGGACCCGAAGCCATCTGGCAGAACCAGGTCTTAAGGCTCTTGTAAAAGATCAGAAATGAGGGAACTGATCTCATCTCGGGGTAAGATGTTCCGAAAGTCAGGAACCATGGTAGAGGAGGCTCTCCTCCTGGACCCTGCCAGCCGAAATTCCTTGAATGATGGGATCTGCAGTACGCCCCCTCTAGTTGGCACAGATGGGGCGGACCAGTCTCAGTGGGATAAGACTCTTCCTCAAGTAACATGGACCCATGCCATGCAGAGCTTTAGAAGTGATAACCAGCACCTTGAGTTGTACCCAAAAGCAAACTGGCAATCAGTGCAGCTCACAAGAGTGTCAGGATTGCCAAGTGTTGTGATTAGGTAAAATTGCACTTGTCGAGGACCATTTGTATGAAGATAACTCAAATATTGGTAGGAAATTCAATCACTTATCCATAAAAATGATTTGAAATAACGGTATTTTGTGTATCATCCAATTAATATTGTTTTTCTACAACCTTCCTTTGGGAGGTGTCCCAGGATATTTCTCTTAAGTCCAGAGTAAAGAAGCAATAAAAGTTGCTTAGATACAGCTCTAGGAACCATACCGCTTGTCCTTAAGCCTCCTCCAGTTATTTGAGCAGCGACTGAGATTTTTTTCTTCCTCTTTCTGATCTGCTCTAGGAATAAAACAGCTTTCTGGTGCAAGCTAAAGCTAAGCTACGCTGCTGTTTTTTTAATGTTGAACTTCCAGTTTTGGCAGTATAATTGATTAATTAATAGTCTTAAAATTGAAAGTCACTATTTCTAGTTACAGCCGGCTTTTTCTGCTTTTTATTTAATGGAATGACTTTGTGGAAACAGCAGTAACAATTTATGAAAGAGTTTGATGATGCCCCAATAGTTTTAATGGGCCTAGCTCTTAGCAGTGTCTGTAGTGGGACATATTTTGTCAATCAGAGAAATGTACGTGTCAAGCCAGATTGCTTACTTGCTACGTGGGCGGCCCAAGAACAAAAGCCTCCATGTATGTACTCCTCAGAAGGCATTAGAAGGAAAGCTGTTGAAGAGGTAAGCAGATAAAAAGAGACATGAACAAACACAAGTTCAAGGATGCTGAGAAGTTTCTGCAAGGAAGCTGAAAGTCAGCTGGAAGTAGGCAAGAAATTGTCAGCAATGTTTGTGAAATTACTTATTAAGAAACTAATATTTTATAATTTGTCTGAGTTCTAGAAAGCACTGATTACTATTTCTACTTAGTGGGGGAAAGTAGCTTTATCTTGTCAAAAGTTTTGGAGAGGTTTGACTCGATGTACACCAAGAGCCTTGGTGGCGCAGCAGACTAATGTACTGTTAAGTAACACCAGCTGCCTGCAATTACTGCAAGTTCAAATCTCACCGGGCTCAAGGTTGACTCAGCCTTCCATCCTTTCGAGATAGGTAAAATGAGGACCCGGTTTGTGGGGGCAATAAGCTGACTTTGTATAAAAAAGAACACCGCTTAGGGGGGGCCGAAAGCCCTACTAAGGCTTTTATGTACAAAAAGTATGAAGGCTATTGCTTAACGCATTGTAAACCGCCCTGAGTCTCCGGAGAAGGGTGGCATATAAATCAAATAAATAAATGAATGAATGAATGTAGTGGGATGTAACTCATATAGTCTATTGGTGCCTCGGGTGTAGACAAGAGTATCAATCTGAAGAATTATATGCAAAATACTCTTCTTGTTAAGGGATGTGTTGGGTTATTTGTGGAGGGCAGCAGCTTCATATGTTCAGTGTCTTTCATTAAATCATCAGTAGAGCCCTTTCACTGTCACTGTGGCTTATTTCTGAGCTATGATTAGATAAAATCAGATCTACTTAAGAAGCAATCAGTTTTAACAAGTCTCCAACTTGATGGCATGAGCTTAGTAGGTAGGCAGATGGTCCTACCAAACTATATTTTCCTGCAGGCAAAAGTGTTCTGTAACTCTATAGGTGGTTTGACTCTGTATTTTTAAACTCTTTTTCAATCCATTAAAGCAATATGTGGATTCTTTGGTTTGATTCAGGGTGTGGTGTGAACCAGGCACTCACGTTTGTTGATTTCATCAAACATATACTACCTTCCCCCTAACAGTTCCAGACAGTTTGCCAAAATAGTATAAAAACAATTGTCCAAATATTTCCATTCTCTAGATATTTGGATTACAATTCATAGGAAGTCTGACCATTGACCATACTAGATGAGATGTGGAGTCCTTGGGTCTTTCTGAGTTTGATTGTTTGCTCGCAGATGTTTCACTACCTAACAAAGTAATACATTCAGTGGTAGAAGGAAGTGGGAGTCACTCTGTATCAAGTTCAGACAGCATCAGGACTCCACAGTTCAATCCTGAGCTAATATAGTCTCTTCTATTTATGCTATATGTAATTTGTAGAATCCCAAAATACATAAAAGGCATCATATGATAAGAGAAATATATGAGTAAATTGGTGCAAAGTATGGTAGAGGAAAATGGGCTAATGATGAGAAGATAATACCTATTAATGAATATTAACCAGTATTTAAAAGTTAAGCTTTTCCCAACATTATCTCTTCATTTTAGCTTGTTTTGTAATTAAGATTGTAGGAAACTTGTTCATGCCCCAGGTGTGGCATTAAGCTGAATATGAAGATGGGATTGGGTTACAATTGCTAAGCAGAGATGCAGTGTTGTGTGTTATTTCTAGCAACAAGTTTGGAGAGGGAAAAAAACCCAATCCAAGTGTTACCCTCCTGAGATGATTGGACTGTGAAAGTAGCAGTGATCAAAACTGACGGGAGACTGTTAATAAACGTTGAGCCTCCCCTAGATCACTGTTGACTTTCTGGAAGTAAGTCAGGTATTTGCTGGGGCTAAAGCCAGGGTGAGAAAACTGTTGCAGTACAGTACAATTGTTAGCTTCCCTGATACTGAGGTTGTGTTAATGGTGCTGCTACTGCTTAAAGGGGAGGCCAGCTGCTAATCTTATTCTTTCCTCAAGTGCCCTCCTTTGGATTTCTAGATCCAGACTAAACATTTTAACAGAAATCAGTAGTAATCCAAATGCATATTTGGGATTAACAACTAATGGGAATGCTAACAGGGTATATTAAAAAAATGAAAACTTGAGTTGTAAGAATCTAAATCATGAAAGATGCTCAAGGGGTTCAAAACTGAACTGAATTTGGGTGCTTGATTGTGGTTGTCACTGGCCCATCTTAAATTATTGAGTCAGTACTGTACATTTCTTCGTGTAGCAGTAAACAGTTACTGGTTTTTATTTTTTGTGACTGTATTATATCATGGGTACTTGATGCTTATACATTTCAAGATTATTGTTGTACGCTGTTGAGAATTCCTTGATGGTGATAGTTCAGAAATCCAGTATTGTATTTTCAAATCTTTTTCAAGGGGGGTGGGACTGTGATGGAGTTAGGTGGGACAAAGTATGCTAAATGTGCATTATAGAGCATGGAGGATTATTAGTGTGGAACTAATGTTTAACACGCTACTTCTTTCTCTTTACAGAATTCATCATGTATCATTTTTGCTGCCAGACATGCAAGTGCTTCTAGTGTAAGTTTTGGGTTTTTTTCATTTCTTGTAGGATGTACAAAATCTGTTGGTTGTATCAGTCCTGGAAGTCATCTTTTACTTTGGATCTTCAGGACTGCCAGGGATTCGGGTTAATGTTAGGGTTCCAAGTAACACCCCCAATGAAAGAAGACTCCGACGTTAGAAGTTCCTCAAAGTTCCATTTTATTAGAGATGTCATATTGGCACATCTGGGAAAACCTGAATCTGAAAGCTTCCAGGTTTTCCCACCCAAAAGAAAGTCCAGGTCCCTGCCCCAGCATCCATATGTCCATCACATGGTCAAATCAATGCACCATCCCAACTGGAGATGCCTCTCAGTCACACCACTCCAGGTGCAGGGCAAAATGAACTTGTCTCTCAAAGAAAAGAATGTTATTATGGCTAGATATAGCTTCACTCTATACAATCCCCCCTCCCAGTTTCCCACAGCACTACATGTTGTCTATTTGAGTCTTGACTATACCCAAGATTACTCTAGGTTGGTGACTGCATTATTGGCACCAGACACATACTGGTGTCAGTATACATTCTTTTCAAATTCAGTAGTTCCTTCGCATTGTCAATAAATTTCAGGCGATAGAGGAATAATTTGCAAAACCGTAACATGTTTCACCATTTATGTTTATGATGAGAATTCATAGTAGAACCATAAATATAGTGTTGTAGTTACTGGAGAAGGAAGAAGTTATAGTTTCTTATGTTGCTTTTTAAGTTAGGAAGACTTCAGAAGCATTCCCATAGCTAGGGAAGAATGTAGTTTTGTTTATAAAGTTTTGCATTTCCATTGAAATTCTATATCAATGGTTTTAAAATATATCATTCATAGTGCATGCCTTTTTAACTTGCATGCAAGAAAACTAATGGAAAAAGAAAAAAGGATCAGAATACTTATAACTGTGTGAATAGAAAATAGTCTCCAATTTCATCTCATTCTTTTGTGCTCAGATGAAACAAGATGATAGGCAAAAATGGTACCAAATCATTAAATCTTTTAAAAAATTAAACAAAGATTTTTGAAGTCACCTTTATCAGTAAGATTATGAAACCACTAGATTAAAGCATAGGCAATTCGGTAGAACAACAAAATTGTAAATGTGATCTGAAGGGGAAAAAAGGATATAGAAATAACAAAAAGGGGGTTGTGGAATCTACTGAGTGAACCAGATGTCATGGTATTAAGACAAAGCTTTTTTTTTTTGTGCAGATTGCATGCAGGACTACTGTAAAATAGGTATAAAACAAATATGAGCAATATTTTATTTCATAACGTCGACTTCTTTTTCTCCCATGTACCACTTTTCTAGATTGGTTTTCTACCATTAACAATAGTTGATTTTTGATGTATAACATTAGACATTATTTTATTTTCAGAATCTGAAAGATGTTCTTGCTAATATGATACCCAAAGAACAAGCAAGACTTAAAAGCTTCAGACAACAACATGGCAGTACTGTCATTGGACAAATCACTGTAGATATGGTAAGTTGCATTGTTATACTAGCAAGAGTGGAGAATACAACAATGTGCAATTAGTGTGGCTCCTGTACTCTGCAGGAAATGAAATTGTTATGATGGTACGTTGCTAGACACATACGCTGTGTTCCAGACATTAGTATCGGGTCTGGATAAAATAAAAAAAAACAGAAAATGTTTTGAGTATGTAGGGAATAAAGGAATAAGATTCAGATCCAACTGTAGATTACATAAGAGCTCCAGATTCAGCTTGAGTGTCTCTAGTGAAAAGCTGGCAAGAATCAGGACTAGAATTAACCTCTCTGTGGGATCTTGGAGAACTGCTTAGTATTTGTTTCTCATTAGTCTGGCAACAACTCTTGTTCTTGTCTCCTAGAATAGAGTGAGGTTCTTGACTTGGAACCTGCTGCTGCTGGTGAATTGATTTTAATTAAGGATGTGTCCACCTCTTTCTTCAGAGATAAAAAAACAAAAGATTTGATTTTGAACAGAAAATTATATCAAGCATTTCAGAATCTGCAACCTGCAAACATTTGACAGATTAAAGCCATTGCTTAATGTATCTTCCTTGATTTATTCTGAAACGTGCATTATTTTGGTAATATGAATCTGCTTATCAGGGAGGTAACTACCACTACCCAACCTTCAATCCCTGGAAATCTTAGTCACCTCTCTGTCTTTTAAAGCTTCTAATCACATGTTTACTGATACTTTCCACCATATATCTACAGTTCTAAATGTCTGCATGCTCACAGCTAGGACATACCGATAATAAATTAGAAGCCGAGTACCACCTTACATCACAGATAGTGGTTGTAGTGACTGTTTCAGCTTTGGTTTTAATTTCCTGTTTTAGCTCAAGATTCAACCAGTAATAGCTGATTCTTCTTCATGTCTAAATACCAAATCTAATCTTGTTTTCCTAACCCATGAGTTCCAATTTCCCGTAATATATAGCATTTTCTCCTTGTTGGATACGCTCATGTGCATTCATTTTGGTTGCATATCCTAGGCTTGTTTATCCACTAGGCCTGGGCCTTCAGATAAAGTTGCAATCCTAGGGGATTTACAGACTGTTCTATGCACAAAGTAGCTAGTTTTAATGATCTGTGTCTGGACCAAAGCACATATATTTGTTCCAGGAAGAGGCAGCTTAGAGGATCAGCATTAGTGGCTAAGCGAATAGGGAAAGGAAGGCACTGAGAAGATTAGCAAGCAGGCTAGCACCCAGGCCAGGTGCAGGAGAAACATGAGAATGAGGTCCAAAAGCCTTTCCCTAACCATCTGGTAATCATCTGGTAAAACCTCCAGATTTTGTTTTGACCGAAGCCTGGAGCAACCAAAATGTTCCCGGTTTTTAGTCCTGTCAAACTTGCGCCCATTGGGAACTCTGCAGAACTTTTGACACTCATGGCGGTCAAGGGGGAACATGTTTTCTGCATGATGCATTTTGCTAGAAGGCACCTAGTCTACTATTCCTCATCTCTAGAGAGGCTTTTTCCTCATCTTGTCTCATTACAAAAATCACTTTAGGTTGAGAAGAAGCAACAGCCTTCATTGTAAACGTCTTAAGTTTCTGTGTTCATGTGGGCACAAGATAAAATTGATGATTTCTCATATAAAAAATGAAAAGATAAATTGGTTTGGTGGGATTATACTGGTAGATAGGAGGAATGATCTGGAGACAGGAAGCCATGATGAAAAACAGGGTAGTGTTTTATAGTTTTGCATTTTGTCTCTATTCTGTTTCAGTTTCTTGAAAATTGTTCATATATGACTGATTATTGATTACCTTGTCTTTTCTGAGCTTTTTCTTTTTCTGAAGTAGGAGCTTTATTGTGCTTTATAGAAAGAAGGGTGAGATTTGACATTTGGGACTCAGGTCCCAGGTCTGTCTTGACCAGCTTGTGTTTTTTCTGATTCAGTAAATAAATCAGTAAATTATGTCTTGAAGTTAAAAGAAAAATATGTTTAAGAAAATGACTTTGAATCTTCTCTACATTCGTTTGACTTTTAGAATTTTTTTTTCTGAATTAGCATGCTTATCCTGCTCTGCAACTATTTTATGGGAGCCTTGGTGACATGCTGTCAAACTTCCAAAAGCTTACAATCCCAGGCCAAAGAGGAATAATTACTTCTTGTAGCATTCCACTTCCTCTCCCAAAAATACCATGGGAAGGAGAGGTACAAAAAAAGTGAGAATGTGGGGAACCAGCTAGAGAGGGCTCTAGAGGAAACATACTACAGTATCTGAATTCTTTTCAGTTAGGATTCAGGCCCAGTCAGAGGCAGAAATTGTACTGGTCATTTCACAGGATTCAGTATCACCATCAAACACATCTTATTTGGCCCATATATAACAGTTGAGGATATGATTTTGACGATTCTCCTCCTCTCTGAATAGACAATTCTAGTCAGTGATGCTAGGGGAGAAAATGCTCCAGCCTTTGGCTTTTCCAGTATGATATCCCACAACGCTCAAGCCTTTCCTCTATGTTATTTAACATCTTCATAACATTGCTGGAAGAGGACATCTGGTGCTGTGATGCCATTAATATGCTGAAGACATCCAGCCATACATCATCATCTCAGATTATGCCAGGGATATTATAGAAGTCCTGATTCGATGACTGGAATCTGTGAGGAACTGAATGGGAGCTTCAATTATGCCTCTCCAAGATGGAGTTGCTGTTTGCCCATAAACATTAGAGCACAATGCCAAGATTGAGTCCAGGATTACTCTGGAGGGGGGCGGGTCATGCTTGTGAAGGAGGTGGTCTTTGACTAGGGAAGCCAACTGGATTTCTGATTAAGCAGCAGGTAGAAGCAATGGTTAGGGGAGCTTTCTCCCAATTTATGCACCACTTAATAATCCTACTTAGATCAGGGGACGGTATCTTACACTTCGATTGCTACTCAGTTGGAATACTCTTAATATGCACTAGGTGAGCTGCCTTTGGAAATGACCCAGAAGTGCAGCTGATACAAAACACAGTGACAAGAATGCCCGTGGGAAAATCTCATAAATCTACAGTAACAGCCCAGTAACTGACTAGGTGGCTCAGTGGCTAAGACACTGAACTTGTCAATCAGAAAGGTCAGTAGTTCGACAGTTCGAATCCCTAGTAAGGGTCTCCTGCGTGAGCAGGGGGTTGGACTAGATGACCTCCAAAGTCCCTGCCAACTCTGTTACTGTTACAACATTTCAATAAAGTTGACATACCAGTATGCTCCCAGGCTCAATTACATCAGGCAGCAGGTTGCTAGAAGAGAATTTGTCCATGTGGAACAGTCGTGTACAGAAGGTCTTCTAAAAGTCCCCCTTTCCTACAAGGTGCATGAGGTATGAACAAGATACAAGACCATCTCGATAGTAACCCCCATTTTGTGTATTGCAAGGTTTTGTATTCCCTACCTCCATAAATACATGTAGCCCCTACATCCTTTGCTGTTCAAAAGAAAATGGTAAGTCTCCTTTAGCTTAAGCTGAATGGGGGATGCCAAGATATCTTCATGTTTTCCTGATATTTGTTGTTTTAATTTGAATCTATTTTGCTCATTACCCAGAGTCCTTGGGTGATTAAGAAAGCTCAGAAATACTGACAGATAAAAGAAATAAATGCTGACATTACTGCCTCAAAGTCTAGTTTTTCTTGTGCAGCTTTCCTCAAGCCAGTCCATGCTAATGAGAGTTATATCTCCTATTATTCACTCCCAAGCACATTCATGATGGTTTGGCTTAAAGAAAGTTGTAGTTGAAAACATCCAGAGAGTACCAGTTTGAGAAAGTTATTGATGGAAACCTTTGGGATAGGTTAAGGAAATTTCATTTCTGGCATTGTGCACAGTAATTGATGTAAAAGTTTAACTTGTCAGGAAAAGCCTAGTCATGATTAAGCAATGCAGCAATATCTCTGATTTTATTTGTAACCCAGTTTTTTCTCAAGCATGGAGCTGCCAAAGCAGTTTTCTTGATTTCTACTAACTTCCTAGGCTGCACTGAACCTCATTTTCTTTCTGAATTACAATTCATCTCATTAGTTGCTTTTAAATTGATGTCTTGTGTAATCTAGTGCAAACTGGATGTGAAAAACTATAGTAGGTTTTCTGAGTGCCAGCTGGAAAGCTAGACTTGATTGTTTGTTAAAAAGTGCTGTTCTATTTGACCTGATTCAAGCTGTAGACAAAAAGTGGATAGAAAGGGAAAGAATTAAGAGAAACAGGGAGCAAGAAACACTATTAAAACTTATTGTTGTGTTTCAGATTGCTAGAAGTGATGGAAAATAAAAAGTGAAATACATGCAAAAGTATATCAACAAGCTAACTACAAATGTGTCTTAAAAATGACCTCAGACTGAATGGAAAAAAGGAATTTGGAGCCTGAAGACTCAAACCCAATTTCTGTCAAATACTGTCCAGTCAGATATTTGTGGGGACAGACACAATCAAACAAGAGTAATTTTTCTGACTTCTGCATTTGGGTCGGCTAGAGGATTAAGGTGAAGGCAATTTTTTTTCTTTGTTTTAAGTAACTCTCTTTGTTCTCCAGGTCTACGGTGGCATGAGAGGTATGAAAGGACTAATATACGAGACCTCTGTCTTAGATCCTGATGAGGTAAGGAGGGCAGAATTGGCGACATTACTTTTGTAATTAGCTCTTAGCATCTCACTTGAAATGTGGTTTCTTATCCTGCTTCTGGGATTGGTTTTTAGGGCATTCGTTTCCGTGGCTACAGCATTCCTGAGTGCCAGAAGCTGCTACCCAAAGCCCCCGGAGGTGCAGAGCCCCTTCCTGAAGGGCTCTTTTGGTTACTGGTGACAGGAGAGATTCCTTCCCAAGAACAGGTAATAATAAATCATGGCAAAGATTTCTGGGAGACTATCATGTTCATCCCATTTAAAGTGACCTGCAGAGTGATTGTGCAACCTTTTTTGTGTCTAGAGAACTTCTGGGGAAAACAGTAAGAGCTCTATTGTAATGACGAGAACAGCCAAGACCACGGAAGGCTGGTATTAGATAGCACCTTTCCTCCTAGATATAGATGTGTAATGGCTGAAATGCTACTGGCTCGGACTGGTTCGGGCGAACAGGTAGTAAAAAATGCTACCGGTTTGGGCAAACCGGTATTTCCGATGACATGTGATTTATATTAGCTAGAATCATTGGATTTCCTGCTTTATAGTGTGGCACAGTGGATTGCGCCCCCCCCCCCCCTTGTTGTTCTATTTACTTTTGCAGACTTGGAAGGCTTCAAAATGTTCCTTTTTTAGCACTGCGCGTTTGTGTGCAAAGCATGCGTTCAGTACAGACTCACAGAACAGAACAGACTTCAGAGGATTTCACCGCTGATGTGTAATGTTGTGGTTTTCTTTACTCAGGTGACTTGGGTGTCCCGAGAGTGGGCAAAGAGAGCGGCCCTGCCTTCCCATGTAGTGACTATGCTTGACAACTTCCCCACCAATCTTCATCCCATGTCACAACTCAGTGCTGCTGTCACAGCTCTCAACAGTGAGAGCACCTTTGCCCGCGCCTACTCTGAAGGAATTAGCCGGACCAAGTACTGGGAGGTAAGCCACAAGCAGCAAGCTTTCCACAAGTATTGGCAGAAGACGTTATAGAAGAGACCTCAAACTTGGCACTGTTATGAATGTATGTACCAGTACCGTGTCAGGATTTTCTTCACATTGATTGAGCTATCTAGAATTAAAATCCAGAATTATATGTTGGAAATTGTATGCATGTATGTATAAATAGAAAATGCATACATGAATGGTCTTGGCTGTGCATAGAACAATTATAATTCACAGTGCACTCACTGTCTTGTACTTGTTTTTCCTCTGAGCTTCTTTTTAAGGCTGAAAAATATAAGGCTATACCTGTTAAAATTTAGAAACTGGAGTAAACCTTTTGGTAGTTTTTGTTGTCAAAGTTTTATCGTGCTCTGCACACTAAAGCACAACTAAAGTCACAGAAAAATCTGAAGATTGTTTCTGCAGAGTCTTTTTATTGCACCTGCCAATTGAGAACTTTCAATTTGATATATTTAAATGCTGCTAAATACAAATTTGATTCTAGGACTGATTTGCTAATGTTAAGTACTATGCTGCTTAACTTGTCGAAATTTTGATAGGGATGTAAGCTTACCTCTGAACTAGCAATTGCAAAGGAAAAAAAATCTAGCCAGTTAATTTTACTAAATTCTGAATGAGTTACTGCTATATTCTAACCATTCAGTTAGCCCAGTCATTAACTTTTCTCTCCTGAAGATCCTCCTGTTACTGCTCAATCATTTCAGGTTCTTTGTGATCAAGTAGACAGAATTTCCCTAGGATTGTCCGATTAGCATATGGTAATTGACAAGAGTCAGCTTAGCATATGACCTTGGTTCTCAATCTCTGGAGTCCGACTGTGTCTGTCCTGGTAATATGAGACCTTGAGCGTAATGACACGTGCTCTCGCCTGACTTACACTGTGAGTGCTCGCCCTCTGAACTGAAGCAAGGAGACTTTGGTCTGGCTGTATAGATCTTTATCTGCCATGAGGTGTTGTTGTCTGATTTGCAAATGACAGGGGGTGGGGAGACGGTGCTAAATTTGCTTTGGCTGCCCATTAACTGTAATCTTTCCAGCATACAGTTTGAAACTGAGGAGTCTGTTAGAAAAGAATACATTCTTTCCGAAGATAGCTTTGGTTCTGTCCTTGCCATTGATGATGTCTTGTCTTGAAATGAAGTGAAGAATAAGATCCTGTGGACTTTTAGGATGTAATCAGTTTCCCTTCTTTGCCTTGTCATTCTTCAGTTTTCCATAGAGTAGGGCTGTCAAACTCCCGGCCCACAGCCGGATGCGTCATGCGCTGGCCACGCCCATGCCCAATTTAGCAAAGGCGGGGAAAGTCCCGATAGTCACGTGACGCCACCATGATGACATGAGTTTGACACTCCTGCCATAGAGAAAGACAGAGAGAGAGAGAGAGTCAAACATTCCTGCACCTCCTGCTTATAGAAAGCAGCTGCAAGTAGGACAGAGCAGCCTGATTCAGCAGCTGCTTGGTCAGTGAAGAACTTCCTTCCCAGAGCATTCACTCTGCAAAAAGAAAAGCAGTTGCTACAGAATGTGAAATCAGTTCAGGTAGTCCTCAATTTACAACGGTTCATTTAGTGACTGAAGTTACAACAGCACTGAAGAAAGTGACCAATGACCACGACCGTTGCAGCATCCCCATGGTCATGCGATCAAAATGTAGATGCTTGGCAACTGACTCATATTTCTGATGGTTGCAGTGCCCCTGGGGTCATGTGATCTCCTTTTGCGACCTGAGAAGCAAAGACAGTGGGGAAGCCAGGTTCATTTAACAACCGTGTGACTAATTTAACACCTGTGGTGATTCACTTAACAACTGTGGCAAGAAGGGCCATAAAAAAGAACAAAACCCACTTAACAAATGTCTCACTTAGCAACAAAAAAATTTGGCTCAATTGTGGTCACTAAGTCAAGGACTACCTGTACGCCTAACTTCATCCTATGAGGGACAACGGATAACATCACCATCCTTGCAGGAATGCCAACTGGAAGCTGAGCTCTCTCAAGTCTTCTTCATCAGAGAAAGACTAACCAAGAGAGAACCTGTAGGCTCATCTTTCAACTATTTCTCATCATGGCTCCAAATTACTTGACTACTTCACATCTTCTGCAATTGTGGAGAAAATAATTACGCGGAGAAAGATATCAAGTAATCGGAGACGTGGGCAGGTTTGGGTAGGGCTGTTTCTAAAATGCTCACTGGATGAATGGGCCAATCAGATATGCTGGATTCGTTCCATTGATTGGAGGTTCCCCAACTCGTATGATGAAACATGCCCTGAAATGACTTCCTGTTCCTGCAGCTGGATTGGAAATTGATAGTTGGAGCCGTGCAACCCTTCCAATTTGAAGGCAAAAAGATACTCGAAATAAATGTAGTTATTCCTATAGCAGCTTTCTGCAGCTGTCTCCCTGGAATTGCCCGGGTGCCTTCTGCAGTTAAAGCATGATCCTCAGAAAGACAGATTTGTCTTAAGAGATGGAAACAGGTACCATGTGTACATTCTCACAGCATCTTTTTGCTTTCAATCCAAAGCATTGCACAAATGTAGCGATCATTGTGTTACTAAGAAAACACAACACTTTTCATTCTAAACAGCCAGTTCTGTTTCTTCCCCCTGTCCTGTTTTCATATTAGCAAACTCTTTATGATACATGATAATACAGGTAGTCCTCGACTGACAACAGTTTGTTTAGTGACTGTTTGAAGTTACAACAGGGCTGAAAAAAGTGACTTGTGACCATTTTTCACACAACCGTTGTAGCAACCCCATGGTCATGTGATTTACATTCAGATGCTTGACAACTGACTCACATTGATGACGATTGCAGTGTCCCAAGGTCATGTGATCCCCTTTTGCGACCTGACAAGCAAAGTCAATGGGGAAGCCAGATTCACTTAACCACGTTTAGTATTTTAACAACTGCCCTGGTTCACTTAACAAATGTGACAAGAAAAGTCGTAAAATGAGGCAAAACTCACTTAACAAATTTCTCACTTAGCAACATAAATTTTGGGTTCAATTGTGGTCGTACATTGAGGACTACCTGTATACATATTATCCATTTGGCAGTATCATCTGACTACACCATTTTTAGTTTATTTGTTTACAGAATTCTCCATATTTTTGACAGAACCTTTTTTAGGCAATCAGTACTGACAATTTGATTGTTAGTATAAATTACTACTGTATAAATTCTGTTGGCATTCCATTTTGCCATGTCTTCAACTCCTGTCAATATTGAGTCCTTGCAAAATCTTTAAACCATATATTCATTGTGGACTGCATTATTTATTTATTTATTTATTTATTTATTTATTTATTTAATTTGTATACCGCCCTTCTCCAGCTGGACTCAGGGCGGTGAACAGCCAAAATAAAATAGAGCATACAAAATTAAAAAACAATTTAAAATAATTAAATAGTTTTGGCCCACAATTTAAAACAACCAAATTAAAACCAATTTATAATTTAAAACCAGAACGATAGGGTCAAGCCAGGCCGGCTAGATGAAATAAATGTGTTTTCAGGGCTCGTCGGAAAGCCCGGAGGTCAGGTATCATGCGTATCTCTGGGGGTAGGTCATTCCACAGGGCGGGTGCCGCTACAGAAAAGGCTCTCCCTCTTATGATAGAAGTGGTGATGAGTTACTGTTTCAAAAGTGCTCTTTATCTAAATCTCTGTCAGAACACCCTTGGAAAAGCAAAGGTAGCTGGAATCTGATCCTAGATTCTGGGGTTTTTTTTTTTTTTTTTTGATTTCTTAAATAATGCCCTCCTGCCCACTTATCCTATTAATTCCATTCAACCTTTGAGTTGCCTTGACTGTTCTGCTGCTTCCTTGTCAGTCCCCATGTCTGATAGAACTTCTCTGAGCTATTTACACTCCTTTATGTGTCTGCTGTTTTCTGTCTTCCCTTGCCTTAAAGTAGTTTTTTTCCCTCGTGCCAGGCCTCTTAGTTAGCCTTCCTTTTCCAGTGTTAAAGATCCCAGGAGTACAGGAATGGCAACGTTCATTTTGCTTCCCGATCTAATTATGCTTTGGCTTCGTGGATGCCATAATGTCCTTCCCATGTGCCCTTCCCATATGATCAGATTTTGAGCAGATTTGGACAGATTTATGTGTCCTACTTGACCTGGCTGTGCCAGCCTTGTGAACTCTTTATCAGGGCAGCTGCTGTAAGAAGAGAGAGAGAGAGAGAGAATACTGCAAGTGGTTTTTCAGTTCTGGATGTGTCCTCCAATTTGCAGTGAGCAGATGGATTGTGCCAACCAGCAGAAGGCCAGGAGGATTGGCACATTTATCCCCCCAGACTACTGACTAATGCTGAGTTGGAATAAGGACTGAAAGTCTAAATGGGGAATGTAAAACAAATCTGGGAGATGATGGGTAGTAATGGTACTCACTGCTACCCTTTACTATAGGTGTTTCTTCTTTAGTCTTTACAAAGGCTCTTGGCAGTAGTATTTATTTGGAAACTCAGGCGTTTAAGCAAGTAAGAGACAAGAGCCTTCCAGCCCCTTAACGATAATCTTATAATGGTCTTACAATTCCAGCAGGGAAGACATGATTATTTATTTGTTTCTTTAAAACATTTATATAGCTGTCCACCTTACAGCCAAATCTGGGCAGCTCCCAGTCAAAAGATTAAAAAACATATAAAAACATGAACATAGCCAGTTAAAACGTCAAACATACAAAACCATAAAAACCTTGAACCAAATTGTTCTAATGTGCCATCATCTAATCTTTTTCCAAAGCTTCGGGGGGAAATTAGGTCTTTTTGCAAAGCTTTGGGGGGCAAAACCAGGTCATCTAATCTTTTTCCAAAGCTTGGGGAGGGGGGGAACCAATCTTTAAAGCCTTACATGAGGCATATATTCTTATACAAAGAACATCTTTAAAACTGCATATGCGCTTGCCTTAACTGAAACTTCTGCAGCGAGGGGCTCTGCTTGGCAGATCACATGCTGCTGGGAAAATAGCCTTGTAAACAAGTCCTCCTGATCGTCTTCTCTTCTTGTTTTGCCTTGTAGTTTATCTATGAAGACTCCATGGACTTGATTGCCAAGTTGCCTTGTATTGCTGCAAAGATCTATCGCAATCTCTACCGTGAAGGTAGCAGCATCGGCGCCATTGATCCCGCCTTAGACTGGTCATATAACTTCACCAACATGCTGGGCTACACTGACCCCCAGTTTATTGAACTTATGCGGCTCTACCTCACCATTCACAGGTAAGCCGTGCCTATATGAAAGCCCTAGATTCTCTGGGTACATCTACTTCTACAGCTACAGGCTGAATTGAGCAGTGGAGAAAGATAGAGCTTGGGTGGCAGCTGGTTGATAATTGTCAAAAAAAAAAAACCTGCAGGGAAGTGGGTGAAATCACCAACCAAAATTGCACAAAGAGGCTACAGTTGCAGTTCTGGGTATTGCATGTGCTGTTAACAGGAGTAATCCAAATTCTTCCAGTGGCTGCTTCCAGTGTGGCTAAATTTGGAAGTATCTGAGCAGATTTAAGTGGTGGATGATAATACAGATAATCCACACTTACTGCCTTGTTCAGCGACGAACGTTATGAGGGCACTTAAAAAGTAGGTTTACAACCGGTCTTCAGTTTTGTGGCTCTTGCAGTGTCCCAGTGGAGCACCACAGCTTCACAACCAGCGTACATTTACAACAGTCACAGCATCTCACAATCACGATTGCTATTTGTGAACTTCACAAGATAAGACAAGATAATCTTTATTGTCATTTTTTTTTCCTGTGGGCACTCTGGCACACATTAAAAAGTTGGATTAGTCTAAATAAAGTCAACAGGTAAATCAGCAGGAAGTCACAAATTGATGCCGGTCTTAATGACCAGCTGTGATACTATTAACAACTACAGTGGAACTGTCGTAAGTCACATGATGCAGTTAACAACCGCATCACTTAGTGATGGAGTTGCCAGTCCCAATTGTGGTCACTAAGTGAGGACTAACTGGCTGGGTTTATATATTCTTGATATAGTTACTTAAGTATGGATTGTCAGGTAAGCCATAGTTGATTGGGTTCACTCATTTGCGGTTAGCCATAAATTTTGGTTTATAAATCACATTGACTGAGGAAGCCAAAATCCACAAAATAATCCACATTATGATATTGTGTGATGCTTGAAGCTAATCTGTGTTTCAGTGTCTTTGAGGACATTGTTAGCCAAAGGCATAATATTTTAACTGCCTGATTTCAACTGTAGCATAAGCTCCTGAGTTCAGTTCACTGCATAGTTTCACTCTTTAAAAGCTCTTAGGTTAGCAAGGACTTCTGGAAGCTGCAGTTGGTTAGACTGCCAACAATACTGATCTAAATAAACTTGCTAAAGCTGCTGATGTTCATGAATAACTCCACCTAGTGGCAAAGAACTTTTTTTTTCAGCAGAAAATTGCCCAATTCCAATGTTTGAATATTATTGTACATTCGTATATGTCTGGTACAAACAACCATGATGAAAAAAGGTTGAAGTGTGTGATGGCACAAATTTTAGCTTTGCATTCTAGTCCTGGCATCAGATGTGTGTATAGGTCATCTAGTTTTGCATCACGATTCATCTAATTTTTAAACAGCTGTTACGGGATTTCTCTGCATACATGGCTCTTGGGGAGGTGAAATGCCACTATAGTTTTTCCTATAATTCCTAGTTAATTTTGTCAGACAGCCAGTAAGAGAAGGCTATGTCATGCTTGCTTTTAAAAACTAAAGTCTGCAGTACTCTAGGATTGCAAGTGTCAAATATTAAACAGCATTAATATTGTAAAGGCCTTCACATAATTTAGAATAAAGGTAGACAATTTAGAGTCTTTATGCCAAATGCAAATTCAAGATTCGTCCAAAGGTTATCAGAAATAATGATTGTTAGTGGGATTTAAAATAAACAGCCCTGAGATGAGTTTAAATCCTACTGACTACACGGCACATGAGAAAGGGAAACATTCCAGAACGTTTACAGCCACGAGGAGAAAAATCAACCTCCCAATCCCCCTTTTGAGGGGAAGGAGGGAACAAAAATATGCATTTTTTATTTTATTATTTTATTTTTATACCAACTTTTATTGAACTAAATCCACTTTGCTAATCTGCTTTACTATTTTAACAACATAACATAATATGTATACTTTGGTTTATTAATACATTTACCATATGGGGTATATTTAATAGCTGTAAAATTCTAATTTAATCTGATAGTCACTTTAAAGTGTTTTAAATATTTTCTTTTGGCACTTCTCTGGGCTTCTTCTGTTCTTAAAAGCCTCATCAAAAGCAGATCCACTGACATCCAGATCAAAATTTAGCATGGATAAGCCCTCAAGCAAATCAAACACTGAATTTTTTTAGGGCTGAAGATGGTAATGCCCACCAGGACACAGAATAGTATTTGGCTGTTGTCTTGGAAAATTCTCTTGCAGTGCTAGTACTGTCAACGTCTGATATTCTCAATAAAAGACTTCCTATTATGAAATGCAGATAGTCCTCAGGGGTAAGATGGCAATTAGGGCTGGAATTTCTGTTACTAACCATGGGAATTGACCAATGACTAAAAGCAGGCTTCAGTCTCCACCTCAAATATTCTTCTTCAGGGGGAAGATTTTGGTGAATATTTAATTTATTATACTTGGCCAAATGCATATGAAATTGTTTCCATCTCTGTAGATATAGCTGTAAGCTGGCTTTCCCAATGCTGATCTCTCGATCTCAATCTCTCCCCCCACCGCCCTTCTCCTTTTGCAGTGACCATGAGGGTGGCAATGTCAGTGCTCACACTAGTCATCTTGTGGGCAGTGCTCTCTCTGACCCTTACCTAGCTTTTGCTGCAGCTATGAATGGCCTGGCTGGGCCTCTTCACGGTCTCGCAAATCAGGTAAGAGACATGTGGTCCAAAAGCCAAACTTGCACTGTGGGCAGAGCTTTTGAGGAGCTACTGCTTTTTCTTCTTCTCACAATGTCATCAAATCTCACTACTTTGATATAGGAAGTGCTGGTGTGGTTGACAAATTTACAGAAGGAACTGGGTGAGGATGTATCTGATGAAAAACTGAGGGACTTCATTTGGAACACTTTGAACTCTGGCAGGGTAAGTGCTGACATCTCTGCATAATCATCTTCTTGTGCCATATCTGTCATTGGACGTTGGCAATCATGTTGGCAATCCTATTTTTGTCAACAGCCGTATGAAAAAGTGCTGCTGAGTTTTGTCCAAACCAGTCCCTTAGGTTTTGAAGCCATGATGTTCTTCTTCTGCCTGGACCTCATTTGCCTTCAATCTTTCCCTGGAGGAAATGCATAATTCTCTGCATAATAGGCAAGCATAAAGAAAATTTATCTTTAATTCAGGGTCTGAGAGAATAATTGCCAGCGAGGTTGATTTAGATGTTGGAGGAGAAACATCATTTAGTGAAAGCATTCTTGCAGTGGTTAAATAATTGCAAATGGGAAAAACTCTTCTCTGCTTGAGACATTATTGGAGAGTTGTTAACAGTCAGAGTATACAAATTTGGGCAGAGCTGATCACTTCTAAACTAGTGCCCCGAGTTGCCCAGATGTGGTATATTTTAACTCCCAGCATTCCTAGGCAGGTGATAAATACAGACAAATAATCTGAACTTCAACTCTACAAGGTATTTCTTTATCTGGCTGAATTGTTCAGGCAAATTCAACAGGGATACCACAAAAAGGTAGTGGTTGAGCCGGCAAATTAGGAGGCCATAACTGAAAAACATTAATTTCCCAAGATAAAACAGTAGAAAATGGTGTGTACATTAAAAAGATTAAATTTTGCATAATTTGCCTTAGTAATTTAAGGGAGTGTACTCCCCATGTATTGTGCTTCCCATCTAGACAGATAAAAAGGCTTGGGATGATGACATTGGGAAAGAAATAACTGGTGCCATGGTCAGCTTATCCTGTGAGATCTTTTTCCCAGACACCAATTAGGAAATGAGAGCTGAAATATAATAAAATAGAAAAGATACATATGGTGGCTTTGATTATGATATACATGTCCTAACAAACTCTGTTCTATGGTATGTTTTAAAATATGCTGTTAGGACAAGAAATCAAAATTGCGGAAGTATCAGCGCCCCCAGTTTAAGGCATAGCTGGATTCAGACTTTGCACTAAATCATGTCTTGTTTTAATATAGTTTGTAGAAAACTCCATAATGGCTATGTTTACACCAAGCAAACTGCTATGATTTAATTAGTCAATATCTATTCATTCCAATAGATATTTCAGTGACTCACCTCTGTGTTTCATGGCAGGCAGGCAGGCAGGCAATGGATGGATGGACAGACTAGCATTCTGCAAATGCCAACTCTGGCATCCTCAAAATTTAAGAATACCCCCGGGTCCTACAGGCATTCTTTAAAAAATATGGGTGGCAGCGTTTTGGTATTTCATTTAGAAATATGTTCACCTGCTGCTTCCTCCTGCTGTTGATTGAAGCAGTATATTTACACTCAGTCATAAGAACCATTGTAAGGTAAAGTTGAGGTATGAGTCCATAGAAAGATAGGTTTATCCTTTCTAAAGCAAAGAAAGAGTTGTGCTAGTAGTACTCGGGTCTTCTGGAGAGCTGTGATTGTTGGTGATCAGTCATTGGAAAGGAAGTACAAGAACCTGTTGTTCACGGCCTCCCCACATTGTTCTGTACTCTAAGCAATGTTCATATTGTAGGTGGTTCCTGGCTACGGACATGCTGTACTGCGGAAGACAGATCCCCGCTACACCTGCCAGAGAGAATTTGCTCTCAAGCATCTTCCCAAAGACCCTCTCTTCAGGCTAGTAGCCCAGTTATACAAGATTGTCCCTAATGTGCTTCTGGAGCAGGGAAAGGCCAAGAATCCTTGGCCCAATGTGGATGCACATAGTGGAGTCCTGCTACAGGTGAGTTGCTAGTTCTGATATCTTTCCATCTTGCAGGATGGGGTGGAAGACCTGTACTCATGCATCCAGATTCAAACTGAAAGGAATGGTTATGCTGAATGAAATTGTGGTCACAAAGGATGATATTCATAGAATGTTTTGTAGAAGGTGCTATGGTATTCTTGTATCCTAATAGTTTGGAGGAGCCTCTCAGGCACTAACTGAAAAGAAAATTTGATCAAGAAACGTCAGCCAGTGTGAACTTACCCATAACTGAGGGAAATTTGTGTATGTTATCAGACTGTCTCAGCATTTAGCTTCCTCTACCTATTTCGTTGCTCTTTTCCTCCTTAATGGCTAATTTCCAAACATTTGAAGATAAATAGTTTGAAGCTCCATAGCCTCCTGATTTCATGCCTGGTGCCTTAACCACTGCACCAAATGCTTACACAGAAATAATTCATGGAAGGGGGTTTTTTGCAACATGAAAACGTGCAAGTCATTTTCTTCTTCGTAGGTTTAGATTGATGTGCTAGCTTGTCCAATAAAATCAGACTATAATGAAATAAAAATGACCAAAATCATTTTTTGCTCAATTGCCAAAATCACTCTGTAGAGGGATGTGCTTGCATCTTTCATATTACATTCTTTCGAAAGGCAGGCTCACTTGAATTAGACATTTTCCTAGTGGGAATGAATGTTGTTTTGAGCAGGCATTAGGTATGAAAAGAATGAGGAGACTCTGAAAGACATGCAGCAGGACCAACATCCCAGCCAGCCTTAAGTTAATTAGGAGGAAAAACATACGAAATATACCCTTCCCTCTTGTTTGGGTTGTATGTGGAAATATTGCTGGGCTGCCTTCTAACCATTACTCTTTTCCTGCCCTCTCTGCAGTACTATGGCATGAAGGAGATGAACTACTACACTGTGCTGTTTGGTGTGTCTCGGGCCCTTGGCGTTCTGTCACAACTCATCTGGAGTCGGGCCCTGGGCTTCCCACTGGAGAGACCAAAATCCATGAGCACAGATGGGCTGATGGTGCTTGTGGGTGCAAAGTCTGGTTAAAAGCAAGGGAAGTGGCAGGGGTTTTAGAACTATTGAGGGAATGATAGAGACAATGCAATTATTTTTGTGTTTGTTCAAAGGGCCTTGAAAAGATCCTTCCTTAGAGGCACTGGCCATCACTTTTTTCCAGGTTATTTATGAAATAAATGCAGATAAAGCTAGATTCTTATTACCCCCCCACCCCCCCACACACACATTACCTTGTCACCAAAAGTTAGATTCAGAAGGGCAAGGCCTCCCTCCCATGTCCCTCTCTCCACAGGCAGCTCTTCCCAACCTGAGCTGATGCCCAAAGCTAAAGAAAGTGCTCCTTTCCAGTTCAGATTCTTTTTCATTGCCCCAAGTTGTACCACCAGGAGTAGAGGACACACTGCCCCTTTCTACAATCATGTCATTACCACACACTGTGTTGAACCATCTCTCATCTCCATACAGATGGGGTGTTCTGCATTTGAACAATGTGCTCCTTTTTAAGCCATCTTGGAGTGTTGCTTTTTTATCAGTGGGTGAGAGGGAGGGATGGTCCTCTCCTTCAAGATGTCCAGCCTTCTTCCCATTCTGTGCTATTTTTATTCTGTTATAGTGTGAAGCAATGGATTTATGTTCCTAAAAAGATAAAAGATGCCGGCACAGCTGAGGCTTGAGCCACCATATTAGTGTGCTGAGCAAATATCACTTACCTCTTTGTCTAACAAAGAGGGAGTTTGCTTTTTTTTCTCCTCAAACTACCACAATACACGATTGTCTGGATTCCCTTTGGGCACACGTACTTCCTCCTCAAAAATCCTGATTTTGTGTGGGTGGGTGCTTTGCTTCCCAAATCAGAGCTATAGCGATAGCTATAGCCAGGAACAAAGCAGCACCTTATGTTGGAAACCTTTTTCTCGTGTTTTTTCCCCCCCTCACCATTAACTTCCGTGTCAGAGCGGTGAAATTGAAAAAGTGGAGTGGAGGTTGCCTAAAATATTGGTAATGCTTCTATAATGGCAGTTGTGAACATGCTGCAAAGTGGCATTAAATCAGTTGCCACCATTTTGAGACAAGGTTTGCCTCCAGGCCTCCTTTCCTCTCTTGAAAGGACTTCATACACTCCTACCAATGTTTGTTTTTCTGTGTTCGTGGGAAATCCTTTGTCCTATAACCTCAAGAAAAAAAAACCTCCACTTAAGCTGAAGATGCAGGGTAAGTGCCTGTGTAAGCATCAGCTTCCGTTGCAAACTTTGGATGGTTCTGTATAAACTGAAAAATAAATGTTTTTATTAACAAGTTACAGTGACGTCGTCCTTTTTCTCCACCACCACCCCCGTAAAACATGTAGCTTTTATCTCTGGAGCTTTTTACCATTGGTCTTATCCCCCCCCCCCCCCCCCCATATTTTGACCAGAATATTTGATTTCTTTACAATACTGCAGTGAGGCAGTAAATGGAATAACAAAAGCTGCTACACGTGGATAGATGGGGCAGCTCTGTGAATGACTGAATAGGGAGAAGAGCTGGCCTGTGTAGTAGTTTTTCCTTTTGTTGTTTCATATCTACCTGCTTTGGATGCAGCAATGTTTAGGATCCTGAAAATGAGCAATACTGTGTTATCTGATCCTGCTTTCTTGTTGAATTTCTCACTACTTCCATCCTGAAATCTGACTTTTTGCTCTTTGAAGAAGCCTGGATCAGAAAACAGTAGGGAAACCTCTGACTTGTTTGCTAATCAGGGATCTTGCATATCACATAATAGCTAAATCACAAATGGTTTTCTTTTTTTCATTTGGCTCCTTCAGCCAATCAGAAGTATACATGTATGTACTTGCTTGATCCTCATGAAATTATGTCTGGGTTGATGCTCTTGCCATTTCCCTATATGGAATATTTGTACTGTTGCTTGTCACCAAAGTAGAAAGATAATGCAAAGTGTTAGATTTGGTTTTATCTCAATTCCTTTGAGATGGCAGTATTGACTTGCCATTCTATGCTGATTGGAGAGTTAAAAATGTGAATGGGAGCAATGGTTCCCCACATCTAAATTAAATGTTGTCCTATCTTTGTTTCTGAAAGATGTATTGCCAAAATTTGGTAATTTGTTGTAATATTTCAGGGGCACACAGATAAATGTTCTATGTTCCAGATGCAAATCTTCCCATGTTGATATTAAGAAAGTACATCAAAGTAGTTTTGGGTACAAGATCATACATTGTTTTGTGTGACAAATCATACATACAATAATTTTCTATGCTATACAGCACTCCTTTGTTTTATTCAATATTCTGCGTTCACATGCGGTATTCAAACATAAACTAAAATGCTGATGCACAACCTACAGTAAATTGATTGTTTCTTGCAAACTCAGAAAAAACATAGTGGTTGTAGACTTTTGGCTGCAGGCTTGTAGATGTAGTACAAAAGTTGAAATTAGATCCAATCAAGTCAAGACCTCAGTTCAACTTGGGAACAAACTTTTTTTTTTGTCCTTGAAGTGCATAGTGCACACTGGCAGGAAGTCAACATCTGCTGTAGATTGGTTGGATGTGCGCCATAGTGGGGAATGAAATTCAGCTGGAATGAACTTCCCAGAAACATTCTATAAATAACCCAGGTCTCTTGTGGACACACAGAAAACAGAGGCTATGTTTGAACATTCAAATCATTATAGTTGTTTAATCCAGCAGCATCATAGAGTTAAGTAAACACATTAATGAAAAAAGCATTTGATAACAGGTTTCCTCTGAATAGCACCATTTTGCATTACTGTATAGGCTATCCTATTTTGAATGTTTTTGCTTTAAAGAAATCTATTGCTGAATTTGAAACTTCTATTGTGAGCTTTGGTTTAATAAGCTCAAAGATAAAGATGTGTATTTTATTCTGAGATTAGGTTGACTAACTGGACAGGAATCAAGATGAGAAGCACTTTAAAATGCACATTTAATTATCCAGCTTGTTTTAAAACAGTTTTTTGGGCAAATGTTGAGACACTTAACAGTTGAAAGCTGCTTTTTATGACTCTTATCTTTAGGGTGAAATGTACAGCAGTACGTTTTCTATGTGTTCAGAAAGTGAGCTCACTAAAATAGTGGTATTTCAATAAGCAAAAGTGTATATATGTGACTGAAAATTATAGACTAGGTCACATACCACACATAAAGCCATAGGTAATGGTGCTCAGACACTGAAAGAGTTAAGTGGGGAAGCTGAGCTGTCAATTCCACATAAATGGGTCCATACAAATTAAATTCCAAGGATCCAAACAGGAGTGGAAGGGTTCTCTCTAGTGGGATTTTGCTTTATTATTTATTAAATTTATATGCTGCCCATCTCACTATCAAATGACTGTCATTAATCCAGTTAGACTGCTCTCTATTGAAAGCCAAGTAACAAAAGACTCAACTCGGATTTTGCAGCATGCTAGGGACCACTGGAACTAAATGTCGCATAGGTTTTTATAAACTACAATTGAAGCTATCGAGATACTTGCCTGTGTGCACGCATGTCACTGGGAGTCAGGCAAAATGTTAATATTCTTCAAATGGCTGACCAATTTCATTCAGCTCAAGTAATTCTTTTGTTTTCTTTCAACACATTTCTAGTTCTTTGATCTGAATATGCATAACAGAGATTTGAATTCTTAATGAATCAGCAAGACATCTGGGGAAACGGGAGTTCACCTTCAGTAAATATTCCCCAGGTCCTTCAGCTACTGAAGAAAAGGTAGCAGGATTGCTACTTCCCCCCTGAATAAATCAAAGCAATGAAGTGGCCCAATGGCAACATTAACTCCAGAAGTTGTGAGCATGGCTTTAGGTACAGAAACCTTTAAGGGTTCCAGAAGTCTCAATCTGAAACATCCCATGCTTCTAGGGATGCATAGGCTGTGTTAACATGCCTACGTCATGTCTTGGCTTGGATATAGTTGCCTATGCTACAGTTCCACAGTGTTTGCTGTGTCTCTTCTATGCAAAATCAGTGCTTAATGCCCACTTCTTGTAAGGCCAGTGCTAATTAGCCTCACCTGCACTTCAGTGGGTGGCTCTCAGTTTTGTAAAACAGTTCAGTGCTCATCATTTCTCATATAGAATTGAGGGCATGAGAGAGTACAAGCACCCAGTCAGGCCTCCCATAATTCCAGAGGATAGCAGTGGTTGAAGTAGGCGGATACTTGCCTACACTAGAAGGGGAATTTTGCTGTCCGCATTTAGCAACTGCATTCTAATGTCCCATGACCCATAAGATGTTCTGCTGACTTCCAACACATCCCTGCCGCCATATAAGCCACAACATCTGACGGGGAATCGCTGCATCTTTTCGCAAACATATTTTATTAGTCCATAAAAATGCAGTGGGGATTGTTCAGTTTTTCAATAATCAAATAAGGAAAAAGGATAGGGGAAAATAATTTCATTTACTGTGCATGATTCTGTCTACTCTTTTTGTCTACAAACATCCTTTCTTCACAATGTGAGGTAGCACGTACCAGGCTAAGGAACATAAGAAGCTAATCCAATAAAAATATGTGCAGAGGGAGAAAACAGAAGGCACAAATTTAAGACATCTGTTTTGACAAAGGACAGCAGCAAAATTAGGCATTTAATACAGACGGACTTGAGAAAACTTATATTCTTCAGGTTCATTAGATGGCAGCAAATAAAACACAGCTAAACTACAACCGGTAGGAAAGATGTAAAAAAAAAAAGCATCTGGGCAGGGCAGCCTGCTTATCTGCTTACTTTATAAATTGGTTAACTATGCCACAACACCCGATTTTGGTTGTGTGCCTAATTTAACATCCAAATGATTTCAATGGGATTCTCTTGTTCAAGTATCTGGATCTGCATAAAAGCTATTTCAGTTGAGGTGGTCACAATTACAATTAACTGCAATGATTCCAAGGATTTCATTTAGAATAATTTAAAGTAAACAGCTGCAACTCTGAATCCTGTTCCTTGAAAAAAGGTTCTAATATATTTCAAGATTAATCTGCCTGTCGGTGACTAAAAATAGCCACCATGCCTTCATTAACAGCCAGATTTGGTCCCCTCTTGGCAAATTAATGGATGTACAATTACCTCTTAGTTTTAGGGGCACCCACCTGTGCTAAAAGGGGCGCTCTGAAGTCAGCATTCTTCATAGTGACTATTATAACAAAACAATTGTGTGAGGTATATCTTCTACTCACCAACAAACCAGCTTTGTAGAGCAACAGCTGTTTTCAGCATGAAAAACAAAGGCAGACAATCCTGGCGCTGGTGGGTAGGTGCCTCCCTGATTCAGAAATCAAACTGATGCCAGGGCAAGTGTTATTCTAAACTAGCATTCTAGGATTTCTATTACTGAACAATATGGATGTTGCATAATGCTGCATTTTATAATCTTGAAATTACAGGAGGCAGCAACAAGATCCTTAAGTGGCTTGCTTGCTTTCTGAGATTCTTAAACATCGTTGTTCCTAGCAACTGGAAACTTTTTAAAGAGAATACTAGGTTTCTTTGGAAACTGATTTCTACATACATCAAGCTCTTGTTTGGTTTGATTTTTACGAGAACAGCAATAGCGACACTTAATCAAAGCAGTAAGCCTGCTGCTGTCAAAACTGCCCTTAATCTTCCTCTTGGACTGTTGCATAGCTATCCAGTTGTTCTAAACATGAGCAGTCCTTAATATGATTATACAGAAGTCTAACCATGTTCAGCAGGATTGAATTTCAAGGAAGCATGAATAGGGTTTGCAGCTTTGGTCAGTTAAGGTGACCGAGAATAGTTATTTCAAAATCCTTGAGGGAAGTGTTTGTTTTTTTAAGTTGCATTATTATTAATACCAGTATATCAACTGTTTTAAAATGCTCATTCCTCATAGTATAGATACGCAGCTGAAAAAAGCTACTACAGCAGGGTTAGATGGGATTTGAACATGCCCTGTGTTCTTCCAGACAACAACTGAGCTTCGTTAAAATATATACTGTATTCCGATCTTTCAGTGTGTTGCTTATAGCTCATGCATACAGCGTACTAGGTTTAAATTCAAAGGCTCTGTTCTGTGTCACTGAAATTTACTATTTACTATTGGCCCAACTGCTCATCCTCCTTGTATAACAAGGACAGCTAGTCAGGAAGATCTCTATAAATTTGCTGGGTCTTTTTTTTCTTTTTAAAATCATAACCCAAGATGCGGTCTGCTGAGGAAGACAGAATGCTAACATAACTTAGATTTTGTTAGACTGTTTAGATATTTGAAATTTCCTAGGAGCGATTTCACCACTCTTAAAAAGAGGGGTAGGGGAGAGAGAAGATACTTTTTCAGGCAAGCATTACTAATTTAAAAACACAAACACGATCTTGCCTTCTTAAGCCTGAGACTTAAGAAAAGACTACTGCAGGCTATGCCCTCTGTTGTGGAAGCTTGCCATGCATGGTACACAACAACAAACCAAGATAAAGAGCAAGTCAACAACCTCAAAAAAGCATTTTACGGGAATTGAGCAGTTGATGAGTTTGAGAGGGTGGGAAGGAAGAGGAGCTTATTTAAATATGAATGATGATAGCTGGGAATTTGCTGAGAAAAAGGTAGCTGTTATAGGGCCCAAACCACACGACTCTGCCATGACAGTGGAGCCAACGCTCAAAAGCCAGGAGTGGCAGAGAAATGGCAGCTGAACTGATTCATGGGAATTGCCTCAAAGCCAAGCTGCTTTGCAGCAAGCAATTCCTTCCAAAGTTTGGCAACAGTTACAGTCCACAAACAGAAGCAGCCAAGGCAGATTTACGCCCAGTACATCAAAGGAATCTGCTTCCGTGACAGGCACCCCAAGTAATGCTCTATCTCCCCATGGATCTATGCATATGATTCACTCCTCATTACTCAAATCTGATAGGCTTTTTATCTATGACAAATTAAGTCTGGAGATTCTAATCCTAAGGAGAAAGTTCTGAGGAAAAATCATTGTAGTCTCACATATCCCCACTGAGCCATTCCTTCAACAGAATACTTGCTTCCTCCTACCCTGTAAACACTCCCCAGGCAAAGGCTTCTCAAAATGCACAACCAAGGGAGAGTTTACTAACCTGTGGCACATTGAAGCAGGGCCTGACTTTTAGGCATATTATTTTAGAACCCACCCACCCCACCCCAAGGAAAACATTTATTCATTTTTATGAGTTTACATTGATACCCAGCCCTTTCCATAAAAAAATATACATATACCGATCCACTAATATTTCTCTCGCACGCCCCCAAAGTTGCATCTTCACCAAACTGCACATTCACACACACCCAGAATTTTTAGCATCACACTCAGGATGATCCAAGCCTACAGGGTAAAGGAGGCACTAGAAAGAGCTTGTTCAGTCCCTCCACAGAAACATAGCTGCAGTGGCACTCTCTTCCTAGCCTTGGCAATCCTGCACCCACGTGGTTTGTGCAAATAGTGCTTTTAACAAAAATAAAAATTCCTTGGGTAACTAGAAAGGGGACGGAGGGTTTATACAAAGCCAGGCAACACAAAATTAGTGTTAATGGAGCGGGAAAAGGGAGGGTTTGGGGTATACCCACAATGGGGATATAAGTAAGTTACAGCAGCCAGGAATTGAGTTCTTTCATGCTTGGAGCTGGTTCACTGAAGATTCCGGCTAAATTTCTTTCCACAAACTGTCTGGAGACGTGATGCTCAATTGCTCCTCTCCCACATTCACCCTGGAAGCTTCATCTTCACTGAACCACAACAGATACAGCCATTCATGGCACAGAAATATGTGATGGAAGACAAACTGTAGTTTCGAAGAGTCGGGAACTGTTTCTTCAAAGCAGAAGCCTTCGGCCTGCTAATGCCATTTTCCGGTCTCTTCTTGCAGAGCAGCATAGAGAGGTGGAGCTGAGTAAACTGAAACAGCCAGTTAGGTCATAGAGTGGTTTTGCTGATCCTGGCTGCTGAACTATCGAAGTGCTTGCCATCAAAACATCGCTGGTAGGGTAACATTTGAGTTTTAAAACTGGTATGAAATCGTCTTGGAAGGCTGGACATTACAAGCCGGACATTAAAGAAAGCTTCAGTGGTCCTACAATAGGAAGGACCACTCTCTTTTCCCCTCACATTCCTTCCTATCTCAAAATACTTTCATTAAGAGCAACATCTATTTTCTAAAATAATCTCAACCTCAAAGAAAGCCTTTCCTTAGCCCCCATCATTCCCTCAAAAAGGCACTCACTGAGCAGCTAAGTGCTGCCATTTCTTTCTGACCTAAGCCAATGATGAAAAGGAAAGATGGAAAAACCCAATGTATCATTGACTGCCAAAACCACCCTCGGGGCAACAAACTGTAGGCCATTCTCTCTTATCAAGAAGTGGACTGTTAAGTTATTTTCCTTTAAAACATATTTTAAGAGGCACAGTTTTCAACTGGTCTTCCTTAGGCCCACTGAATGAGTTTTGCTACCTCTTTCTCAAGAAGTCAAGGAACAGCACAAACTACAATCTAAGGCAGCCACAGTGGTATGTTTCATAGAAAGAAGCTTCAAATAAAGTATGTTAAAAAGAAAAGAACCCAGCATAAAAACCCAGTCAGGTAAAATAAAAGTGAAGACTGAGACGTTGCTCCAGAGGTAACATGGCACTCTGACCCTTTCCTTAGGAATAAGTCTTGGTCATCACACCAGGCCCAGTGGATAAATTAAACAGGATATCAGGAGAAACCAAATAAATAGATAAAAACAAACAGCTGGGGATGCTGCAAGCAAACACCCAACTTCAAGTGTCCGCAGAATGACCAAAGCAGCAGGCACCCTTCACGTCTGATGGACTTTGTGGAACATGAGTTCTTGAGGAATGTGGGTCTCAGGGCCATAAGTCTTCGCTGCCCGGCGCTCAAAGGCTGCCACCATCTGCTTTACTACCTCATCGAAAAAAACTGTAGCCAACTGCGAGTGCAGCAGGGAACGAAATTCAAAAGAGATCTGAGGAAAGAGAACAGCACATTGGACTACCGTGAAGATTGTTTTTCCACAGTGGAGCTAGGGCATTTTATAATGAGAAAGCCCCTTCCCCTCACTCCAGAGGAAGGGCTAGAAAAGATTTGCTGTGGAAGAATAATTTTGAAATTACAAGTCAGGAGAGACTGCAAAAAACATTCTTAAGAAGAGCAGGAATAACAAATACACTTATAAAAACTATGTACAACTACTTGCTGAAAACTGATGAGGCGCCAATACTTTTTTTTACCTCCTATAGAAATTGCCCAGGGGTGTATTACTATGAAAATAAATTGGGATGGCCCATCTGACATCTGCTGATCCATTCATCTCTAGCTGGGTCTTGAGGCAGAAGCAGAAGGACAACTTAGTCACAGTTGGGCATCAAGAGTGGCCCTAAGCACAGAGAGACAGTGTCCAGCTGGATGACACAGAACCCCAGAGTTCCTGTTTATGATACACATGTAGCTAAAGGTTGACTATTAGAAATACCACTTTCTCTAACTAAGTCAGAACTGCCGGAGAACTAAGTCAGCAAGTGCCATAAATGCAGCGCTTGGCTGATTTGTTCAGTTTACCTATGCTTAACATTTAGACTTATATACTACTTCACAGTCCTTTAAAGCCCTCTTTAAGCAGTTTACAGAGTCAGCATATTGCTGCCTCCAGTAACCTGGGTCCTCATTTTATCAACCTTGGAAGGATGGAAGGCTGAGTCAACCATGAGCAGGTCAGGATCGAACAGTTGGCAGTTGCCAGAATTAGCCTGCAATACTGCATTATAATCACTATGCCACCACAACTCTGGTGGCTCCTTATGTTTCATCTATAAAACTAAGATTCTAGTGGAAATGGATTTGGCAAGGGAGATCTTTATAGCTAAGGTTGTAACTTGATGGGATGTGTGGTACAGGATTTCCATACTCCTCCAGGTATTGAGGTGGTTTCTTACTTTTACACACTATAGCTCCCACAACTAGAGGAGCCACAGGGCATCTACTAGATGGGCTACCTTCAGGAAGTATAGAACTTGGAGGTCCACAGAAGTAACATACCTCAATGACCTTGGAGTTCCCTACTCTGCTTTAAGGAATTCATTCAACAGCTCTAGGAAAAGGAGGTTTGTGGTAGGAATGTTCAGTATCAGAAACATCTCTGCCATCAGAATATGATTCTAGTTCCTTCACAACTAGGATCTTATAGACCCTTCCCAGTAGTAACGGAAACTCACCTTTTAAAAACCCTGATGGATGCAGGGCCCCCACATCAGTCCTCATTTATGCAAGAACTAATGAGCTGGTGAGGAATCCCATTAACCTTTGTGTGCTTACCGCGAAGTCCAGGGTACACGTGCGAGGATAGCCTGGAATGCCAGGACTGAAACGCCAGCTTGTCTCCAGATGATTGAAAAGCTTCCCATCAGTGCAGATTGCCTGAGGAAAATAACAACAAAGATTCATGTTGACAGTAAAGCTCACAATGTGAATTAGCCAAACTGATCCCCTCCAGATATGTTGGCCTACAATTCCCAGAATTCTCCTCAACGTGGAGAACAGCAAAATGGAGGATGCCAATAAAATGCAGGAATTCCCAGCCTACTCTAACAGCAGCAGCTCTGGATAAGGATTTACCCACCAACCTGTATATAAAACAGGTATCTCATGTCTACCTCATGAGTATGTTGCTTCACATGTCACATTTATGGCAAAAGACTTCCTGCTGAGCACTTTCAATATTTTTAATTTCTATTAAGTGTTCTCTCAATGCCAGTGCCACCATGTTAATCAAACCTCCCTCCAAATTATTTGAGGCATCAGGAAACATTATTAATTATGTAATGTTCGTTATTATTTTGTCATTGCAACACTGAAAAATCAGCAGCCTGGTTAGCCCATAGATACACAACTCACCTTTACCAAGTGAGGTTGCACCAGTGTCACAATAGAGGTGTAACGTTCCACAACAGGAGGGAATCCAACTTCCAACTGGGCTCTCACATGACCTGCTCGCTTAGAGACCACAGTTGATTTTTTACACCATGGAACAAATTCCTTATATTCATTCACATTGGCCACAACACCATACATTTCCTGCATGGAATAACTGCAGATAAAGAGAGAGTGACTCTTTAAGTTAAGTATGTCCACAATAATACACATGTCCATAATGACACCGGCACATAGGCTTCAAAGGATGTTGGAATATTTATTATGCTGTGGAACATAAAATTTTTCAAAATTGCATTTCTTCTCTTCTCAAATCCAGGCTTATGGATTATTATCCTTACATTTTAGAAGAGAATGGAAGAAAATAGGATGGATGTTTCATTTACTTATTCCCTTAGATTCCATTGTATCTAAGAGAAATAATGTATAAGAAATAGAGCCTGGCCCCTTCTATCATTGATATATTCTGCTGTTTGACGATTTTATGCATTCTGTTATTCAAGACAGGCAGTAAATTATTTAATATCATATCTTCCTCTCTCCAAATCTTGCAAAGCTCTGAATCTTATTCATTTTTTACTTTATAGGTATCTATATTAAAAAAAAAGAAAGAAATTTGAAATAATTTATTATAGCATAAGACAAAGTTTGTTAAAAAAAGTGGAATCTTCTAAAAGCAAAGATAAGTCTGCCAATCTCACCATTAGCTTTATTGTCAAATGCCAATTTCAAGGACAACTATTATACAGTGAGAAAGGTTTAATTACTTATGCACATATGGTACAGAACAACTAGACTCAGAAAAAGACTAAAGGTATAGAGAAAACTGCTCAGCATGGGTACAAATTTACTATGATTGGTGTATTTACAAATTGCTGGGAGGATAAAACGTGATTTCAAGAAAGGAGGAAGAACCTTGAGAAAAATACAGAAGTTGGAGCAATTATACAAACCCAAGATCATCTATTGGGATCATCTATTATAACTATAAATGGTTATTGAAATATGACACAGAAATGGAACAAATAAAAAAATGTATAATAAAATCAACACAAAGCTTCAAAGAAGTAACTACAGCACTGAGAAACAATGAGAAAAGTAGAAATATTTAGGTTAGCTGTTAGGAAACAAATGGAAAGGAAGGGGAGAAAGTATTGACTAAAACTTATTTCTAGAATCTTTTTACTCTAATTTTTTTCTTTGTACTCTGCATTCTTAACTTTCTAAAAATCTGGTAAAAACTTAAAATTAAAAAAATATAAAAGCAATAAGATCTTTGATACAGAACTGGCAGAGAGAAGGAGGCGGAAAAAATGGAGCAGGAGGGAAAGTAACGGAAGGAGGGAAAGTCACTGGGATTCTCTCTTGATCAGCAAATTCTCCCAAATACTTTCCCTGCTTATGAAACTGCAAAAGAGCTCTACCAAAAATATCTCACAATCTTGGATGTGATTGCAGCAGTGCAGAAACCTGCTACAAATGAAGAAATCCATAAAATCCATCTTTCCGAATCACTTATCAATTGCAAGCAAAGTTCAGCTCTCTTGTTGATAACTCATTCCTAATTGCTGCAGAGGAAGCTAGGCAGAATGAATATGGTGGTAAATGGAGAATATTCATAGAAGATAAGGCTAGAAAGGGCTACTGGCCAATCATTGTGTGTTATCTATAGATTCCAAGTATCAAGACAACTGGGAAGACTAACAAAACGGCCATCCAAGTTAATTCTTCCCTTCCCATGAGCTGGGCAGAAGAATTTAAGCTAATTAATCCCTGATTAATCAATTAAACTGATAACAGTCTAGATTGTAAATCTGCACATAACAGTTCCTGTTCTGGCTCTTGATTGTACATCTTCAACTCTGCGTATGTATGAGAAGATAATACCTTGTGGAGAGTACAAGGGGATTGGTGGTACTGTTATGTTGAAGCAGACAGCTTGCAGTTTCCTCAAGAGTTTGCTGATTATGTACAGTACAGGTAGTCCTCAACGTACGACCACAATAGAGCCCAAAATTTCTATTGTTAAGTGAGACATTTGTTAAGTGAGTTTTGCCTCATTTTACGACCTTCCTTGCCACAGTTGATAAGTGAATCACTGCAGTTGTCGAGTTAGTAACACGTTTGCTTGTCAGAAGGTCACAAAAGGTGATCGCCTGACCCAGGGACAGTGCAACCGTCATAAATATGAACCAATTGTCAAGTATCCGAATGTAAATCACATGATCATGGGGAAGCTGCAATGGTCATGTGTGACCAATGGCCATAAGTCATTTTTTCAAGTGCTGTTGTAACTTCGAACAGTCACTGAACCAACTGTTGTAAATCGAGGATTACCTATATTGCTTTAGCTTGCTGTAAGATTTGGTTGGTCACTGTGGGAAAGAGGACACAGGATTAAGGCAGACCATAACTTAAATACCACAGTGTTTTTATTCCTTTCATTAGAAATAGGTCCTCTTCGGTGGCTTTGGACAATGGAATTTCTAGCCTTAAAAACCTAGAATTCTATATAGGTTATTATTACCAAAGGAAATGCTTGTGTAGGTCATGCAAAATGATATTCGAGATGTGCACGTTTTCCCTCCATCACAAAATCACCCTCCTGCAAGCCATGTCAGCTCACCCAATGATCCTCCTCTCTGAATATTCCTTCCGTTTGTTGATGAAAGGTCCTGTAAAGCTGATAAATGTCCGGCTGTGCTGACCACTGAGATCCCAATCAAGACTGCTGATAGTATGAGGGTCTCGGATCACCAGATTCCCACAGCATGGCATATACCTGGAACTGAAAGATCCTCAGGATTAGCTGGCCTGAATAGAAGTCTACCAAACTTTCCCAGAGGCTAAATTCAACATCCTTTGATCTTGAATAACCTAACAGATGCGTCACCCACTGATTCAGAAAGCTGCAAGTAAAGTAAGTTACAAGCATGACCTAGCATGGTGTCCTGGACTGAAAACCTACATGGACATTGTGCGTAAATCTTCATAGATAATATAATGTGCAGAGGGAAATTCTGATTTATCTTCAGTTGATTTTCACAATCATATGAAATACACACAACATACTACAACTGTGGAGTAATTAACTTCTAAGGGCAAATGCTCTTGTTCCTCTTGAAATGTAGGAGGGGTAGAGGAAAAGGATTGTAAAAGTCGTAGTCTATGAATTTCAGAGGGCCTCTTGATTACCCTGTTTCCCCCCAAATAAGACATCCCCTGATAATAAGCCCAATCGGGCTTTTGAGTGCCTGGCAATAAGGCGAAGCGCTTATTTCAGGGTTCAAAAAAATATAAGATAGGGTCTTATTTTGGGGCAAACACGGTATCTATTTCTGTTTCTGAAGTTCTTGTATCTCCGTATCTGCAATTCCTCAGATTATCACCTCTGTACTTGTGAAAATTAAACTTAATAGCATTGGGCAAACATTAGCCTTCTCCCCAAAGTACAAGTTGTTCAACAGTGTTACTACAATCTGAATTTCATCATAAATGTCAGGATAAATTGCATATATCAATACCATCCTTCACTCCTGCAGAAATTGGAAAAGTGAATCTGACCACATATGCATTTCTGTAAATCCTTGGCTGCTGCTTATTTTACAACTTGTTGTCAGAGAGCAATTTTAGATACAAGTTCAGTGCTATTAAAGAAGACGGCTGAATGTGTTTTCAAAAGCAGCCTTAACAGGCACAGAGAGCAAATCATTAATTAATAAAGCAGAGGTCTTCAAACTTGGCAGCTTTAAGACTTGTGGACTTCAATTCCCAGAATTCTCTGGGAGTTGAAGCTATGCTGGCTGGAGAATTCTGGGAGTTGAAGTCCACAAGTCTTAAAGCTGCCAAGTTTGAAGACCTCTGTAATAAAGAGTCACTTCTCTTCTTCTCATGTCACCTTGCAGCCCCACCTCTGTTGCCACCGCTGATCACCTGCTGTTCAGGCTGACCCCAGAATATCAGACTCAGCAACCTGAGGGGTGCAGGGAGAAAGCCCGCCTGAGAAAAATTGGAATTGTCTGCTACCCACTGCGGAATAGTCCAGAAGATGGTGTTTAGGGACGGTAGAAGAATCATGCCAGACCAATCTGAGTTGGCCAATGGTGCTGGGCTGATCCCATCTCCAAAGATCCTCTCTTTGCACCACTGAAAGAATGGTGCATCTGATTGAATCCATAGCAAAACTTGTATCATAATAATGGGAAGAATATTACTTTTCAGGATGACTTGCCTCTGTGAGGCCAAAATTGTGAGGACACAATAGGAAAAAAAAAAGACGTTGTGTTGCAGTTAGCTGCAACTGAGGATAGGATCTTAGATGCTGGCCTCCTCACCTCTTTTGCTTTTTGAATGGCAAGGTCTTTCTGCCCGAAAAACCCTACATTCAGCAGCTGACTCCCAACTGGAACTATTAATTAAAAAATTAAATTTATACTTTAATTAAAGAAGTGGTAGCAATTTTCCTCCTCGATTTTCTATGCTGCTTCCTAAAATTCAGATGGGGGGAATGAGCAGCCCGGCTAACGCAAAGCCTTTGCATTTCCTTCCATGTTGGCCAGCTTCTATCTTGTTTGCAGGCCAGCTTAGCTTAACTTACATAATTATTGCCCTCCCCTAGCAGGCAGCTAAGCTGTTTTTTTCAACAAGTAAATATTCAGGATGCCAAGTGGAAAGGCTATCTATGAAAAGAGGGATAGTTTCCCTGTCAGATTTAATGTCACCAGAGGTTTAAAAAAAATGCCTTTTGCTTGCAGGCTACTTAAAACCAATGAATCAAAGGAAAGTCCTTGTACGTCCCCCCTTTGGTTTAAATGTCATCACGAGCAAGACGGGTCTGCGATAATTTGTGCGTCAGAAAGCAGCAGTCGAGTTTTCTTTATCACAACCTTCTCCAATCTGAGGTGCCCTTGAGGTGCATTGGACTACAATTTCTATCATCAACATGCTGGCTGAGCATAATTAAAACTTGCATCCTAACACATCTGGAGAGCTAAAAGTGAGAAGCTGCCGTAATGCCTTTTTCATAAATTAAAATGTAGCAATATACCACAGTACCACGGATGCCACTAGAGCTAAGACAAAAAGAGGTGTGGAATTTAACTTCGAAGACGTACAGAGAGTATATTGCAGGATAGTCAAGGACAAAAAGAATGCGGAAAGAATGGCAATTACGGAATAGCTGCCCGGCAAGTTAGCTAAGACATTTACTTGGGAACATTGCCAAGCAAGCCATTGTGAATAGGAACATTACGTAAAAACAGTTAAAGCAACAGTAATCCTGTAGACACCACAGATGAATGTCTTTATCTGGCATAATCACTTGAAGGAAGGAAGTTTTAAATGCCGTCAGTTTGTTCCCCACAAAGTTCACTCTGATACGAAGCTGCATCTACCAGCACCAGCAACTTGTGGGCATCCAGAATTCTTATCTCAATCTATGCTTTGCCTGGAGATTTTTCACCAGACCCTAAGCTTGAAGGTGAAGTCTCAGCCTGGTGCAACAGGATAGCACAGCAAAACAGTCAGAGGGAAAGACATGAATACTGCAGAGTAACAAACATTCAGGAATGGTTAAGCACATACCCTAATACCCATAAGCCTCATGGTGCCACTGCTGGAGGATAGCTCAAATGTTTCTAAAAGTCATGTGGAGGAAGCTACCACATCTAAGTAAGGTTTCTAATTTAAGAAACTGGATTCACATATCATACTAAGGCATACAGGTAGTCCTTGACTTACAACCGCAACTGAGCCCAAAATTTCTGGTGCTTTGAGCTTTGTGAGCTTTGCCCCATTTTACCATCTTTCTTACCAGTTCTTCAGTGCAGTTGCGAAGTTAGTAACGTGGTTGTTGAGTGAGTCTGGCTTCCCCCATTGGCTTTGCTCGTCAGAAGGTCGCAAAAGGGGATCCCGTGACCCTGGGACACTGCAGCTGTCATAAATATGAACCAGTTGTCAAGTGTCTGAGTTTTGATCACGTGACCTGCAGCGGTCATAAGCGTGAAAAACAGTCATAAGTCACTTTTCTTCAGGGCCACTGTAACTTTGAACGGCCACTAAACAAATTGTTGCAAGTCGAGGACTGCCTGTACTTTTGTCTGAGTTTGTTGCATAAGCTGTTATTACCCTAGCTCCGTGATGGCGAACCTATGGCACGGGTGCCACAGGTGGCACACGGAGCCATATCGGTGGGCACGCGAGCTCAGCTCTGGCACACATGCGTACACCAGCCAGCTGATTTTCAGGCCTTCTGGGCCCACCAGAAGTCAGAAAACACACTGTTTCCGGCCTCCGGAGGACCTCTGGTGGGGTGGGGAAGGCCATTTTTGCCCTCCCCAGGCTCCTAGAAAGGCTCTGGAGCCTGGGGAGAGCAAAAAACAGGCCCACCGTGCCATCGCGTGCCAAAAGCCGGGGGGGCAGGGCACATAGAATTATGGATGTGGGCACGCGTGCGTGTGACCCCACCACGCTCCCCCCCGCTTTTGGCACACGATGGCAAAAAGGTTAGCCATCACTGCCCTAGCTCATCCGTATTGCTAAGGTGTAATCTATGATTCATATATAACTGTGGTTGGAATCAATCGCCCTGCTAAACCGAAAGTAAACAAACCACATTGTGAATTAAAACAACATTTTCACCTAAATCAGCCATCTTGGAATTCTTAAGTAATAATGTATTTTTATCCCATCTCAAAAGACCATTTTAAAACTTATTTCTTTAATATTACCTGATACTTGCTTCACTTTTTTTAACCTTCCTAGGTCCTTCCCCCCCCCCACTCCTTAAAATTAATTGCCAAAATAAAGCATTCTACAACTTTTTTAAAATTTCAAGTTTATATGTAGGAATAAATTAACATCGTTCCAATAAAAATCTCAAATCTCTTCAAACGCATCCGGTTAGATACACATAATGTGCTTCCAAACTAACCCCCCACAATCGCTTGCAGTATTCAGAGTGGGGTGGAAAGCCAAGAAACATTAGAAGAGCCATGTATACAGTTTCTCACTCCCATTACACTACATTATTATTTAGGAAGGCTTCTAAGGTACAACTAATTTCAGTTTAAAACTAAACTGTCATATGGAAAAATAGTACTTTGGAGTATGTTCTCATTGAGAAATCAAATCCAAATCCAAATCCTGTTAGGAAGCCTTTGGCAAACATTGTTGCAACAGTACAATCAAAAGGTTATATATTCAAAGTGTTACTGGACACTTCATTTTCAGTTTTTTTTAAAAAATGCTTAAGAATATTTCTGTGGAAAATGAGTCCTGGTAAGGAACATTCATTTCCAGATCTGAGACAATATAGTAAATAAATGTTAAACTATCCATCAAGATTTTTTTTAAAAACTCCTCTAAGACATGAATCCGTTCAATTTATTAGCTCTTATTGTATAAAAGATCTATGAAATTTACACAAAAAAAAACAATTTCATTCCACATGAGAGAAAAAATTGAAACTCAAACATAAACTGTAGCAAGCTGTAGACTGAATATATGGTTGAGTGTTGATGTGAACTAAAGAACTAAGGATATGTAGCTCATAAGTCCTGCACCTGAAAATCCTGTTAATTCATCATATGAACCTAGAAGAGCAACAATGTCCCAATGTCTTTACAATTGGTTTAAACAGATGGGGAGCTGAAACCTGTAGTTCAACATCTGGAAAGCCATATACTGTACTCTGAACCTTGTCCTTATGGTGACTGAAGGCCGTTATATCTAAAACAAAATGGCCCTTCGCATTAGGTTTTATACCAACACATTTTAATTCATGGACGATAAGGCTAAAAAGAGCTACTGGGATCTTCATAATTTAATTCATACATGCAAATAGATTAAATATGATGCAAGTTTGTAACTATTGACTCTGTAAACTCTCTGCATGATAAAAAAAAACCTTGCTCTGGCATATTACTGACTAGTCATTAACACAACTACAGAAAAGCATGATTAGTCGCACATACGTTGCATGCAGTGTGCTTCCTCTTTGGAAACTCATTTAGTGCAGAAATAAAGAATACCAATTATTAGGAAGAAGTTCAAAAGGTTCAAGCATTTGGGCACAGAGGGTGTCAGTGTCTATAATGGAAGTGACTCTGTTGGTACCCGCTTTTACTCAATTCTATAACATTTCATCTCGCGGTGTTTGCTAAGAAACCTTTCCCAGATTAAAAACAAAAAGCAAAATGCAGCCTTGTCCAGTTAGCTCCCTTTTCTAAGCTTAGAAACTTTTTCAAGTTGCTGCTGGAACTAAGGCAGACCTTTAAAGCTTTACCAAGCCAGCAGGAATCAAACATTTGTCTAAAAGCCCCAAGTAATTATAGATCAGCACAGAAGCAACTATGCGCATTCTGAGTTCTCTTTGTTACAATTTTGAATAAACCAGTGTTACATGAATAAAAAGCCCATTTCAATGTTCCATAGAGTACTTCAGACACAGCTGAAAATGTTTCTCAAATGGAGCTTGATGCTTACTGTATATGTGTACTGTATATATGTGTAATGCAGGGGTGGGTTCTAAATTTTTTTACTACCAGTTATATGGGTGTGGCTTATTTTGTGGGCGTGGTTTGATGGTCATGTGACAATTCTTTAGGATTTAGCAAAGGTACTGGTTTACCAGGCTTTTAACTGCTTGCAGCGCTGTACTGATCTACTGATTTGTTCTTGGAGCGTTCTGGTCTACCCATTTGTTTTTCGAGTGCACTGGTCTACCACCACACTGCCTTTTAACACTGATCAGCTGTAGGGCAGCCCTTTGAAGCCCCACTGCAAGAGTTTAAACAGTTTTTTTCCTTCTAGCCGATCAGCTGGGACTCAGGAGAAAGCGAATAGATTGGGGGTGGGGCCAAATAAAAGGTAAGAATAACGTGGGGGGGGGGCAGGAGGGCCCAGCTCTCGAACAAAGAGAACCAGTTCGGTGATGTCATATTGTCACTGCTACCGGCTCGGCCGAACCAGGCCAAACTGGGAGGAACCCACCACTGGTGTAATGGTTAAGATGTTGGATTAGGACTGAGGAATCACAGCTTCAAGTCCACCCTCAGCCAGTGAAGCTGATTGACTGACTTTGGTTCAGTTAGTATTTCTCAGCCAAATCTATCTCATAGGATTATTGTTGTGAGGGAAAATAGAGGGTGGAATGTTATGTATGCTACTCATAAAAATATACAGATAACAAATAAAACAAATATGTCACTCTGAACTTTCAGAAGAAAGACAGGATATAAATCTAACAAATTAAAAGGTATGATCCTGCTGCTTTGACCATAGTACAGAAGTGATTTGTCACCATTTTCTATTACAAAGTTTTAGACTTTTCCAGTGTAGCTTACAGCTCTGTGATTCTCTGATGGTCCCTCACCCAAGTAGACCAAACAAATTCAGCCTTGCTTCTGAGTCAGTTGCTGCCATCTGCTAAAACAATACAAGTCACACAATGGCAAGCAAAAACTGATACAAAGACTCCTTCCCAGTTACTTTCTACAACCCAATACCACTATTCACCAATATAAAACACATTTTTCTTATACACCCACACAAGCAGAGATGAGTCAATAAAGCATGAATTCAATTGGAAAAAAAAATCAACAGCTACCTGGTTTCCTCCCTTTCCACAGACTTGCTTAATTCTCTATCGAGAGATGTAACAAGACCTCAGGGACTTATTTAAATAAATTGTTCCATGAAAATCACAGGCTCTTAGGTTTACATTTAAGATAAAAAAAAATCTCAAAGGAACACAAACACAAAGCTGCCAGAAAAGCATTACTAAAGTAGCTACAGTTGTCAGAAGTATAAAAACAAGCAAAGAACGACTAAAAAAAAAAATCTAGAATTGCAGTGGCACATAGGTTCCTGTCATGTTAGAAGATAGCATCATTCCCCTGAACAGCAAAGAGGTTACCATTTATACATACAGCTCTTTCCTTATAAAAATCTCAACCTTTATCTTACTTGGAGGCGTAATCTTTTCCATTTACTTCCTTCATTACAGGTACACTCATTCCTTAATAGAAACGTCTTACAACATCCAGGGGAAAGACAATCTGTAGATCGACAGATACTTATTATCTCATCATGTTAATAGCCCCACTTTTATTGCCCCTAGGCTCTGATCACCGTTATCACCAGTAACTCCCCATAAAGTCCCGCAGGATTCTTCTAATCTAAGCTTTCTTTTAACTCGGGAGCCTCCCTTTTCCACTTTAACCTCTATTTCGCCCTTTTTCCCCCCAAGCCTCTCTCCTGCGTTTACTCCTGCCATGCCCTTCTACCAATGATGCCTTTTATTACCCCCACCCCCTGAACGAAGAGCAAGGAGCACAGACAGGTGTTGTTGGTCCCTGTTGTCCTTGCCTGAAACACTCACAAATTGTCCCACCCAGACCCTTGTTCAATCTCATTCATTTTCCCAGGGGTCACATGCTATATTGCACCCCCAAAAATCTCAAAAACAGCCAGGGTACTTCCCACGCACCCCCGCCTCCCGATTGAGAAACGAGTCGATCTCTTCCTATACATGCAAACACTTAAGGAACGGGGAGATCCACCCGCTGAATCTGCTCGCCATCCACCTGGGAAAAAAGCCCCCTAGAAGGAAGCCCGGCCAATAAGAAAAGGGGGCAACCCGAGGTCTGCTCCCTTCTTTTGAATGGGGGAGGCTGAGCTGACCAACGCCTCGCTTTCTTCCCAGGGTCCTTCACCCCAGTTCCTAACCCATAATGTCCTGTTCGTCCCGCTCCTCCCGTGCCCCGGCTTCTTCTGCCTTTTGCTCCGCTCACCAGCCGGCCGCGGCCGCTCTCGGTCTCAGCCCTCCCCGGACTCCCAGTTGCCAAATTTCCCGAAGCCAGCGAGTCGCCATGGAGGGCGGGGGGGGAGGGGGGAAAGACCAGACCAAGTGGAAATGCCCCTCTCTCTCCCCCTCTCTCTCTCTCTCTCGACCGTATCAATTCCGCCAGCAAATAAGACAGGCACCGGCGTGAACTTTCACCCCACCTCCCCCCCGTTCGCGTCACAATGTCATTGCGTCGCCCTGTCTATGTCACAGCGCGGGAGAAAAAAAAAAGGGCTGGAGAGGAAGCGAGCGCAAGGCATTGTGGGAGATGTGGTTCTAAAGGTTACGCCCGGGTGAATTATGGGAAGTGCGGCTTCTTTTCCTTTGAAGCGCCCGCCGTCTTCCAATCGCGGGCTGTTTATGATGAGCGTTGACTTCTTTTAAAGTCGCCTTTATCTCTGAGATGGGAGGCCATCTCAGATCTGTGGTGGAGATTGGGAAGTGAGAAAAAAATGGGTGGTGGTGGGGGAAACTAACCCTAAGCGGGGAAAATATGAGAAAAGATAATGGCAAACCCTTTCTGAACTATTGTTAACTTAAAGTATATGTACATACATGCTCTTTCCTCCCAGGCTAAGCCACATTTGCATACCGTGGAAAACTAGGCAAAAGAAATTAAAGATAGGAAGGGAAGAAAATGCAGCTAAACCAACCTTGAATCCAGTCAATTTACTATACAAGTACATTCCTTCCAATTTCATTACATCCATAAGCTAATTTGTAGGTTGCCGTTTGTTCTTTAAGGATAAACATGTCCTAGTAATTATCAAGAGCCCCAAGCACAATTTGAGGTAGGTTGTATTAAATGCATGAATACAGTCCTTAGTCAAATGGAGTCATTTATTTTGTGCAAAATCAGACATTATAAATGTCTCAGCACTGAGAACTCGTCACTTGAGAACCATCACTGAAAGTTTGGTCATAAGCTGCCTAATTATATTTTGTTACTTTTCATTGATTTGTAAGTCAGCGTTGTACAACTATCAGGAAGAGGGCCCAGAACAGATCCTATCATCAGGAAAAGTGATCATTAACATCTGTTGAGTTGTACTGTACCAAGATAGTTATGAGTGGGAGCTCTGCTCTGCTATAGACATCTGAGACTGCTGACAGCGCACATGCATACAAGAGGGGGGAAAAGAGAATCAAAATGAACACAAATAAGCATAAATCAAATAAGCCATCCATCTTCAACCCTTCTACAGATTCCCTGCCAAAGCCTTGATGCTAAATAACAACTCTTTGCAGTATGTTGTATAAAAGACCTGATCAGCAAGCAGAAAATCAATATGGAAACTGTCTGATTGTCCAGGGATTGCCGCTAAAAGAGGAAAAAAACAACAACTGCAAATAATGAAATAATGCGTGTTGGTGACTCTACCTCTTGTGCGGCCAGAGGATGGGCCTTGGGCTTTTGGGAGATCTGCTCTGATACTGTATGAAACAAGGGTGTTACAAAAGCCTAGCAGTAGTTTGAGTAAGTTGGGGAGTAAATAGAGAGCCATGCCTCTTGGAGAGATTGAAGTCTCAGCTTTGATAACAGAAAAGGCGGGCAGTCAGTTCAAATTGTACTGCAGCTCAATTTTGTGTAATGGTTGGGCAGATCAAGTTTTTAGCCTGAGACCACTCAGGTTTACAGAAAATGATTTGAGAAAGGCCATATGAATGGAGCTACTACTTAAGAGACTTCTGCCAAGTGGGCTGGAAAGTATCATTTAAAACAGAATAGAGCAGCCAGGTGGGATGATCATCCCACTAGCATCATGACTTGTGCCAGACCCTTATGATAATTCATTCACATAACTACCAACCTAGCCTGCTTAGCATCTGAACCAAAGATGCTTTAGGATGCAATAAAAATCCCAAGATGTTGGCCATAAAGGTGCAATGCATACAAGTAACAGCATTGCAACTACCTCTTGACATTTTTGACAACCCCTTGCAAACATTTCTAATATGAGACTAGCAGACTGCGCAGAAATATCAAGGAGATTCTCAGGAATCAAATTCAGCCTAAGGTGCAGACATAATTTTTCTTAGAGCAAGGAACATTTTGGTCCAAGTATTCTCAACCAGGGGGTTTTCTGAGGGAAAAAGTGTGAAATCACACATCTGCTAATAACACATAAATCCTGGAATGTGCATATTTTATCATGATTTCTGTCCAAATGCGTAATTAGGCACATTATTTTTATTTTACTCAAACAGTATGTCTGAGGGTGCAAAATATATGTATATGTAACTATCTTCAATATTTATTTATGTATTTTTATTCTGCTGTTATTTTTATAAAAAAAACTTCCTCCCATTTTCCCCCCAATAACCCTATGAGTTGTGCTGAGAAAGTATAATTACAAATTTATACACTTATATGAATATATATAATTACATATACACTTGTCTGGAATGGTATAGGGCAGGGGTGTCAAACTTGATTTTATTCAGGGTTGGATCAGCATTGTGGTTGTCCACCTGGGATCAGGGGAGGGGATGGGTGGCTGCAGCTCACTGGGCGTGGCCCGGGGTGTGGCCAGCTTGATGCCGCTCATGTTGGTGGTGCTTGTGGGGGCTGGATGGAGTTAGGGAGGGAATCCAGGGTTCTCCGGTAGATGGGGTGGTGGATGGGAGGCTCATCCTGTAGGATGAGGTGAGGTAAGGCAGGGGACGGGGCAGCTACAGCCGGAAACTGTAGGTCACTGCATGCTTGCTGCCCTTTATGTGCGAGGAGGGGGATGGTTTCTGGCTGTAGCCACAGCCTGCTGGCCCCTCAGCTAGCCAGCTAGAAAGGCTGCGGTGCTGAAATGTGGTTGCTGCACGTGAGCAGTGCTTCACTAGCAGGCCAAGCAGGAAGAGTGGGAGGGCCCAGCGCTTCCCTGTCCACTACAAGACCCAACACACTGCATCTGGCTGAAGCACGGTGGGTGGCAGGATAGGAAGTGGTGCCCATCCCAAGGCTGGAGGAAGAGGGTCTTTCCACGGGAAGTGGGCCTTTGAGCCCTACCAGCGTTCTCTGCGCACCCGCACGCCCACCAGGATAGCGTGGGCCAGGCCAAAGCAACGTGGGCCAGCTCCTTATAAATTCCACGACAGCTGCACAGGCCAGATCCGAACATGTTGCAGGCCAGATCTGGCCCATGGGCCTTGAGTTTGATACCCCTGGTATAGGGACTCCTGCTGGGGGTTGGACTAGAAGATTTTCAAGATTCCTTCCAACTTTGTTATCCTATTAGTCTGTTACATAAATTAACCAGTAGTGGGATTCAAATAATTTAACAACCAGTTCTCTGCCCTAATGATTTCTTCCAACAACCAGTTCACCAAACTGCTCAGAAAGTTAACAACCGGTTCTCCCGAAGTGGTGCGAACTGGCTGAATCCCACCAGTGAAATTAACCATAACTACCTTTATAATGTTTTCAAAAGGAAAGTACATTATATACTTAGACATTTTAATATGCTTTAACAAAAATAAGGACAAATAATTAAGATATTAATTATTTATAATAAAGTGGAGGTTTGTCTACAGAAAAGTCTATCTTGCATAAGAGTGAACAGTTATGATCTGTGTAACTGGGATCAATCACTGCTAATTATAAGAAAGGGTGGTGCTTCAGTTATGATTTACATTTAAACTTTGGTTCACTTCCTGGCTTCTTCAGGGAGGATTGGAAAAGATCCTCCTCTGAAACGAAATAGACACAAGAATGTAGTCACAGGCAACACTTAACCAGCCAACTGAGATACGAACTTTTGTGAGCAGCACCCCTGTCTGAACTGCCACTGTCAGACTCAGGTGGTAGCACACATATGTGGGGCACAAAGAAGGTCATTAAAATTTCATTGTGTATTTAAATGTAGGACAAATGTAGGACAACAGGCAGCCTGTAATATATAAATAGCCTTCAGAGAGAAAAATATCTTCCGGTTTTGATGGTGACAATACCCAAGTCCTTTGACAGAGTGATTGGTAGGACTTAAGTTACGAAATTGTGAGATTTATTGGTGTAACTGACAGCAGTCATTTACACCAATAATGTAAACCAGTCTCAGAGTGTTTTGTAATACAATAAAAGATTCTGGACTCATAATGCTTCTCTCCCATCCTATATTATATATTTGAAATAAAGTTGGAGAACTAGGCGAATAATTATATGTGGAAAATTCGGACGAATTAGAAATCCCATTCAGCTCAGACCTTAAGCTCAGATTCCCCCATCCTTTTTTTTTGCATGATTTTTTTTCTTTTATCACTTAAAGTAAACCAATATTTGTAAAGTTGGTTTCTAAACTAAATCAAGTTTTAAATCCAACACCTTCTGTAATGCAGATCTATACTTACAAGATGCATACAGTATTTTTTTTTTGAAAACTTCATTTTATTTGTGGCAGTTCAGTCTCACTTCCCATTTGTATATAATTCTGACTGTTTAAAGGCAGAAGAGTTGGTGAAATATGCAATTCCTTTTCAGAGCAGATCTTTTGTCAATGTATGAATTGCAATGTGTCATAGCAAGCAAATCCTAAAATTTACTCCGTCTTGGGAGATTTCCAGAATTGAGTGTTCAGTGATGAACTGAAACATGGATAATTATAGGTCCAATAATATGATTTTAAAAAGTTCTTAGCCCCACAATTTCCAACCCCTCCTCCATGAATTCTTCTGAATCACTAATTCCTGATGAAATCCAAGCAAGAGCCATGTTGTGTCATGTCACATGGCAAGATAAGCATAACACACATTCCTTCCTCAGCCTCCACTCTTATCAACATAATCCTGCTTTAGGATTTTATCACAACACAGAGAAACAACTATTTCCTTACATTCCTTTAATTCTAAATGAGTGCATCATAGCAGAGAATGTGTGGTTTGTCTTCAAGAGATCTGTCCAAGTTACTCATGATTGAGACAGTTCTACTTCATTACCTCATCTAAAGTGAAAAGTCAATGCAGGTGGTTCTCAATTTTCAACCACAATTGAACCCAAAATTTCCATTGCTAGGTGAGACAAATTGTCCCATTTTACGACTTTTCTTGTCAGTTATTAAATGAATCACTGCAGTTATTAAGTGAGTAACATGGTTGTTAAGTGAATCTGGCTTTCCCATTGGTTTTGCTTGTCCAAAGATCACAAAAGGTGACCACATGACCCAGGACACTACAATTCTTATGAGTCAATTTCCAAGCATCTGAATTTTGATCATGTGACTATAGAGGATACTGCAATGGTTGTAAGCATGAAAGTGAGAAGTCACTTTTTTCAGTACTGTTGTAACTTTGAACAATCACTAAATAAACCATTCTAAGTCAAGGATTACCTGTAATATGTATAGGCTCTTTTTCATTTGGAGTGGAATTTATGTTTGATGTCATAATTAGTAACTGAAGTACAAAATTAATAAGGTTTTTTTGGAAGCAAATGCTTAATAAAAGGAATAGGTACAAGGAAGTCCTTATACAAACAGAACCAAGTTTAGTGACACCTTAAAAATTATACCACGATAAAGTTTATTTGTTTTGGTTTAATATCTTGAATCAAGGCAGCTAGGTTTCATATGTTATACCTTAACCCAGTACTTCTCAACCTGGAGCCCCACAATGTTGTCACGGGGTCCTCAAAGGCTTGAAGAAATGTTATGATTTAAATCTTGAGTTAAGTCTTGATGGTCTGTTGCCATGGTCCATCACCACATAAGGTATTTAAAGGGGGTATGTGGTGAAGAAAAAGCTGGGAACCATTGCCTTAACATATTGAGCCATAGTCTATTTGGGTTTATTCAATAAGTTAAGGTTACCATGACATGCAATCCCAGCCTAACATTCTTTGTCTTAAACAGATATGTACAGCAACTGGACTAAAGTTGATTTTTAGACTTTTCATATTTCCAGACAAGGCTTTTGATGCACAATTGTTCCCCCTTATGCCCAAATATTTTCTATTACTTTTTTCCATTTAAAGACCATGTTTTCCACCATTAAGGAATATATCTATAAAGAGTGAAGAATAATAGTTGCTTAATGCCAATTGTTTTATAATACTATCTCCTATATATATGGAAAGACCCTTGCAGTAAATCAACAAAACTTTTTGAGTCCCTATTGTTTAACTGTTCAGTTAGGGAGCAGACTGATCTTGATAAGCTAAGTAGGGTTGACAGTTGTTAGTACTTGGATAGAAAACAAGAGGAAATGCCAGACTGAAGACTAATCTGGGAAGAAAAATCTGGAATAAGACAATAAAGAGACATATCTTTATTGCTGCCAAAAATCTACATGGCCATTATGAAGTCATAGGAATTGAGCCTACTCTAAGAAATCTATGGTATGCATTAATACTTAATTAACCTTGTCAATTACTTGAAAGTCTGAAAAGCAAAATCAAGAATAGAGTTTTATGTTCACTGTGACATTGATCACAAATACCTGCGCTAAATATGCATTCAGAGGTAGGATGTTCCTTAATTCTTAGATCTGACTATGAGTTTGTATTATGATCTAACTTTGTTAATCGCTATTGATCAAATGTATCAATCTTAACTCAGGTGCATAAATACTTGGGTGAAGGACAGGATAGGATTATAGAGACCCATACAGAAGTGAAGTGGCAAAAGCAGAGTAAAGATTACATTGATCTCGTGCAGTATATTCAGATTGAACATAGTGATCTTTTCCAAGTGTATTGTAGGAATGTCTTAGTATCAGGGTTACAAGTAATACCCCCAAGGAAAGAAGACTCCGAGGCTTCAGTTTCCTCAAAGTTCCATTTTATTAGAGATGTCATATTGGCACATCTGGGAAAACCCAATCTGAAAGTTTCCAGGCTTTCCCCACCCAAAAGAAAGTTAAAGTCTCCGCCCAGCACCCACATGTCCATCACATGATCCAGACACCATCCAAAACTGGAGACGCCTCCCAGCCACCTCATCGCAGCTGCAGGGGAAGGTGGCCTTGCTCTTGGAGAAAAGAATGTTATTTTGACTATCTTATCACCCACACTCTATACAATCCCCCCTCCCATTTTCCCACAGTAGAAAATGTGGCATGCCTGAAGGCCCAAATGTAAAAGATGGCTTCCAGGTCTGACACTTAAATCTATTTGCGTTTGTGTACCTTTGAATCAGTGCTGACTCCTGATCACTGCCTGGAAAGGTCCCTGCAGTTTTCTTGGCAAGTTTTCAGAAGAGGTTTCCCACTGCCTGCTTTCTAGGGCTGAGGGAGAATGACTGGCCCAAGGATACCTAATGGCTTTGTGCTTAAAGCAGAGCTAACATTCAGTCTCCTAGTTTCTAGCATGATACCTTACCATTAGACCAAACTGGCTCCAGTGTTAGTCCATGGTAACCCCACATCAGGAGTTAGGAATCTATAGTGCTTTTCAGACTAACAATGTTATATTATTTTATTTAAAAGCATACATTTCCATGGTACGAAATGAACTGCAGCAAGTGAAAACTTACGGCTTTAAATAAAATTTGTGAATCCAAAAAAGGTGCTATCAGACTTTTTTTCAACAGAGGTCTGCCAGCCTCCAAAGTTGTCTGATATGCATATTGTGATATCAATGATGCAGTATTGGTATCCCATACACCATCTGGTTTAGAACAAGCCTTTGCCCTTTGACTACGTATCATAAACAGAAAGTTCCGAAAACAAATTATTCTAAAACTAAAATTCTCATACTTGCCCAATGCCATAGAATCTGTGCTTGGTGGGTGATAAACACCTTAAAAATGCTTCAAATCTTAAATATTTGGGGATAATATTTTATTCTTCTGGTAAGTATAGGGCACAATGGAGTGCATCCTCAAAATTCCTCCAAATTATCAATACCCTGCAATTTTTCTATTATTCTACACGGGCATTATTTATGCTGGCTATTCTTTACGTATTTGAAGCATGTATGGCCTATTTTGCTGCCCTTTTAGGTCCATAAGGTTCTTCTGCCTCCTTGAGCAAAGCACAATCTAAATTCCTAAGGGTTATTTTCCAAATGGCAGGAAATGTGCCTCATGTGATCTTTTGTCATGATTCTGAGTATCATTAGAATGAAAACCAGCATACGGTCATGCATATTTTGGCTGAAAATATTGTTTTTCCTGTGATGCATCTGAATCATCTTCAGTTGTGGTTCAGGCCTAGTCATTGGTCAGAAAAAGCACTAGTCATTTTAAAGCACTGTTTTTCAATCTTCGCCATTTGAAAATGCATGGACTTCAATTCCCATAATCCCCTAGCCAGCATAGCTGGCTGGGGGGATTCTAGGAGTTGAAGTCCACACATCTTTAAGCAGCTAAGGTTCAGAAACATGGTTTCAAAGGATAGCCATAATTAGGTCCTGAATGGAGGAATATCTCCCTCTCCTGATCATACTGGATTTCTCGGTTGTATTCAGATACCTTTCTGGATTGTCTACGAGGGTTGGGAAATGGAGACATTGATTTGGCCATACTCCAAAATCTCAGAGCTCTTTTACCAAGCAATGGTAAATGACAGCATTCCTCCCTCCCTCTATTTTTATTTATTTCTCAATGATCAAATTATGGAAGGAGAACAAAGGAAGAAAAGGTCATGCTAGAGATGGCCAAGAGCAACAATGCTTGACTTGAGCTAGGACTCAGGCTTTTGTGTACGCTCCAGATTTAATTAAGGACACAAGTCATGTGAGCCTCTAATATGGTTGCTTTGCAGTTTGAACAAATCAAGAGTCTTTCCTCCACTGCTGTAGAAGCATACGACGTCCAATCCATGAAACCTACTTGAGCATTCCACCCATAAGTTTTAAAAGCAGAAGGATAAAACAATATGCTTTTAACAGTGATTGCTGAAAGACATCATTTGGAGAGGGCTACAAGTCTCTAATCCAAGCTTATTAGGTTCCTAAAAGCATCCAGCTGGCTTTGGAGTGACATAGATTGTTAAACTAGATGGGGTTGTGGTTTGATTCAGTATAGGCACTGTTCTCAAAGAAAAGCTATCCCTATATAACCCTTTCTAGCATATGTAGTTCTTGATATTTTAGGCAGACACGGTGTTTAAAATAAACATAAACACTTGGTTTTTAAATAACTTCTGGTTTTAAAACAGGTGGAGACAGATTCTCCAAAATCAGACCGCATGTTCATCTCCCAGCGATATAATATGGCCATGAGAACTGGCTATATATTAAAGAGCAGTAATTGCTACTGTATACTAATCTAATATAACAGTAGCTTTATTAGCAGAAATTAATGGGCGAAGCTTTTACAGCATGAAGATAAAGCATCATTACCTGAACATGTCTGCTTATTCAACAAGCATGAAAGGTAAAATGATAGGAGTGGATTTAAGAAAGATAACTATAAAACTAGTAATTATATGGGACACTTTTGATCCATGATGCTGGAAGTAAATAAAGAATGGACAGTGCCCTCTACTGCACTCTGCACATCATTTCACAACCTTGAAAAAAGCTTCAGTCCCCATAATCCTTAATCAAAATAGTGCTGTCTATACTAAATGGGAATTGTGAAAACTAATCTAACATTGTAAAAGCCATGAATGGCAATTTTTACCATTTATTGTACTAAGATCCATTGTACATTTAGAGCAGTAATTGCTCTCCTTTCATATAACTCTTGAAGTTTAGATATTGACCATCAGTTACAGGCAACGCACAAATAACAAGGCTTTAGGATAAGGTGTACAACGAAGATCAAGTCTTACCTGCATTGTACCCTGTTTCCCCGAAAATAAGATCCAACCGGAAAATAAGCCCTAGCATGATTTTTCAGGATGCTCATAATATAAACCCTACCCCCCAAATAAGCTCTAGTTAAGATTGTCAGCCAGATGGATGCATTTAGTACTGCATTTCCCTAAAAATAAGTCCTAAGCAGAAAATAAGCTCTAACGCGTCTTTTGGAGCAAAAATTAATATAAGACCCGGTCTTATTTTCGGGAAAACACGGTAGCACTTCAAAGGAATAATACATTCTCCAACCTTTCTAACACGTTAAGTATCAATAGTCAATAATGAAAGGCACACCAAATTTTCTCCAAAATTCCAATAAATCAAAATGAAATAAAATAAAATATTCTACATTGCTTTTAATAATATAGTATGAAACAACTCTGTTATTTAAGTTTAATAAAGACAGCAACTCAGCATTTTTTAACTTGAATCTCCGCAAGTATGGAATGCAGTGATAAATGGACAGAAGATCAAAGACTCTTAAAACATGTTGAGCAAAGGCCTATCCTTAAAAAACACAAGGGAAGTCTATAATGTTATATTTGAGCAACAGTCATAAACATTTGCCTGCCATTGGCTGACTTGGTTATAATTATATGCTTATACAGAGTTAAACAGAAATTACAAAGGGAAGTTCTTAATTTCTTGAATAATTATGAAACTCTTTTTATGAGTTGTGGGTAGCATTTGAGTCAGTAGAGACCTTTTATCCGTATCATGTTCAATTAACTGCAAAATCCTATATGGATACACAGAAGATACTCAGTAGAACTTTTCACTAGAATGTAGGCCCTACTGAACACAATTCCAATAAAATGCAGAGGATTAATATACATCTGGCATTTTCCCATCTGCATTTGTGCAACACATTCCAGGCAATTTTATTTTCAATCTTGAGGATTTATGGTATTTTTGTCATATATATTTTAAAGATGTATGGACAGGGAGCAGAGAAAAAGTATACTCTTTAACATAAATTATCCTCTCTACAGTTTCCAAATCCTAATCTGTCCAACTACACAACAGATTAGAGGGGGGGAAAATAATTTTTATAGTTTCTGGTGGTTTTAGGAAGCACCTAACAAGTACTGTGTCTTAATGTAAGGAAGATAGTTTCTCACAGATCAAGTAGCAAACTTACCAGAACACAGATGATTTTAATAGCCATTCTCTAGTTCAGAGAAAAGAGCAACAAATATCCTAAAATATCTAATGACCTAAAAAAGCAGTGCATGCAACACCGTTTTATGAAGGAATCAATACTGTGGGCAGGAATAAGCAATGAAACTGCTTACTTAAATGATACATGGAATGTGTATGTATGTGTATATTTTATTAATAACCTTAAGCACTCTAAAAGGAGTAAACTTGAGATGAAGTTAATCCCATAAATGTTAAAATTTGGAGCTCAGAATATTTTAAACACTCATCCATCTATCCACACTCCACTTTAGTCTAAATCAATAGAGCGTGGAGGTACCACATTCTTATTTTTCTCAGTGGAAACTACTAAAGCCACTTTAACTAGTAATTAATATTTCTACAACTCATGACTACAAATTTGTGTTTGTACATTATGCTTGAAGGCAAACTCTTGAAAGAGAAATGAGGTAAAGCAACAGTTAAATAAGGGAGCTTGTCCCGGATGTGGAAGTGCCCATGTGCTGATTCTAGGGGTGACACTTGAGGTATGTGTGTATTTTTGTGAACATGCAGTTCCACTGGAAGACCTAATTTAATTAACTCTATTTGTGTTTGCCAATGTTAAAGGATAAATGGTAAATGGTAAAGGATTTTCCCCATTTGCTATTTTTACTTGATTAATTTCGTTTCATCTTGACTATCAATTATCTAGTGGAGATACTGATTCGCAGACCATTGTGGATTCTGTTAATGTTTTAAGGGAAGATAGTGTAGGATAGGGATGTCAAACCTGATCACGTCACGTGACGTATCGTGATGTTTTTTGCCTTTGTGGAGCCAAGGTGGACATGGCCTGCATGTGACGGGTCTGGCCCACGAGCCACCAGTTTGACACCCCTGGTGTAGGAAGAAAGAAAAGATCCATCTGGTTCAGTTCCAAGCTGGGAGAAAGGTGCTGGAAATAAAATGGAGGCTGAGTGGAAAGGATTCCGTTTTTTGTTGAGCAGAACCACAGCATGCAGTTCTGGGGCAGCTGACAAATTAGTTTGATGAGTGCAAGGATTTTTATAGTGTTTCTGAAATGCTGCAGGGATTGTGCAATTTAATGAGCTTGGTGTCTTTCTTACTCTAATGGTGGTGGGTTAATCCTATTATGTCCTAAAAGGTCATTATGTCCTAAAAGGTCATTATGTCCTAAAAGGTCCTGTCCTTAGAATCTGGGTGGGGGAAGGATGTAAATTTTAATCCCATCACTGGAGGTGAAGGTGTTTTGTTTGTAAATAGGCTGGCCCAGGATTTCTTAATGGGCATCTGCTGTAGGTTCTTAAGACAGACTGGGTGCTGCTTTCTACCTCTTATGTTTCTCCATTTCTCTTTTGGGGAAATATAATATTCTACCTCTTTTAATATTCCCCAAAATATTGCATTCTCTAGGAGGGCGGGGGGGGGGGGCTTCCCACAATGGAAACAGTATAAAACGTCTCATAAGATAAACTTCAGGGCCGTGCATAAGTGCACCAGGATGCCTACCGTTCCTGTCATATTCCTTTTTACTTACTCTTTTCATGTATTCACATTATGTTTATACTTTTTACCTGTAATCTTATATATGCTTGACAAATAAATAAAGTTAAAACTTCACATAAAACACTTATAGTTGTAGTTTTCTGGCAATATTCTGGTAATGGGCATTTTTGCTACTGGCTTTGCTTCGAATTGTTTTTCAACTTTTAAAAACTTCCCACTCTACCCTGGTCTCCCATGATCCAAGTATATTTTCCACAACCCACCCGCCTTAACTTTTCGAGGCCAAAAAAATCAACCCAACGTAGCTGGTGCAGCGCCAAGCCTCCGACAGGGCCTTTTTTCATTTGCCCGGGTTCGGACCCGCAGATGTTTGCACGGCACACGTGCGTGGCCATGCTTCCGGGAACCAGGCTTGGCTCAACCCCGTCTCTTGGGTTTCACGCCCCAGGAGCCGCTGGCTAAGCACGCAAGGCCCAGCGGGCGAAAAAGCGACCGGGGAAGCGGGTGGAGAGAAGACGGGACAGCAGCTGCAAAGGAGAACCGGTTTCAGGGGCTCCCTGGCCTGGTCCCCGGGGGCTGGGAGGAGCGGCTGGGCGGGCTTCCCCGGCAGGGGTCGCTACGTCGGCACGGCCGGCCTGCTTTCCTCCCTCCGGTGGGCGGGCTGAGTTCCTCCCCGCCCGCCGCCCCACAAGCAGCCGGAGGGCGCCGCGGCAGCCGAAGCTCGATCGATGCCGGGAGCGCGGAGGAGAAGGCGGCGGCGCTGCTGAGAGGGGGGGCGGCCCCGCCCGGAGATGGGGATTCTCAGCATCACGGACCAGGTATGGCGGGCGTGGGGTGAAGGCGCCTCCGTCTGACCCTTTTCCCGGCGCCCGGCTCTGGCCTCCTCCCTCCCTCTCCCTCTCTCTCTGCCTCGTTCGCTGGCCAGCCGCGTCCGCTACGCCAGCCGGGGGATGCACGGCCTAGTTGCAGAGCCGCCCACTTGGTTTCAGCGGGAGCAAGCTGGCTTCTCCCTCCGGCGTGCAGCGGGGGCCTCGACATGGAGCCGGAGCTGGGGCCAAGCGAGAGTCGGCGGGGCTGGCCTGATCCCGGCCAGATGCTACCAACCTCCGAATAAGGCCGGCGGCGGTGCCCGGGTTGAGAAGCCCGTCTGTTTCCCGCCTAAGAAGAAAGAGTTCTTGCCGCCCTTTTCGCCGCCGCGCCTCGGCTGCGCCTGCTTTTCTCGTTCCCCCAGGCAGCCCTTTCCCACCGCCTGCCTCTGTTTTGGGCCCTCGTTTCTGCCTGCGGACTCTCCTCCTCTCCCGTCCCTCTTTTCCTCCCTGATCCCTTCTCTCCGGTTTCTGCAGCGCAAGGACCTTCTCCCCAACCTAGGCAGGTCCTCGTTTTAGCAGCGGCCCCCAAAAGGGAATATATATATATATTTGCAAGCCGTGTAATTTCTCCTAGCATCACATTGGAGGAGAAAAGAGGATTTGGGCCTAGTGGGGCTTAAAGTATTCTGCATTAATTCTTAAAGATACAGAATCCTTCTCAGATCATTTACCGTATTTTATTTTCTTGCCTTTCCTTCATTCAGGAGCTCGAGGTGGCATATAAAGGACTGGTGGTGGCATAATAAGAGGACTCGCTCCTCCAGTTTTTCCCCTCAGCAATAACCCTCTTGTGTATTTATTTGTGCATGCGTGCGTGCATCTGCGTGTATCTGGCATATCCAGCAAATTCGCCTTTTTATTCTTATTCTCCATCGCTGCATCCCTTTCCGCTTCATCCTCGGACTGCCACATTTCTTTCTTTCTTTTTTTTTGGTACTCTTAGTACTTTGTTCACATGGGGCAAAATACCAGTACAAGATTCAAGCTTTTTACTTGTTCCGAAATACATGTTTAAATCAGTGGATGAGGTCAGATAATTTGTTTCTGGGTAAGTATTTAGTCACACTTTGGGTGAAGCTGTATTATGATACATTTGGCTGGTTAGAGAAGTATGTTTTGGTGGCCCTTTCTGTTTTGGAACACTTTGGAAGGTAGAACTTCACACTTTTTTTCTCATTAGGCCTCTGCCGTGTTTGTGATTTGCTTGGTACATTTCTGATATAGTTTCCTGTCCTTTGTTTCTCTCATAATCTGCATTTCTTTTCATTTGCATTTTTCCTGGGAGTTTATTCACATTGGTTCTTTTGCAATATCCATATAATGGAACTCTGGCTTTCTTTTGTGGGTTCCTTTAAAAGTTGTATCTTGTCTAGTTTTTATCTTAGTCTTGATTATATATAGCACAGTGTTCAGTTATTCATCTTACAGGGTTTAAATGAAACTTCCAAGTAGTATGATTGCATATTCACATCATATACTACTTCTCTTTTTTAATGCAGACGACTATGATTTGATTTTAGCTGAATATGTTATGTGAAGGCAGCCATTTATCCACTAAGCTACAAGTCATGTTCGTCTTCTCCAGTGTTCTGCTACTTTGTGCATAATAGAAACATTTTAATACCAACCCAGTTTCAAGGTCTTTTTCTTTTTCTTGGATGGACATTTTTGCTACAAAGTGGTTTTACTACAGTGTACTGAGTTTTAAGATATGCTTCATATAACTATGTTTTTATTAGGATTGTGATGAAGAGATTTCTTGTCCTGGTTACCAGTGGGTATAAGGTTCTTCAGAGGCAGCTCTGGCTTATTTTTCTATATTATAATAGAAAATGTTGAAATGGAATTTTAACAGAAACACGTGTAGACCTCTTCATCTAGATAGAAGAAGTTTGATGTTCAAAAAAATATAGATACTTGTTTTGGCGTGGTAGTTGAATATATAATAATATGTGACAAATATGAGTCAGCAGTGTGGTACAAAAAGACAGACATAATTTTCAGCTGCATCAGTAGAAGTATAATTTCCAAAACACAGAAAATAAGTTAATGTGCTCTGCACTTGTCAGACCCAATACTGTGCTTCTGGGAATTACACTAAGAAGGCTCAGAGAAGAGTAAACAACATGGTAATGAAGCACGAAACTTAAATCTGATAAGAAGAATTCGAAGGAAATAAGTATGTGTTGGATTGTTGCACCAGAAGGGTCTTGCTCTGTGTTGTCATCCCAATGTGTAGGATACAAAGTAATTGTAATAAAGCTCTAATAGATTCAACTTGAATATAGTAAAACAGTAAAAAAAAATTGTTCTGGCAATGTTGAGCTCTGTTTGGTGAACATGTTTAAATAGAGGGTGCATGATCATCAGTTGAGATTGCTTTATATCTGCTGGACATAGAGAAGGTTGGATTCATTGGACATAAATTGTCCCTTTGAAATGTCTGATTCTAATTCTTTGGATCCCATAGCCCCCAGCAGATGGAAGCAATGTCTCAGTTTATATCTACCTTGTATGAGTATTGATATTATTTTGTGTCCTGCCTTTCCTGCCCCCAAAATCTGGAAGGCAGCAGGTTATCTACCCTATATGTAGAAATTAGGTATTCCCCTTACATCAGCTAGGTATAGATTGTCCTTGACTTAACGACCACAATTGAGACTAACACTTTTGTTGCTAACAACTGTGTAACAGGGCAGTTGTTGTGAGATGTGCCACATTTTATGATCTTTTTGCCACAGTTGTTAAGTAAATTACTGCAGTTAAGTCAGTGTTTTTTAACCTTGGTAGCTTGAAGATGGGTGGACTTCAACTCCCAGAATCCCCCAGCCAGCAGCGCTGGCTGGGGGATTCTGGAAGTTGAAGTCCACCCATCTTCGAGCTACCAAGGTTGAGAAACACTGTGTTAAGTGAATCTGGCTTCCTCCATTGGCTTTGCTTGTCGGTAGCTGGCTGGGAAGATTGCAAATGGTGATCATGTGACTCCCAGACAGTGCAGTTGTCTCATATACATGCCAGTTGCCAAGCGCCGGAATTTTGATCATGTGACCATGGGAATGCTGCAACAGTCGTAAGTATGAAATATGGTCGCGACTTTTTCAGTACTGTTGTAACTGGTCACTAAATGATTGGTTGTGACAAATACTTGTATACAGTGTAGCGTTCATATGCACAAACAGAAATATTGCCTCATCCATTTCTTTGAGCTGAAAGTCAGAAAGTGGCTTTTTAAAATACAGGTTACATTGACTAATAATCTCCACAGTGTAATTAGAAAGTGTGTTAATATTTCTAATTTAGCTACATGCCAATTTTGCAAGTTAATCTTTAATTCTCAGTCCTGGAAAAATCCTAGGTTTCTAAATTATAATGTCATTAGATTCTCCACCCCCACTCACATGCACTTTCTGGCTGTCTGGTTTAAAACATCATTCTAGAATTTAAAATATTTTATTCCATTGACCTGATTTATTTAGATGGAGAGTTAATGTGAAGTTTTCAAGGTTCAGCATATCTGATAAAACATATGCATTTAATTTAGATTTTTTTTGTGGCCAGCATTTACCTTAAGGACAGTGGGCAATGCATCATACCAGTTGCTTCAGGAACTACATGGCCCAAGATTGTAGGGCATAATGGATTCTATTATTAAAAAAAGAGATTTTTTTTTTAAAAAAAGATGAATACTGAGTCCACTGCATTCCATGTGGATGACTCATCTTTCCCCCTTTATCCTCCCTCCTTTTGTCATTGTGTCCAAGGACTTGGAGGGAAGTAAACCTGAGGTTAGCCGAATCCGAAAGACTTTTCTGAAAAGAGATGCAGAGGCTGAAGGTTTTCCTCTGGAAGATGAGATGAACAGATGGGATTAGATCTGCCTTGTACTAGCCTGTGCTGAGCGTGTAGGAGGACCAGGAGGGTATTCAGTACAGTTCTCTGTTGTATATGTTTTTTTTTCTTTTTTTGGTGGAGATTGCAGTTAGAGTGATGCCAGGAAGATAAGGGAGTTGTCTTGTTTGTGTTCTTTGATTACATTTCTCTTTGGTGTAGGACTTGCATACAGTAAAGAATTTCTTTGTTGTTGTTGTTGTGGATTTCTAAAGCACCACAGTAACACAACCCTTACCAGTAATAGTGTATAGAGATAATCCATATATATGCATAACACCATAATGTAACAATTACAAAAATTAAAAATAATCTCTCCCTCCCTCTGCGCGCGCGCGCACACACACACACACACACAGCCTACCTGCCATTCCCCAATAAATTGTGTTTTAAAGCCCTCAAGAAGAACTTTTCTTACACTTTCTTTTAAAAGGACAACATCTTGCTTCCTGGAGGAGACTGTTCCATAATATTAAGCCATTAGTAAAAAAACAAATTTTTTGATCTTATCAATCGAAAGGTCAGCAGTTCAGCGGTTCGAATCCCTAGTGTCGCGTAACGGGGTGAGCTCCTGTTACTTGTCCCAACTGCTGCCAACCTAGCAGTTTGAAAGCAGATAAAAATGCAAGTAGAAAAATAGGGGCCACCTTTGATGGGAAGGTAACAGCGTTCCGTGTGCCTTTGGCGTTTAGTCATGCAGGCCACATGACCACGGAGACATCTTTGGACAGCGCTGGCTCTTTGGCTTTGAAACAGATGAGCACCGCCCCCTAGAGTCGGGAACGACTAGCACATATGTGCGAGGGGAACCTTTACCTTTAAAAAATAAATACACCTCTCCCCATCAATTGTAGCCGAGTGCCAAGCCATATAGGACTTTATGAGTTAAAAGCAGCTCCTTAAACTGCACCCAGAAATCTGTTGGCAACCAATGTATTGCTTGTAGCAAAGGTGTAATGTACTCAGGGTATTTAGTGCTAATTAACCCACAGGTGGTTCCATTTTATACCAGTTGCATTTTGAATGGTCTTTAGAAGCCTCTTCATACAGTATTGCAGCTTGCAGTAGTCTAAGCAAGTTCATAATTGGAAGTATTGTATCACTGATACAGGGTCCACTTACTCCATATAGGGCTACAGTTGGTTCATTAACCAAAGCTAGGCGCAAATGCCCACCTGGTCAGTACTTCCACTTCCCTTTCCATATACTTTTGCAATAAAACATCCAAGCTGATGGAGATATATATAATCAAGCCCCTTCCTTTCTTCTTCATAAGTCAGGAGGGGCATGGATCTAGCCCATAAGTAACAAGAGTGAACATCTTATCTATTTTGTTGGACTCCACAGGTGAAAAGAAGTTCAGGTTATGTTTATTTTCTACTTTAGACTCTATCCATGCAGAGTCAAAAGTTTGATAAATCTGGGTGACTATTGGCAAAATGCCTGGGATGAGTAAAGCATATTTATGGATCAGCACCTCTTTCTCTAGGCTTAGTGTTGAGATTGATGAAGGACCCCAAACCCAGGAGGGCAGATTGCTGAGAGTGTGGCATTAGTACCTTGCCCAATCATATCTCAGTATTATAGTGTATATCCAATCCACCTGCTCATCTTCCATCAAATTCTGGATAAGCATTGTGTTATTATACCCACATCTGGCATTTACCATCACCAAACATTTCTGTACAGTGTAACATGGTTTGTATTTTATCTGCAACAGGTTACAGTGGGTAGACATATGTAGTCATAATAATATATAAAAGCTCTGAGATGGCAATAGTATTAAAAGATGCTAAACAGGGTATTGCATTTTTAAATCTCTGTGCTTCAAGACAATTGAATAATGTCTTTAGGCCAGTTTTGGGCCATTTCTGAAACGTTGGCATTTGAAGATTGTTGAGACTATTTAGAAGAAGCAGCTAGAACAGAGCCAATGTTTTAGGTATTACGTATTAGTGGAATTCAACTTGCTATTAAGATGTTTCAGTACCCAAAACTAATGCATGAGATACAGGCTGGTGATATCTCAGCCACAAAATTTATAATGCTGTAAGCAAATATAACTATTCAGCTACCTTTCTGCAGTTTTCGACTATAGAACATAATAACTTACCTTAATTGTCATTGAACAAAAAAGCTTATTGCCTTGCCTGCATTTATTTTGAGAAAGCATAAATGATAAATCTTTAATAGAGGACTGTAGAAGCCTTTTTCTTTGGGCATTTGTCTGAAGCCTAATCAATATATAACATTTGGATCTTCATATGGAAACTGAGGTGTATAAATCCTCATAAATTGCTGCAGCTATGTTTTGGATACGCTACTGACTTTTGGGGAGGTTCTGAACACTCAGTTTCTTAAAATTCCCCCAAGCACTTCATTTTCAAGCAACTGTGGTATCTGAAAACCTAGATGTTCTTATGAACATATTTGGCTGCTTGGTTTTACTGAAGCCTTCTCAGAAATGAAACATCAGAAATGAGACCTGGAGCACTGGTAGAGAAAGATAAAAAGCAAATCCAATCAAGCATGGGTAGGTATGTGCCTGCATTCAGGCCTCCACAAGCCATTTTCACTTCTCCTTTCTTACTGCATTGGCTGATTGTCATCCAGCAGATTTGCTTAGGGCAGAGGTCAGCAACCTTAAACACTCAAAGAGCCATTTGGGCCCATTTCCCACAGAAAAGAAAACACCAGGAACCACAAAACCTGGGTCGGCATGGCCAACTCGATGTCACTCGCTTCCACTGGCTACCCAGCCGGTCATTGGGGCAGAGAACCAATTGTTAAAAAACACTGGGAACCACAAAATCCTTTTGACATCTCTCTCTTTCTCCCTGCCCTCCCTCTCTCTCTGTATCTCTCTGTCTCTGCCCTGGCCATTTCTCCATCCCCTGCCGTCGACCTTACCTTTTCAGGCCAGGTGAGTGACTGGGAGGGGAGGGCGAGGGGCGGGGCCAGCCAGTGTAGGGATCACCTGACAGGGAGCCACAACAGAGGGCCCAAAGAGCCACATGCGGCTCCAGAGCCATAGGTTGCTGACCCCTGGTTTAGGGTGACTAATGGAGAAGGGTTAGCATTGGAATCTCCTACCTGTCTGCCGTGATCAGCACTTTGCTGATAAAATCATTTAGTTTCACCAAGATGTTGAATCCTCCTAGACAGAGTCTATGATGTTTATTAGATCAATTGTTCTCAACCTTTTCTTCACCACCGACCCCCTTTAAAATACCTTTTGTGGCCATGGACCACCAAGACTTAACTCAAGATTTAAATCATAACTTTTCTTCAAACCTTCTGTGACAACATTGCAGTCCTTTGGGTCCACGCACCACTGGATTAGATAATTACTGTAGATAATCTTGCCATATTATGTGGAACTTCTCTTGTCCTATGAAGATAAGGAAGTGGGTAGGGTGCATTTAGGTTATTTTTTGCGACTTGTAGCTTGACTCTCTGCCTGTCCTGACTTTTGGAATACAAGTAGTCCTCAATTTAGAGCCATCCCTTTAATGACTGTACAATGGCATAGTAAAAAGTTACTTATGACCATTTTTCACACTACTGTCGCAGCATCCTCATGGCCACATGCTGAAAATGTGGACGCTTGGCAACGGGAATGTATTTATGACGGTTGCAGGATCCCAGGGTCATGTGATCACCTTTTGCAATCTTCTGAGAAGCAAAGCCAATGGAGAAGGCAGATTCACTTAACAGTTGCAGGAATTCACAAGTTGTAGTGTGCCCCTTAAACAGGCCGTCCCTAGATCCGATACTCTTAGACAGTTACTGCTCAGTCTCTCACTTCGATTTGTGGGGGAAGGTAGTTGACATAATGGTGGCAGATCAGTTATACAGCACCCTTGAAAAAGTGATTATCTGGACCCTTTTGAATTGGGGTTTAAGCTTGAATACAGACCTAGGATAGTATTTCGCACACTCCTGGACGATTTGGGCTTGGATAATATAGGATGCCTCTTATGGGCGGAAGAAAAGTGAAGTATAAGTGAAGACAGAAAAGAGTTTTGGTAGAAAAGTGTTCAAGTTGTTATGGTGGATAAAAGTACTTGCTATTTCCCAAGATCTTGGTGCAAATTAACTATGCTGTCACAAATCATACATTTTTTTTCACTTAAAGGAAGTTTTGGACCTTTAAAGCTTCTTTTAGCTTGCCTTCTAAGTAGGCCTATTCAACTTTGAATTGTCCCAACTTGTTAGATCATCTAAGACGGTGGCTAAGATGGCTAACCTTTTTGCCGTCGCGTGCCAAAAGCAGGGGGAGCGCGGGGGGAGTCACATGCGTGCATGCCCACACCCGTAATTCAATGAACCCCGTGTTTGTATGTATGACACACACACCCCTGCGCTCCCCCTGCTTTTGGCCTAGTGGGCCTGGTAGGCCCGTTTTTCGCCCTCCTCAGGCTCCAGAGATTTTCTTGGAGCCTGGAGAGAGCGAAAATGGCCTTCCCCACCCACCCACCCTGAGGTCTTCCAGAGGCCAGAAATAGCCTGTTTCCCGACTTCTGGTGGGCCCGAAAGGTTTGTTTTTTGCCTTTCCCAGGCTTGAGAGACTTTCTAGGAGTCTGGGGAGGGTGAAAATGGCCTCCCCCCCCACCCAAGGCCAGAAATGGCCCATTTCCCAACTTCTAGTGGGCCTGGAAGACCCGTTTTTTGTCTCCCCAGGTTCCAGGGACTTTTTAGGAGCCTGGGGAGGGCAAAAACAGCCTCCTGCCTCCGGAGGCCAGAAACAGCCCGTTTCCCGACTTCCGGTGGACCCGGAAGGCCCAAAAATCAGTCGGCACGCAACATGTGCGCTGGAGCTGAGCTAGGGCAACGCTCCCATGCCATAAGTTCACCATCATGGATCCAGGAAGAAAATTGCTACAGTTCCGTATTTCCAAGAAGCAAGGGGAATGGAAGGTAGAGATGCTGCTTTGGAACAGCCTCCGAACAGAGATCAGGCTGGCCCTCTCCTTAATTCTTTTCAGGAGCAGGTTAAAGACTGGGTTGTTGTTTTTCGTTTGTTTGTTAGTTTGAAGACCATCGTCCATCAGTCATTGAATTTTGCCATCTTTTTATTTATATTGTTCTCATTCACAGTTTTTATTTGGTTTGGTGTTGTAATGTATTTTGTCTTATATTTATTTTAAACTTACTGCGGTGGTTTTCAGGTTTTTCACAGTGGTGTTAGCCACTGTATGGTGGGATGTAAATTAATTAAATTAATATAATAGAACTATTATATTAATAGCTTTAGTAGTAAACACAGTCATGTGTTTCTTTGATATGCAAATATACCCATTGTGGCATAGCATTATGTGCAGTCGTTTGCTCTTTGTGTGTGAATGTAGCCATTCATTTTGTCGGGTGTCCAACATTTCCCCAGGATCAAGGATGCAGAATGAGGCCTCCAAGTGACATGTCTCCAAAGTTTTGAATGAGACGTTTCACTATTTATAAAAGTTGTTGCTGAATTGTAGTTTTTAAAGTGACTGAAGAATGATGATACATATGAAGAGTAATCATGTAAACTACAATGCAATGAGTACATATGATTTATTGATAATTATGTATTATTCTGTATTTGTTTAATACTTCTTCCATCACATATTTACATTGAGACTTGTCCAGATCTCTTCCACTTGGTCTATAACCGTGATGGCGAACCTATGGCACGGGTGCCACAGGTGGCACGCGGAGCCATATCGGTGGGCACGCGAGCTCAGCTCTGGCACACATGCATATACCAACCAGCTGATTTTCAGGCCTTCTGGGCCCACCAGAAGTCAGAAAACACACTGTTATCGGCCTCCGGAGGGCCTCTGGTGGGGTGGGGAAGGCCGTTTTTGCCCTCCCCAGGCTCCTAGAAAGGCTCTGGAGCCTGTGGAGAGCAAAAAACGGGCCCACTGTGCCATCGTCTGCCAAAAACGGGGGTGGCAGGTCACATAGAATTATGGATGTGGGCACGCGTGCGTGTGACCCCACCGCGCTCCCCCCGCTTTTGGCACGCGATGGCAAAAAGGTTAGCCATCACTGGTCTATAACTTGTTTGCAATTGCATAGCCAAGCGTAGTATCAGAAAAAAGGTTGGGCATCACTAGGTCAGCTTGTACCTAGGAAGAATATGAAGTATATAGTCAGACTGCTACATGCTGCCTTGTTTTCCATCATGGAGAAAAGCCAACAATCACATGGAAGATATAGTTGATGGTATAAACCTCTAATTATTCTACTGCATTTGTTCAAGTTAGGTAGCCTATAGTCTGCATAGGTGTTGCGTGTGGGCTGTTGTATAGGATGGAAGACCTTGTGTTCTCTGCCAGCATAAATATTCATATTCCTGGAAGGAGGCTACAACGGCGAAGTAAGCAAGTTCAAGAGGACAGAATTTGAAACTGATGAATCTTCACTATGTTTTGCATCAGCGGTATTAAAAAGAGCTTGAGGCGTGTTATGTTACGCCATAATATTTGTTTAATTTTTACTTAAGAGTGTTGTGTAAACTTCGCTATGGTGATTTAGAAACCGTGATATAACTTCATGTAATTTATTTAAAAATATTTCATGGAAAGTTACAATCCGTAAAAAAAATGGTAATACCTTAAATTACAGTAAACTTAAGAAACAAGCTGATTTGCAGGTTCAGGCGTCGTGGAATTGAGAGCAAGAAGTAAGAAAGGAAGTCTCCATTTTAACTAAAAGGTTTTACTGACAACTTGATCCTTTCGGCTTTCTGATTCACAAACTGGTGGGATAAGAGGCCAAGTAAGGTTGATTTGAGCCCAAAATTTCTGTGGCTAAATGAGGTAGTTGTGAGTTTCGCCCCATTTTACGAACCACCTTGCCACAGTGGTTGAGTGAATCACTGCAGTTGTTAAGTTAGTAACATGTTGGTCAAGTGAATCTGGCTTTCCGTGTTCTGACTTCGCGTGTTAGAAGGTCGCAAAGGGGATCACACGACCCCGGGACACCGCAGCCATCATAAATATGAGTCACTTGCCAAGGGTCTGAGTTTTGATCATGTGACCATGGGGATGCTGCAACGGTTGTAAGTGAAAAACGGTCATAAGTCAATTTTTTCAGTGCCACTGTTTAACCATTCACTAAACAAATGGTTGTAAGTTGAGGACTACCGGACAAGAAGCACAACCAGGAGTACTAGTTCTATTTTTATTATAAGGTTACATTAACAGAATCTTGCATGACTGAAAATACTTCTCCTTTTCCTTTCCCTTTCTGGAAAACCAGGGAGGGGTTCTTTGGAAACATTTCCCATGCTATTCCCTCTTCTATGGCTGGGACAGCGAGATCTTTTACATGCTGTTGTCTAGTCTGTAGCTCTCCTTCCTGTCTCCCAGCATCATTCCTGCATACCATTATAGATCTGGATGATGCAGATGTAAAATCCTGCCTTATATCCCATAGTCTTGGCAAGTTGCACAAGAAAGTCTATGCCAAAATGTCTGTCTGCTTCGAAGATCAGCATGACATACAGCTTCTGTTTTCTCTTTCTTTTCTCTTTTGACTTGAATAAAGGATTGAGGCCTTTTATTGCAATATAATCAATGTTGTGTTGTTTTTGCATGCTACAACGCAGTTACCGTATTTTTCGGAGTATAAGACGCACCGGAGTATAAGATGCACCTACCTTTTTTGGTGAAGAAAAGAAGAAAAAGAAGTGTCCCTCTGCCTCCTTGCAGCAAACAGCCTGCTTTACTTTCATTTTCGTTTTCAGCATAGCTTGATTAGCACAAGGGGAAAAAAAAATCTGCTCCAGCAATTTACCTCTTTGCAGCAAGCAGCAGAACCCTGCACAGTCGGAAGGCCGATCCAATCAACTTGTGCTAATTAGGCTGTGCTGAAGCTGAAAGGAGCTGTTTTTTCTTGCTGTTTGCTTGCAAGGAGGTAACTGCTGCGAGGCAGAGGCCAAAGGGTGGAGGCCAATGGATGGGTGGGGCTACATTCGGTGTATAAGATGCACCTAAATTTTCACCCCCTTTTAGGGGGGGAAAAAGGTGCGTCTTATACTCTGAAAAATACGGTATTCCTTCTGTATTCTTTGCAGGCAGGTTATTAGAAAAAAAGCAGAATACATAGTTGCCACAAATAATGGGCCAAAAATGATCGTGAACCCTTGCATCTATAGTGGGAAAAAAGGCAAAAAAGATCTACAATAGTTTTCTCTTCTGCCATCATCTTAAAGAAACCTGCGCATATGCTACTATGGTCATTTTGTCTACTGTACCCTCTTCGTCAAATGGTGGTTTTTATTATTTTGTGACTAGAGGATTACAAGCCGAGATGATCAGAAAAAAACTAGCGGATTTGCTTTCTGGTGCATTTGGAAGTGGAATTTTGGTTGTAATTCGTGATGGCTATAAGTCGAGGCACCCATGTGATTGGACCCCATTTTACGATTGTTTCTATGGCAGTTGCAAATCACACAGTTGTAAGTGGGAAGGCATTCTCCCAAATGGGTATCTTTTGTGGAAACCAGTCATGTGAACACAGGATGCTACAATCAGTCATAAAATGTGAGCCGGTGGCTAAGCGCTTGAAGCATGGTCATGTGACTGGTGGAGGGTCTGACATTTTAGGATAGCTGGAAGGGTTTTGCAGAAGGTAGAGCACCCTTTCTGAGGCTATCCTGACTCCAAATGGTCTTTAAACAGTCAGTGGTAAGGAATGTATCCAGAATTCCAGTTATTTTGTGTGAGCAGCTATGACATTAAAAGTCAATAGCTGAGGATTCAATCACATCACCCCTTCTGCCTAAGGACTTAGGATACAGTGGATTTTTAAAAATTCTTTGCTCCGATTTGTGGGTTTCTGCTATTAATGGTTGATTTTTTTTTCCTTCACCATTCTTAATTTAATTTTACTGTTTTCTCTCTTTTGTAGCCTCCTCTGGTCCAAGCCATTTTTAACCGTGATATAGAGGAGGTACGGTCATTACTGAGTCAGAAGGAGAATATCAATGTGTTGGTAAGTCTTGGAATAACTCTTTCTCCTGGTGTTTCTGCTTCTCTTGGCTATGCGCACACAGTATATTTTCCCCAAATTGCCCTTTCCTTCCAGCTGGCTATTTTATGTTGTCTTTATCCCCTAAACATCACATGTTAGACATTAGTTATGACAGTCCCACATCTTAGAGAGTCTGGGTTTGGTTGGGTTTTCAGTGGGCCTTTTTCAAACCGTTTTTCATATCTTGGCATTGGTTCCAGATTTGTAAAACGATTATAATCATTAAATAATTCTAAGGTTGTTGTAGTTGTAAATAGATAAGGATAGCAAAGTACTTTGTATATTCAGAATTAGTGCATAGCGGAGGGGATTGTTCATTATTGGTAAATAGCGACTTTGTTGGGAATTGGCTGCATAGTACCAGATGTATTGGTCTAGTTGTACTGAGCAGTGGGTGGTACCGGAATTAGCAGTTGTGTTTGGCATGAAGCGTGTGCTGGATTAGTCTTGTGGTCTCTGAGTGAGAACAGCTTGTGTTATAGGTTTTTTTAAATTTTATTCTTGTACATCCCATGAAGCTGTATTTGGCTTTTCATTTCATTCTGGCTCACTTAATAGAGGCACATATAAAATACATGTCTATTTAATGCATAAATCTTGCCACAAACTGTGCTACTTATGAGCTGCTTTGACCTCGGAACCAGGGAGTGGGGTGGAAAGTGATATTTGGAGTGCCAAAATCCATCTGTATTGTACTCACTTTGAATAAGATTATTCTTTTAATTGGCGTTGAGTTTTCAAAACTTTGCTGCATTTGCTTCTAGGGGCACAGGTAATCCTTGATTTACGACCACAGTTGGGATCAGAATATTGGTTGCTGAGCGAAGCAGTAGTTAAGCCATGTGATTGCTTCATTCAGCAACTGCAACCCCAACAATTTCCTGGGTTGTTAAGTGGACAGAGTAAAAGAGCTGCCTATCAAAGAATTTCAACTCAAAAGCCTGCAGGGAGAATTCTAATTCTGTTTCTACAGCCTGCCAAAGGATTTCCCCTCCCCTCCATGCACAAAGCAGAAATCCTTCCTGGGGCTAAAGGGATAGAGATTTCTGCAATCCACGGAAGGGTTTCAGCCCTCCTTCAGCCCCTTCCTTTGCAGTCTTTCCTGCCTGCTTCCTAACAGAATTTCTGGGGAAGTCTGCAGAGAAGATTGCAAACGGTCAGATTGCAAGTGGTTGTGGGGTACTTGGCAGCCAGTCACTCTGGTTGGCAGTCTGGTTGCCAAGCAGTAAATCTGGTTGGCAGTCTGGTTGCCAGGCACCTGTAATGCGGTCGTGTAATTACGGAGGGGAATGCAGTGATGTTTTAAGATGGCCAGAAGTGCTTTGTGGTCCGTAAAGCAGCCTTTATAGCTGTCGTAATTTTGAGTGGTCTTTAAATGACCCGTGGCAAATTGAGGACTATCTGTAATGAAAGCTAGAGTTACTGAAGTAACTGCCAATTGCAGATAGTCCTCTATTTAAAACCACGATTGAGCCCAACATTTCTGTTGCTAAGCAAGGCAGTTGTTAAGTGAATCATGCCCCATTTTACAACCCTTTAATAACCCTGGTTATTAAGCAAATCACTTCAAATATATACTTGACTAATGTCAGGGATTGAACGCTCGTTAGGCTTACTCTTATTTTCTTTGAATAACACACAATTAAAGTTATATCATGATTGTGCAAAAATGTCAGTAGTTGTAGACTAATTGGCTTTTATAAAAAAAACGTTCACAGTTACTGAGTTTTATTCATTGATGAGCCATTGGTAAGTGTTAAGAAACCCTAGAATTTGCAGGAACAATTTGAAATCGCTTTGAGACGTTTACTCAATTCTTTGTAGTTAATTTTTCCTTTAAATTTATCAGGAAGAAAGCATCCAAATAAAAGGTAAGATTACATATTCATGGCGAAATACCTTCCTTCTAATTAAGCTCATTGAACTTGGCTAAGTTAAAATGAATAACTGGACTCGAAAGCGGCCTAAAAGAGCCAACTTGACAACTTGTCATCATGACTCAATAGTGAGGGCAGTTGGATTAATTTGTACTTTATGTCATCACAGGAGAAAAACAAGAATAGTTGGATATACATACAGGTAGGCCTCAACTTAACAACCATTTGTTTAGTGACTGTTCAAAGTTACTATAAAAAAGTGACATGATCATTTTTCACATTTAGCACCTTTACAACATCCCCAAGATCATGTGGTCAAAATTTAGGTGCTTAGTAATAAGCATGTATTTATGATGGTTATGGGGTCATATGATAACCTTTTGCAACCTTCTGACAAGCATAGTTAATGGGGAAGCCAGGTTCACGTAACAACTGCGTTATTAAACAATTGCAGTGATTCACTTAACAACTGTTTCAAGGAAGGTCGTAAAATGGGACAAAATTCACTTCACAATTGCCTAGCTTAGCAACAGAGATTTAGGGGTCAGTTATGATAGTAAGTCAAAGACTACCTCTATAAGATTTACTGTTACTGAAGTTGTATAATTCAGTTTATGTTCTGTCTACTCAAAGGATGCTCAGTTATTCCTGACTTGAGGCAAATTATTTAGCTAATCAAACATTACTGGCTTTTGGTAGATACATTGAGTATATGTGGAAGAAATGCTTATTTTCAGGCAGACAAGTTTAATATTTTTACTACCTAGTATCTGGCATGTTGGATTAAAAATAAGTTTTTTTAAAAAAACAACTCATATAAATTGTGGAGATATACAGGTAGTGTTAAGGATATTCTTGGCTCATAACCAATGTTATGGATTTTGAGCAGAGTACCCCTTGAATATGCACATGAAAGCAGCTGAGAGTGAATAACCACAGTTAATATACTGACACACTGAGTTGTGGTAGTCTTACTTTTTAGAAAAGTAAAACAAAGTCCGATAACAATCCAAGTCATACACAGATAAGGTGATAATTAAAATATCAATTCAGGGATATTCCAAGTACAAAGTCTTCTTACTAGTTGTTGTCATTACACAATAAAACAGTTCTTCTTGAGTTTCAAACAGGAACACGTTCAATATTAAAACATTCAATAAATAGTAGAAAGCAACAAGTAGCAATGATCAAACAGTGATCATACAGAGAGAATAGGTAGAGAGTAACAGCAAATAAGCAGATAAAATGGTGTAGTGTCCGCAAGCCATGATTCAGGCTTCCCCTTAAGTACATTGGCTACAGAGTTTAGCCAATCAGAATACAGGATGATGCAATATAGTCTTAAAGCAATATAATACCTTTTGACAAACACGTACTGATAGTTTATATATTTCCTGACCAACTAGTTAGACAATAGCCATTTCCTAACAGGTAGTCCTTGACTTAAGACTGTAATTGGAACTGGAATTTCCATTGCTGAGTGATGCAGTTGTTAAGTGAGTAGCAGATGATTTAACAATATTTTTTTGCCATAGTCATTAAGTGAATCACCATGCTTGTTAACCGAATCGCATGTTTGTTAAGTGAATCTGGCTTTCCCCATAGACTTTGCTTGTTGGAAGCCACCTGGGAAGGTCACAAATGGTGGTCATGTGACCCTAGGATGTCACCACTGCCATAAATACATGCCAGTTGCCAAGTGCCCAAATTTTGATCATGTGACCATGGGGATGCTGTGATGGTAAATTGTGAGGACCAGTTATAGCAACTTTTTTCAGGGCTGTCATTAAACGAATGGTTGTAGGGCAGGGACTACCTGCATGGCAGATCCAAGCAGAAGATAATTTTAACCACCCAGGTTAAAATAGCAAGGGTGGAATATATGTTTAGTCAATAAATAAATATCCTTAGATTATGTAGAATATAGAATGCACAAATGCACACACACACACACACACACACACACACACACACACACATATTGATTATTTTTTTCCCCCAAATCAGGACCAAGAGAGACGAACCCCTTTGCACGCAGCTGCATACTTAGGGGACACCTCTATCGTTGAACTCCTAATACTATCAGGTAAGGATGGGGAAATGGTCCCATTTTTTAATTTTATTTTGGAAATTCTTACTTTATCATTGGCCAAACTGTCAGGGATTTAGTATTGGAGTGGTAACCAAGTTTCTATAGAGTCCTGTTGTTGGCTTTGAGTAGGGGAGATCCAGATGCAGACTTCGGCAAAGCCTCTGGCAATCTTTTTAAAGCAGGAAATATAACTATCTGTGACTTGGATGGTCACAAAGAATGAATGAGAGAGCTCATAAGCATTATCGTGCTTTCTACCTTAAAAATGCTGTAGCCAGCAGATTGCTGTTAGTAATATTCTTATTGCTAGTCATGATTCTTAAGCAGTGGAGATTTATGGAAATGTTCTCATTCTGTTCAGTGAAGCTATTTTAAAACTGACAGCCCTGTATACTGTAACTCTTCCTGTGTAGGTTGCAGGGCTGAATTAGCCTTCTGGACAGCAGAGCCAACACAGATGGTTTTTGATCCATGTGCTAAATCTTTCCAAATTAACAGCCATAAAAAACACTGGCTCATGATAACCTAAAGTAAGCGATAGTCTTTGAAGACTGCCAGCAACATTACCCACATCGTTTTTCTCTTTTTAAAAAAAATCTGCATGAAGATTGGAATGAGCTTTGATCCTTTCAGTCCCTTTATTAGGCTAGTTTTCTAGTTAACTGATGCTTACTGAATGTCAAGACTCTAGAAAGAGTGCAGAAAAGAGCAACTGAGATAATTAGGGGGCTAGAGGCTAAAACAATTGAAGAGTTGCAGGAATTGGGTTTGTCTAGTCCAGAGATCGGCAACCTTAAACACTCAGAGCTACTTGGACCGGTTTCCCACAGAAAAAAACCACACCGGAGCCACAAAACCTGGGTGGGCGTGGCCAACTCGATGTCACTCACTCCCACCCAGTCACATGACCTCCCCAGCCATGCCTACCCATTTACAAAACCATTCTGTCTCTATCCCCCTCTCCCTATCTCTCCCTCTCTCCTCCCCGTGTCTCTCTCTATGTGTCTCTCTCGCTCTCTCTCCCCCTCTCTGTATATGTGTGTGCGTGTGTCTCCCCACTCCCTTTGGGTGATCGTCCTCCTCCCCCCCTTCTCTCGTGATGCCCTGGCCAGCCGTGGCTGAGCTGGGAGCATGCACATACACGGGGAGACCCTCCCCAAGCGAGCACCAAAGCACAGCAAAGGCTCACACAGGGTGGGTGGCCACTTGCTTAGGAGGGTCTTAACAGGACACGGTTTCTCTCTTGCACTAATGCTCCGGCCATCGCCTTGCCGTTTCATCCCCCACCCCAGCAGCTCTTCAGTCAAGTGCGGAGGGTGCGAACTCCAGCCCGAAACGGCAGGAAGCGAAGGCTGCCTTACGTGCAAATGTGGCATGGAGGCAGGTACAGGGAAGCTTCGCTCCTGCATTCTCCTCCTCCTCCCACTCTCGTGACGCCATGGCCGGCTGTGGCTGAGCCGGGAGCATGCATACGTGTGGGGAGACCCTTCTTAAGTGAGCCACTGCCCGCCCCGTGGGCACCTTTCCTGAGCTATGGCACTTCCTTGAGGGGGGTCTCCCCGCGTGTGCACACGCTCCCAGCTCAGCCACAGCCAGGACGTCATATGAATGGGAGGAGGAGATACGGCGATGGCCGAATCATTATTGCAGGAGAGAAGCCGTGCCCTGTTAAAACCCTCCTAACTGAGCGGCCACTCACCCCGCACGCGCCTTTGCTGCGCTTGCTCACTTGAGGGTCTCCCCGCACGTGCGCGCACACTCGGCTCAGGGAGGGAGGAGAGTGCAGGAGCGAAGCTGCCCTGTATCTGCCTTCATGCCACATATTCGCGTAAGGCAGCCTTCGCTTCCTGCCGCTTCGGGCTGGAGTCAAAAAAAGAAATGAGAGGGGTGGCGGGTGGGGCCAGCCAGTGATGGGATAGGGAGCCTCAGCAGAGGGCCCAAAGAGCTGCATGTGGCTCCAGAGCCGCGGGTTGCTGACCCCTGGTCTAGTCTAGCAAAAAGAAGAGCTAGAGGTAACATGATAGCAGTGTTCTAATATTTGAGGGGCTGCCACAAAAAAGAGGGAGGTCAACTTATTTTCCAAGGCATCAAGGTAAGACAAGAAACAATGGATGGAAACTAATCAAGGAGAAAAGCAACCTGGAACCAAAATAAATTTCTGTCAGTGAGAACAATTAACCCGTGGAATAGCTTGCCTTCTGAAGTTGTGAGTGCTTCATCACTGGAGGCTTTTAAGAAGAGACTGCACAGCAACTTGTCTGGAATGGAATAGGGTCTCCTGCTTGAGCAGGGGATTGGACCAGAAGACCCCCAAGGTCCCTTCCAACTCTTATTATTCTGTAGGAGGAATTGTGTGGAAATCTGTGGAAGTTAATTCTGGAGATTGCATCTTTTTCAGATGTGATTCACAAACACCACCCCCCAAATATTTGAAATAAATGGTGCTGATTTAGCATATAGAACGTTTAGCAGGTAACGGGACAGTTGTTTTAATTTTCAGCCACATTTTTTGAAAGACAAGGATGCCTCTTAAATGCAGTACTAATGTTCTTTCCTTATTAATCAGTTGGCAGTTTCCTTGGGAAGCAGCTGTCTGTTAAATAAGCACTGGGATTAAACATTAAAAACGGTCTTATTGTTAAGATGAAAGTCTAAGGAATGCCTTGCCATTCAACCAGTTTAATGTTTGTTTTCGTCTCTTAACGAATCATACTTCAGAGAACTTGCTTCATCCCTTTTCTTTTCTTTGGATAGGTGCTAACGTCAATGCAAAGGACACTCTTTGGCTAACCCCGTTACACCGTGCTGCAGCTTCTCGTAATGAGGTAAATGTCAGGTCTTTCACAGGGTGCTGTAGTCATGCTGCTAATAAAATGACAAAGTAAATTCCAGACACTGAACATTACAATAAACTGCCATGTTTAGGGCCAAGTTCATTTCCCCTCTTGTCTTTTGATTCTTCATTGCACTAAATATTTTGAGAATCTTGTAGAACAGTCTTTATCTCCTTGGACACATTGGGTAGCAACATCTTTTTGGACGGTACAGTTGAAAAGAACTGCAAAAAGGCTTGCAGGCTGTTACTAGCAGTACATTTTCCCATGAGACAAAAGTGTGAGGCAGGAGTATAATGGTGATTGCCTTGTAGTGGCTCGTTCCTGAGCCTTCTTTTTTACTGAGGAAGCCTTGTGTCCGCATTGTCACTATATGAAATGTAAAAGAAGATCTACTTGTTTCTTGTATCAATTTATATACTGCCCAATTACAAATTCTATGTGGCTTATACAGTTAAAACAACAACAACAACAAAACACCTTCCTTTAAAATGTTAGGAACACTGTGATTAAAAAATCATACCTTTCAAACACCCTAAAAGATACTATGTGTGTGTATGTGTATATGTGCGCACGTGCGCGCACCCCCCCCCCACACCCCGTGTTTCCCCAAAAGTAAGACCCTGTTTTATATTTTTTTGAACCCTGAAATAAGCGCTTGGCCTTATTGCCATGTGCTCAAAAGCCCGATTGGGCTTATTATCAGGGAACGTCTTATTTTGGGAGAAACAGGGTGTATGATAATAAGCCCAACTGGGCTTTTGAGCGCATGGCAATAAGGCCAAGTGTAGAAAATCAATGTCCAGTCATTTGTTCTGTTCCAAGATGTCTCTCTCGTTCTCGCAGAGAGCTTTTTTTTTAATACAGTTTTTACAGGCAGACAAAAAGGCAGGACAGCAACAGTGTTCTAATTGGTAGAAACTATTCACCCCCCTCTCAAGATGCCATCCTCTGAAGGCAAGGTGAGATAATACAGATCAAAGCCAAAATGAGATAATAGTGCATGAGCTAAGGCAGTGTGCTGCTCTTAGCCTGGCACAATGACCTTTGACCTACCTCTACAGCCAAGCGCTTATTTCAGGGTTCAAAAAAATATAAGACAGGGTCTTATTTTCAGGGAAATACGGTACACACACACACACACACATAAAAACAAGGTCCAAAACAAAAATAACAAATGCCTAATTAGATCAGTAAGGGTAGCAAAGCAACAAAACTCCTCTGCCCCTTATTGTGTCTGCAGACAGCTTTCTGGTGGCCTTGTTTCAGGTGACACACAGTTTTGCATAAAGGGAGTTTGGAGAAACCCCCCCCTACAAAGCCATGCAGAAAAAAAATCCTGAGCATCTGTCAAAATATCTCAAATTCATTCTCAATTGGATATGGACCTTGTTGTAAATCCTGAGGGGATGCCTGATATAGTCTTGCCTTGCTATCTGGGAATGGTTTGAACCGGCTGAGCCTGAGGAAGTGTATAGGATCCTTATGACTGTGAGCTCAGCCACCTGTTCATATGATCCATACCCATCCTGGCTATCTAAAGCTGCTTTTGGGATGTTGTGTGAGTGAATTCTACAGGTGGACAATTCTTCCTTGAGTGAGGAGATTGTTCCTCTGATTCTTAAGGAGGGGCTAATTTGCCCCTCCTCAAGAAACCTTTGCTGGATCTCATCATACCAGACAATTTTCTAAGAAGGGAAGGTGATTAAGAAGGTGGTTGCACTGCAGCTGCAGAGGCCTGTGGATGGAGAGTAATACCGTATATACTCGAATATAAGCCGAGTTTTTCAGCACGTTTTTCAGGCTGAAAAAAGCCCCCTCGGCTTATATTTGAGTCACGAAAAAAATGCCTTTTCCCCTGCAACCGTTTTGGCTCCCTGGGTTGCTGGCAGACTTGCTAAAGTCAAAATGGGGCGTGGGGGGGGGGGTGCGGCGCCCCTCCCCCGTGCCCCTTTTTGGCTCCCAAGAGTGGCAGGCAGGCTTGCTAGGGGCATGAGGGGGTGCCTAGCAAGACTCCCTGCAGCCCCCGGAAGCAAAAACGAGCTGGGGGGGCTTAAAGGGAGAAAGAAACAAAGAAATCCTCACTGTTTAGGGAGATCCCATGTGCATTGAGCTTGATTTGAGAGCTGATTGTAATTGAGAGCTTCTTGTAATTGGCTGCTAGCTAGCCTTGCTCAGGCTAAGCCAGGAGTGGGTTCTCCCAGCTTGGCTGTCTCAGGAATTCTGGGAGTTGAAGTCCACAGGTTGTAAAAGGGCCACATTTGCCCACCCCTGGGCTAAGCTAATCAGTAGTGAAGCTCTAAGAATGCCAGATGAGAAGGAGAAAGGGAGGGAGAAAGAAAGAGAGAGAGAGAAGAAAGAAAGAGACAAAGAAAGAAAGAAAGAAAGAAAAAGAAAAAAGAGGGAGAAGCTTGAACTTGCCTGAAATTAGATCAAGCCAGTGACTGGGTGGGCGTGGCTAGCTGGTCATGTGATATATGTGTATAGGGACTACTCAGAGGGCTGAAAAAAGTCATTTCTGACAGGTCCTCACACTTCTGACCGGTCCTCACACTTATGACCATCCTCACATTTATGCCCGTGCAGCATTCTTAACAACCATGTCACTCATTTCACAACTGCTTCTCTTCACCATGGTGACAAGATAGGGCAAAAATGTAAAATGTGAGGACAGTCGTAAGTTCGAGGACTAGTCACAAGTGCGAGGACCAGTCAAAAATAACTTTTTCAGCCCTCTGAGTAGTCCATATGCACAAAAGGACTACCCAAAGGGCTGAAAAAAGTGATTTCTGACAGGTCCTTGCACTTTTGACCGGTCTTCGCACTTATGACTGGTCATCATTTATGCCCATTGTAGCATTCTTAACAACTGTGTCACTCATTTCACAACTGCTTCTCTTCACCATGGTGACAAGATTTTTGTTTTTGTTGATCCTCTTTTCCACTTACAGAGCTAGTTTACTGTTTTTCTTTGAAATCAATATTCAAAAACATTTAACCTACTGATGCCTCAATTAATGTAATTTTATTGGTATCTATTTTTATTTTGAAATATACCAGGAGCCGCTGCATTTCCCACCCCTGGCTTATGCTCGAGTCAATAAGTTTTCCCAGTTTTGGGGGGTAAAATTGGGTGCCTCGGCTTATATTCGGGTCAGCTTATACTCGAGTATATACAGTATATGGACCCCTTTCAGTCAGGATTCAGGCCTGGGTACAGGATGAAAATGCCATTGGTGACATTTTTAGGGGATCTCTGGCAAGAGCGGGATGAGTGTTGTGTATCTGTCCTTGCTGTGCTTGACTTCTTAATGGTTTTCAGTATCATCAACCATGGTATCCTTTTGGTTTGAATCTGTTAATTGGGGGGTGGGCGGCACTGAACTGTGCTAGTTCTGCTCCTTTCACTGAGGTCAATAGCAGTCAACATTGATTGGGGTTGAGAAATTTTGTGCTTGGCCTACTATAAGAATTGCCAACTTTCCGAAAGTCTCAAGACAAGGTTATGTCAGCAGGCTTAGGGATCTCAGGTAAATGGAGAACTGGCGAGGTGGCTACACATTGTTTAACATTGAAGATGCTCCCTCCTAGTCTTCTAAAATAATGTTTCTTACTATGAAAATATTTTTACTGTTTGTATCTTTGATGGTCTGGTTTTATTGTACTCTGCCTGGAGTCGTGTTCAAGAAACAGGCATCTATATAGATGAAAAGAATGAATAAATAAATCAAACAGAAGCCAACGAGATTTAACTAATTTAGTATGAACCTAGCTGTCTGCATCTTAATCTGAAGGTTTTGTTAATTGGGGTTTCACCATGCTAATAACCCATGCCTCCAAATATGGGACTGCAGCATCAATTATTCTTTGTGAACCTGCCCAAATTTCAGGATATCTGAGAATTTAGGAAGAGGTACTCTTAAGATAATTGAGCCTGTTTTAAGGCTACTGTATTGCCTTATATGAAGTTGCACACTGTCCTTTCTTGGAATTGCTAGATCACTCTAAATTGTAGCATTTTATCTCTTCTAAGTACCTTCCGTATTACATTCCCTATTCTCTCAGGTTTTGCAGACTTTCTTTATATTAAACTCCTGTTCATAACACAGTGCTATCTTCTCACTTGTTAGAAGTTAGTACTTCTTTTGCAATAGTACTTTATCCAGGCTTAAAAGCTGTCTTATGTTCTTTCCTTGGCAGAAAGCACTTAACCTCCTCCTAAAGCACTCAGCAGACATCAATGCTCGTGACAAGTATTGGCAAACACCACTGCATGTTGCTGCTGCCAACAGAGCTAGCAAGTGTGCTGAGACCATCATCCCGCTGCTTAGTAATGTTAATGTGGCAGACCGCACTGGCCGCACAGCACTGCACCATGCTGTACACAGTGGGCACCTTGAGGTAAGGGATGTCTTTGTCTTTCCCAGAGATGTTTATGCATGACTTCTCCATGGGGTAGAGATGAGGTATAACCGAGCAAGGATGGACATTTGTTTTGTTGTAAAGAATATTTCCCCATAGAAAAGCCACTCGGAGTCTTTTGTTAGCCAAACAAACAAATAGTTACACTCAAACTCACATAATAGAGTCTCCAGCTACTGTGGTTAATGAGGGGTCCTTGGCACTCTCTGAGCTTAGTTGTTTTCTTGCTGACGTTTCATTACCCAAACTAGGTAACAGCATCCATGCTAGGAGTAGCACTGATGATGTTACCTAGTTTGGGTAAAGAAATGTCTGCAAGAATATAGCCAAGCTCAGAGAACATCCAGGACCCCCTAATTTCAACACTGAGCTAAAATATTCCCCAATATTAGCAATAGCACTTAGACTTATATACCGCTTCACAGTGTTTTCCAGCCCTCTCTAAGTAGTTTACAGAGTCAGCATATTTCCCGCAACAATCTGGGTCCTCATTTTACCGACCTCGGAAGGATGGAAGGCTGAGTCAACCTTGAGCCTGGTGAGATTCGATCTGCCAAACTGCTGGCAGACAGTGATCAGCAGAAGTAGCCTGCAGTACTGCACTCTTAACCACTGCGCCACTGCGGCTCATATTGGTGCTATGGTTAAGGCAAAGCCCTTTGGAGCAGTCCTTCATGGCAATAGATTAGAAGCAAAGAAAGAAGATGAGGAGAAGATACGTATCGCTCTCTTTTGGGTAAAGAACACATAGTGTGAAACAAACCATTGGATGCATGTGAACTTGCTTTTTCAGAATGTACATCAGAATGTAACTAACATACAAATAACATACTGATGCACGATACATTAATTAATATGAATAATAACATAATCCTACAGCCATAGGCTATTTTGTCTTCCATAGCAAAGTTTAATTCACAAATAGGTAACATCTGATTTGTAGGCAAGGCAAGGTTTTATTATATAACAAGACTGGATAGACTTTCAGACTATCCGTATCTGGATCTCATTGTTCCACTTCCTTGTGAAGCACAGATCCCGCATTTACATAAATAAAGTGAGCTATAGCATCCATAGGGAGAAATGGCAGGAAACACCAAGTTGGTTGCCTTGTGTTTTTATTTTAAATTATTTAGATTATTTAATTCAATGTCTATCTACTTTCTAGATGGTAAACTTGCTCTTAAATAGAGGGGCCAATCTGAGCACATGTGACAAGAAGGAGAGACAGCCAATACATTGGGCAGCCTTTCTGGGTAAGTCCCCCTCCCACCTTCTTTATATCCCATCTATTATGCTTGATAGATTTGATATGTAGGTCTTTCAGAGAAACTATATATAAAAACATACACCCAGGATATTTCTCTAGTAAGAACAAAGGATACTCAATAGTAGTTAGCCAGAGGTAGTATGTTGCTGTTGGCATACAGGTATTTCCCCTCCCCCATTTTGTTTATTAACATTTTTATATATTGCTGTACCTCAAACAGTTAATTAACATTAATAAAATCCAGAAACCAGTCAAGAATCTGTAAATAATGGTAACAAGTCAAAATCTTTATGAAATGTTTCCATCTTGACAGCCTTCTTAAATGGGAGGGTGCTGTCTGAATGTCTGGGTTGGTGCTGTTTCAAAGGAGCTTGGCACCTGTAGATAGGTGTTCCACCTCCTAACTCGCCTATCATTCACCTACCACAACTGGCACACCAGCTGAAGCTGGGCAAAGGCTTCTCAACTTATAAGTCCAGAAGAATCCCTGCTCTGTTCCTTTGGGGGCAGTGCAACCCCATCTGGAATCAGAACCGGACCTGGCAGAAAACAAGGGTTTTGGACCAACAAGACCTCCTTCAGTCAAGACTTACACTACATCTCTGGTTCGGCCAATGAGGAGGCATATATCTAATGCATACTAATGATACCTCACTCAAACTAACTGATGATTTCACCCAGGGATTTCACATAGATTCCATAAATACTAGTGCAGGGGTTCTCAATCCTTGGGCTGCAACCTGGTACCAGGCCGTGGCCCATTGGGAACCAGGCCATGCAAGTGGTGGGTGAGCATATGAAACTCCATTTGCGCAAGCAGTGGGCATGCACACTCGGCTCCATTTGCAGAATAATGGTGCCTTCTGCTTGCACAAATGGAACTTTGCACGTGAGCCCACCTGCTCCTTGTGCCTCTCCCCCCCACTGCGGCCCCCAGTGCCACCACCATTACCAATCCAGAGAGCTGGAAATGTTGGGGATCATTGCACTAGTGCGAGTGTCGGCAACCCGCGGCTCCAGAGCTGCATGTGGCTCTTTCATCCCTCTGCTGGCTCCCTATCACAACAGAGGGATGAAAGAGTTATTGCCCTATCACGGTGGTGGAGATGACCGGAGCCTTAGTGTTTTCTGTGGGAAACGGGTCCAAATGGCTCTTTGAGTGTTTAAGGTTGCAGACCCCTGCACTAGTGATAAGAGAACCAAAGACTCTGGAACCACTCAGGAGTAACCACAAGCCAGTTCTTCCTCCGCCCACATGTGTGCTGGTAGTACCATATGCAAAATTATCTTCCCAGAAAAGGTTAATAGGAGATAACATTGGTAGGAGCAGCAATCCAAGGCAGAACCAGGGTGGCCCACATAGGCTGGAGTTCAGTGAATCTGCCTCATTAGAACAATAGTCCCAGTTAAGTAACTCTGCCTGCCACTTTGTATCTGGCATTAGAGACAGAATTACCTCAAAGGAATCTGTTTTACCTTCAGCAAGGTGTAGAATGTCACACTAAAGTAAGAGGCAGCTGTTACTACTGTTATTAGATCTGGTTTTTACCATATCCATTTTTTAATTCCTATCACCTGTTGATTTCATTACTCTTGCCACATTCAGTCTGCAATCAGTAATGAATTACATAATCCCCTCCAGTTAGATGGAATTTAATTATAGGCAGAGGCATTAAGATAACATTAGCAGCTGTTAAACTGCTATTTGGATCCATTAACTCCCCAGTAATCTTTTTATACTTCAGCTGAGAAGCAAAAATTTGGGACAGGAAAAGTTGCCCCCCCCCTTTTTGGATATCAGGGAACAAACTTGTCTTTCGTATTGTAATTTCTTATTGGAAGCAAACTCCACATCTCATGGAGTTTCGTATAAATTGAAAGTGGGGCAACAAATTAAAGTACCTTTCCCTCATGAGCATTTCTCCCTCTTGGGACTTTTGCTTCATGTGCATATGTTTATGGGAAATACAGTAATACCTGTCCATCTCCTATTACAGGTTTTCTATGCTTATTCAGTGAAATTGTTTCATTCTGCAGCAGTAATAGGTGGCATTAATCTTGCTCTGTTTAGCAAGATATTTATTAGATTTGTATGCCACCCATCTCATCTAGAGGTGACTGCTATAGCAAACGCTATATGCCATAGAGATGCTGTACTATCATAGACCGCAGCCTTTTTTCCCCAGAGGCAGTTTCCATAAATGTATTGCAGAAATTTGTGTTATTTGATGTTTTCACTCTTTATGTCCCATGACATTCTTTTAGAATTTTGCTTTATTTACTTCTACCTTGTTTTCTTACTATTTTAGCATAGTTGGGACTATAGAGACATCCCTAATAGAAAATATGCGATGATTCTCCCTATCTGTCACATATATGTTATACCTTTCTTAAGTAATTAAGACTTAATTCAAAACATTCACCTTTTATGGTCTAGTTATCTTATACACAGCTTTGGTTACTAAAAATACATTAACAATGCAATTTGGAGGTCAGTAGAAAAATGTGCTTTTTAAACCCAACGGATGAATAAACTGGGTACACAGTGAAGTATATTCTTTAAAAATATTCTTTAAACAAGGATATTCTCTTTTCAGCTGTGCATTTATTTAATATATGAGGCTGTCAATGGCTTCTGAGTTTTGAGGAGAAAATACCAGGTTTTCGGGTCACAATCTAAGACCGAGTAAACCAGCACATTTAACTTCTTAAATATTACACTTACAAACCTTTGATCATGACACCTTTTTGAACTTTCAACTACCGGTATTTGGTTGGATGGAATTGACGGTCAGAAAGCAAAAAACCAGTAACGAAGACTAACAGATGTGTGTACTTTGTGCAACAGACAAAATCTAATTTGCATGATGAATGCAGCCGACTGGAGCTAAATTAATCCACTTGGCCTTTGGGAAAACTACATTTTCTAGTTACTCAGTCTGAGTGGGAGTAGCTGTACTGACTTTGTGCAAAGTAACATTGAACTTAATAAACATTTCCTCATACACACACACACACACTGAACTTACGCATTTACACACACACACACACGCATACAACTTTTAAAACAATAAAACACCAGAACTATAGATAGATAGATTCTTTGAAGCTAACCAACATCTTTTATGTGGAATAAATAAAAAGAAGGCGAAATATGAATGCTGTAAAGATATTAAATGCAGGATGCTAAAGTTGAACCATAATGTTAGGTTGCTTCCAGAAAGGCTAATGCTGCTTAAATTCTTGTCTTGCCTTAAAAGAGAGGTATTGGGCTGTTGGAAAATATGTTGCTACTCTTTTGGGGGTGGGGGGAATCTGACTCCCTCCACCAATTTAATAATGTGAATATTGTTGCCATTAAACTAATTAGGTTTTAAACCCAAGTATTATTGATCCTCATTTAATGTTGCACTGTGATTAATAGGATAGCAGGAATTCATGCTAAAGCAGAATCTTAGGGGGGGAGAGGGTAGAGAATTTACACACCCTGCATGCTACTCATAGTCTCCTATTCTATACTGCTTGAATAATTTTATAATAATGTACTTGGCATTCAAAATTTGAACCTTGCTTCTGTTGCATTCTGTATCATGCTCCACATAAGACAAATGGAAAAAATCCTTCTTACCTAGAATCTTTCATGATAAAATAAACTCCTGAATCTTGTAAAAACATTACATGATCATTTATTCATAAGATTTGAGTAATCCTTTCAGATTCTTTTCTTATCTAGACTATTGTAAGCCCATTTGCTATAGCGTGGAAGCATTTGAATTGGTTTCAGTCTTTTGCATTGTCTTTTCTTAGGGCATTTGGAAGTCTTGAAGCTACTGGTAGCCCGTGGAGCTGACATCACATGCAAAGACAAAAAGGGTTACACACTGCTGCACACAGCAGCAGCCAGCGGCCAGATTGAAGTTGTGAAACATCTGCTGAGGCTTGGAGTTGAGGCAAGTGTGATGATAGTACCAGTTTTAGTGCACGCTGAGTTGCTCTGTACTGTGCCTATCCTCTTTTCAGGCTTGTTCCTTTCAGATGTGCACGCATATACTTTCTGGCAAATTAGGCTTACTGTAATGATACATATGTGAGTTTATATTAAGCTCATGAGTCAATTTTGTATGTTGCTTGTTTTAAGTAACAGGTAGCCCTTGGGTTACAACAGCTCATTCAGTGACTTGCAATCATGCTGAACGAGGGGCACTTATAATGTGTCTTGGGGAATTCTGGCTGTCACACTGTCCCTGTAATCATGTGAGCACAATTTCTGGCATTCCCTGCTAGCCTTCCGTGAACAAAGTCAATAAGAAAGGTGGCAGGAAGTTGAAAGTTGCAGTCACATGAGCTCCTTGCTGAACTATTGCAACCCAGACTCTTCACTAAGTGGCATGGTCATGTGATGTGCTTTACAACTGCATCTCTTAGCAATAGCAATTTCCAGTCTCAAATGCTACCTGTAGCATTTAAAAATTGAGAGTAGCTGCCAAGAGGAAATATTTTAATCTAAATTAAGATGCAGTATACAGATTTTATGAGTATTACAGCTTTTCAGATACAGTAATACAAATCAAGGGAGTTTTATAGTATAATCCTATATATAACTTGGAAGCAAGACCTTATGAATTCAGCGGAACTTCCTAAAAACTGGATTTTACTTGATTTAAGCAAGTACTCTGAACATTAGCTGAAGCTTGAAGATTAAGACAGGTTTTTTTTTAATGGCATTGTTGAGAATGTATTTTGCAGGATTAGCCATTAATGGTTCTTGATTATATACAAAGTCTCTTTACCCAGTTCCTCCATCTGAGGGAGATAACAAAAAAATACTTAATTCTTTTAAAATCAAGGGGGAAACTGGGCAACAACTGGAAACAGAGTTAAATCCATCAAAGAACTGGGTTGACCATGTGACCAACTTGCGCAAGATGAGAGCACCAAAATCTGGAATGGCAGAATATTTTTTTTGACAAGCACGCTCTGGGAGAAGGTGACAATGAGAACTAAAAACCACCCATGAATAGCAGCCTCAGAATTATTTTTGAATCCCAAAGAAACTGGAGAATTCCAGGAAGTTAAGGGCCCTGCTATTTCCACAGAAATAGATAATATATCTAGCCAGGAAATTGTGCTAATCCGTGATCTCTGCGTCATAACCAATTCTCTTCATTATTTTATGTAAGTTAGAGAATTAAGAGCAATAGCGTCTATTCATTCTTCAGACTATGTCCAAGGAGAATTTTTTTTTCTTTAGGATCCCCTTGTAATAAGAATAAAAAGAGGAATGCTACGAAACATCTCTTGCCTTTGCTTGGATAAAGAGCTCTTAGTTTGTAGCTGAACAGCTGCTCTATCTCCATTGTATTTTCTTGTAAATCACGATCCAGACAGTTCTGTAATTTAATCTTTGACATAACTTTAACATTTTTTTTAAAAAAAAATAGTTGGTTGGTTGATTGTCAAAATAAGATAGCCTGTCTTATCAACCTATCTCCCAAAAGGAGGGAAAGAAAGGTTGAACTTGCTAATCTCCATGCTTATATGCTACCTGGTCAGGAAACAATATTATGTAAATTATTTCACTTTGCATTGTGAAAAAGGTAGGATGGGGTGTGAGAGGCCTACCAGTCGTATCACCCAAGTAGCAGCAAGAGTGCAGCAGGACTGCCAAGCTGCCAGTTCAAAACAAGAAACAAGGCTGAGATTTTAACTATGAATAGCTTTTTTCAGTGCGGTTGTAACTTTGAATGGTCACTAAATGAACTGTTGTAAGTCGAGGACTACTGTAATGGTAAACTAAATAAGTACTCTGTGTGTGTGTGTGTGTGTGTGTGTATACATACACTGTACTTATTTAGTTTACCATTACAGTAGTCCTCGACTTACAACAGTTCATTTAGTGACCATTCAAAGTGATCATTATAGCATTATAAAGCCTTAGTAAGACCACACCTAGAATACTTCATCCAGTTTTGGTCACCACACTATAAAAAAGATGTTGACACTCTAGAAAGAGTGCAGAGAAGAGCAACAAAGATAATAAAGGGACTGGAGGCTAAAACATGAACGGTTGCAGGAACTCACCCCTTTCTAGATTGGGACTCCTTACACATGGTCACTCAAGCACTCGTCACTTCTCATCTGGACTATTGTAACGCTCTCTACATGGGGCTCCCCTTGGGATGCACCCGGAGGCTCCAACTGGCGCAGAATGCGGCCGCGCAGAGGATTATGGGAGCGACGGGGCGCTCCCATGTGACACCTCTCCTGTGTGAGCTGCATTGGCTTCCAGTGGACTTCCGGGTGCGCTTCAAGGTGTTGGTGACCACCTTTAAGGCATTCCATGGCTTAGGGCTGGGTACTTACGGGACCGCCTTCTGCCACCAATCGCCTCCCACCGGCCAGTTCGCTCCCACAGAGAGGGCCTCCTCAGGATGCAGTCGGCCAGACAATGTCGGCTGGCGATCCGCAGGGGGAGAGCCTTCTCTGTGGTGGTGCCTACCCTCTGGAATGACCTCCCCCCAGAGATACGAGTGATCCCAGACCTCCGGACTTTTCGTCGGGCCCTTAAAACTCATCTCTTTCAGTTAGCTGGGCTGGCCTGACCCCATGTTGGTTTTAAAGTTTTAATATTGATTTTAATTCGAAATGTTTTTGTAATTTTGGGCCAAACTAATTAAATCATTTTAATTTATTTTAACTTTTGTATACTATGTTTTTAGTTGGCTGTTCACCGCCCTGAGTCCGAAAGGAGAAGGGCGGTATAAAAATTTAATAAATAATAATAATAAAAATAATAATAACTGGGCATGGCTAGTCTAGTGAAGAGAAGGACCAGGGGACATGATAGCAGTGTTCCAATATATGAGGGGTTGCGACAGAGAGGAAGGGGTCAAGCTATTTTCCAAAGCACCTGAAGGCCAGACAAGGAACAAGGAGAGATTCAACCTGGAAATAAGGAGAATTTTTCTGATACTGAGAACAATCAACCAATGGAACAGCTTGCCTCATCACTGGAAGCTTTTAAGAAAAGATTGGACTGCCATTTGTCAGAAATGGTGTAGGGTCTCCTGCTTTGGGGGGGGTGGTTCAACTAGATGACCTAAAAGTTCCCTTTCAAATCTGTTAAGATTTCTTGGAGAGAAGACGAGCTTGGGTATAACTGGTTGGGCTGTCAGACAGCCACAGCATATGAACATTTTCCCCCTTTCTGGCCAAACCCTGTGCCCAACACGAAGTCTCAGCCTATTCAAATGCTACCTTCGTGTGTTTTCTTACAGATTGATGAACCAAATTCCTTTGGCAACACTGCACTTCACATTGCCTGTTACATGGGCCAGGATGCCGTGGCGAATGAACTGGTCAACTATGGCGCCAATGTCAATCAGCCCAATGAAAAGGGCTTTACCCCCTTGCACTTTGCTGCCGTCTCCACCAACGGAGCCCTGTGCCTGGAACTTCTTGTCAATAATGGAGCTGATGTGAACTTTCAGGTATGGCCAGATGTGCTGCATTAAATAAATAGGACCACGGGGAAAATGAAAATGACTTAAGCATCCCTGGGGATAGCAGAGTAGGATTAAAAGCAAATGGGCCTCCTTGTTGGCTGACTAAAGCTTTGATGTTTGCAGAGTAAAGAAGGGAAGAGTCCTTTGCACATGGCTGCCATTCATGGACGGTTTACACGCTCTCAGATTCTCATACAAAATGGTAAGTTGTCAGCTATTAAGGAAACCATTCTAATATTTTACAGTATTGTTTTCTCAGGCTGGGATCTTACAAAACTGACACATCATGTAAGTTTTGGGGATCCTATTCAAGATTTCAGTTGTTTATTTGTTGACGCTCATTGCCTTAAAAAAGTTACCAGTCCCTGCAGGTATTCGAACTTACTTGTATCTGTTACTTTCAGCATTTTTGGGGAGTCATTTTGAATTACAGCAACTTTGATTTCCTCCAAATTAATTTTCTCTGTATTGTTCTGAAAGTTAGGCACAAAGGGACATGTATGTAAAGTTATTAAACATTCACTCTCAGTGGATCCTGCACTGAACAGAGGTTGGATTAGATGACTTCTATGATCACTTCCAACTCTTATGACTCAGTCAGTAATTTTGTATCAGACCTGGACATTTTATCTGCTGTGCACCACATCCAGCCCATGCGTGGTCCAGCCCAGCCCAGCCCAGCCCAGCCCAGCCCGTGGCAATGGGGTGGGTGTGTGAGGCGTTGGCAGCATCGGGGGCAAGAGCAGTGGGGCAAGGGTAGTGACGGGACGGCAGCCCTCCACAACGGATCCAGTTTCTCATGTAGCCCCATGTAAAAACAAATTGCCTAACCCTGTTCTATATGGTACATTCTGATCTCCTGGTGGCTAAAGTGGAGTCGCCTGTTGCTTCGGAGCGAATTGAAGAAAAAAAATATTGATGCAGTCTGTTTGTTTCACAGGCAGTGAGATTGACTGCGCTGACAAATATGGCAATACCCCCCTCCACGTTGCTGCTAGATATGGCCACGAGCTGCTAATTAGTACTTTGATGACGAATGGTGCTGACACTGCAAGGTAGGGGCATATTTCTTATCCGAATTAATGTTAAGGTCATAGATCTAGAATTCTGACTCGTTTCCTTCCTAACCCATTAGAATCGTCAGGGCAGAATATACCACACTTACACTTGTCTTAAAGTAATGCCCAGCCAAATGTGTACTCTGCTAGTGGGCCACAACCAGGTTGAAATGTGTCATTATTGGACTCTGTAGTAGAGGAGTGACTGACTGACAGTAGAGTATACCAGCACCTAGTTGAGGATGATGGTAGTTTAGAATTGATGACATGCACGGTATGAATAGCAATAGCACTTAGACTTATATACTGCTTCACAGTGTTTTACAGCCCTCTAAGCTGTTTACAGAGTCAACATATGGTCCTCATTTTACCAACTTTGGAAAGATGGAGAGCTGAGTCAACCTTGAGCTGGTCAGGGTCGAATTGCTGGCAGCTGGTAGAATTAGCCTATAATTATTGCACTCTGACCACTGCACCACCAAGGCTCTAAATGAAGTCAGTGTGCTCGTGTGGGGGTGGAGATCACTTTGTTCCTGCTCTGTTTGCAGCCTTGGCCTTCTGTATTATCATGTTTTGATCTTTTATTCCTCCAGGCGTGGGATCCATGACATGTTCCCTCTGCACTTAGCTGTTCTCTTTGGATTCTCAGACTGTTGTCGTAAGCTACTTTCCTCAGGTAAGTTTTCTATTGGATTGGGGGGGCTTGGTTCATAAGGAGACGGTTGTTTTTGTACAAGTGGCTGAATTCAGAGCAAGCCAATTGTGTGAATGCTTAAAAAAAAATAGAGGAATAGTCTGAACGTATTACCTAGTAGTTGGCAAATGTGAAGAATTTTTTTAAGCAAAAATCTAAATTCAAGGTGTAAGCCTGTGGCTTCAAGGCTGCCACAGAGACTCTAACTTTGGCAAATGACCAGCAAAATCCCTAGTCAAAATTGCATCCAAATTTATAGTGTTTCGTATGATGGAAGGGGTAAATTAGTAAGTATATAATTAACTGCATTTATTAAAATTAATAATTAAAATTAAGTATAAATAGGCATCAAATAATATTCACTTTTTTATCCTAGCCTGATACTTTTTACAGTCCAGCATATAATTTATCATTTAAAGGCCAAATGTAATCCTCAGTGTAAAAAAAAAAGTAGCCTAAAGTAAGGCGGTGTTGATTTTAATCAGTGCCAAAAGAAATAGGTTAAAGTGATTTGGTTATAGCGATAGCACTTAGCACTTAGACTTACAGTATTTTTCGGAGTATAAGACGCACCAGAGTATAAGATGCACCTTAGTTTTTGGGGAGGAAAATAAATAAAAAGCTGATTGGCAGGTGGATCGGCCTCCGGGAATACCCCCAATCAGCTGTTCCCAAAGGTGAATTTTAGCAACAGGTTCCTTGGTTGTGAGCTCTGTGCCTTGCTTTTTTTTTGCTTTTTTTTTCCTGCCTCTGAAACTTCTGAAACTCTGTTTTTTTCCTGCCTCTAAAAGCCTCTGAAGCTCTGTTTGGGGGCTTCTTTTCTGAAGCTTCTTTTCTGATGCTTTTTTCAGCCTCTGAAACCTCTGTTTGAGAAACTGGGTAGGGCTACATTCGGAGTATAAGATGCATCCAGATTTTCACCCTCTTTTTTGGGGGGGGGGGAAGTGCATCTTATACTCGGAAAAATACGGTATATACCGCTTCATAATGCTTTTACAGCCCTCTCTAAGCGGTTTACAGAGTCAGCATATTGCCCCCAACAATCTGGGTCTTCATTTTACACACCTCGGAAGGATGGAAGGCTGAGTCAACCTTATGTCGAGAAAATAAATAAGGATTGAATTAAAAAAAACAGAAATTAATTGAGAGGAAGTGGAAGATGGAAAAAAATCCATAGGAGCCTTGGTGGTGCAGTGGACTAAGGTGCTGTTAAGTAGCACTTAGCTGCCAGCTGCCTGCAATTACTGCAAGTTCGAATCTCACCAGGCTCAAGGTTGACTCAGCCTTCCATCCTTCCGAGATAGGTAAAATGAGGACCCGGATTGTGGGGGCAATAAGCTGACTTTATATTAAAAAAAAAAAGAACACCACTTAGGGAGGGCCAAAAGCCCTACTAAGCAGGTATATACAAAAGTGTGAAGGCTATTGCTTAATGCATTGTAAGCCGCCCTGAGTCTCCGGAGAAGGGTGGCATATAAATCGAACCAATAAATAAATAAATAAACAATAAAATCTGGTTGGATGGAATTGATGAGATCATCAAAAAAGAGAGGTGGAAAGTTTAAAGAACACGAGACAACATATGAAGTAGCCTACAAGGGGAAAGTGAGAATGATTTACAAGGATAGAAAGTTATGGAGAGAAATCGGAAACAGGGTTGGTAGAAATTAGATTATTTATATTTCCTTTTCTTATCTCCCACCTTTTATTTTAGCTTATTATACTTTTCTATGTTTTCTGTTACATTTTTTTATCCCCAAAGGGACTAGCATAATGCATACCTATGAAGTGTGGCTTTCCTATATATAGAAGAGGTTGGTTGATAATTTCAGTATATTCCAGAATCATAATTTCCATGGTATCTGCGACAGAGTCATGGTAAATTAATCCCATTTCCCAGTCACCTTTCACTTTCTTCTGATTCTCAGGTCAGTTGTACAGCATTGTCTCCTCACTCAGCAACGAGCATGTGCTGTCTGCAGGCTTTGATATCAATACGCCAGATAACCTCGGGAGGACCTGCCTCCATGCTGCTGCTTCCGGAGGGTGAGCAATTAATTTACTGTTAATATGGCAAGACATTCCTTGGGATAACTCTGAAAGAAAGATTTCCAATCTTACTATCTTTAGATTCGGTTAAATTTCAGGTAGTCCTCAACTTAACGACTGGTCGCTTAGCCACCATTCAGAGTTATGATGAACCACCGCAGGGGTACTTATGACCCAGTTTCAAAGTTCTGGCAGCTATTCACCACCACCACCACCACCACCGCAATCACATGACCTCACTTCAGCCACTTGATCACCGGCTCACATTTATGGCTGTCTGCAGCATCTCACAGAAACATTACCAATTTTACAACATTTTCTGCAAAACCAATCTGCAGCAAACATTTGGTTCGCTTAACAACTGATGCACAAAAAGGTTGTAAAATTGGGTCAGTCACATGGGTGACCGGTTTTATGACCATCAAATAGTATCTATAGAAGAACATCTATAGGGACCCGGTTTGTGGGGCCAATAAGCTGACTTTGTATAAATATACAAAAGTATGAAGGCTATTGCTTAACGCATTGTAAGCCGCCCTGAGTCTCCGGAGAAGGACGGCATATAAATATAAATAAATAAATAAACATCTGTATGCGGTTGACCACTTCTGTCCAGTTGGAGAAAAATAGAATTCTCGGAGTACTACTGTAGTCAGGTGGAGACAATTCTCTGTGATCAAAGCAAATATTAGGCTAATCTTTATTAGCATAGAGCAGAGGTCAGCAACCTGCGGTTCTGGAGCTGCATGTGGCTCTTTCATCCCTCTGTTGTGGCTCCCTGTTGCTGCTAGGCGCCACAATTGATAGGGCTTTCAGTTAGGACAGACAGAAGAAAAAGGACGCCATGCTAGGAGGAAACTCTATGGTGGGGGAAACGGACTTCCAGTCAGCAGAGGAAAAAGGACGCCGCACTAGGAGCAGACTATTATGGGGGAAATGGACTTCCAGTCGGCTCCAGAATTGAACGAGGGCTTCCGGTTAGGACCTTTGTGGCTCTTTGAGTGTTTAAGGTTGTCAACCCCTGGCATAGAGTAATATTAATTAATACAGCATTGCCTTTTGCAGAGGTAGATTGATTTCCCCATGCCACATCATCTTCCACTGTTACTGCATCATGCAGTAAAAGACTAAGAAATAAGGCTGGCATCTTTCTCCATCCCTACTTTCCCTTCTAGACTGGGCATGACTGGTACATGGAGGGCGTCTTTTGGGTTAAGATTTTACATTTGGAACCGAGACAAATTCTCAGCCTATTATTTCATCTGGGGGAAAAAACCCAGATATAAAGAGATATCTTCTTTACCCTTTGGCTTCTCTGCAGGAATGTTGAATGTCTTAACTTGCTGTTGAGCAGCGGAGCTGACTTGAGGAGGAGAGATAAGTTTGGAAGGTAAATATAGAACACGCTGTCTTTTGAGACCCTGGGTGAGAAAGAAATGTCTTAAGATTAAAAGCCATGTACTGGGCCTCCTTGAGAAATGAATTGAGAGGTATAAATGTTTCTGTTAAAATACTACTGAGATCGAGGTGCTCACTTGCATGTATTTTTTTCTACCTGGCTGACCCTCAATGCTGTGCTTTTGTGAGTTGGATAGTTGAATTTGGGGTAATACTTCATTGTATGTCACTGTTTAGTTTGCTGATTTAACTCAGTGGTAGCAGTTCTGGGATGCAATACCTGCTTTTTGTACCTTTAAACTGGAATTTAAATCCTTCTTGTCTCATAGACTGAATTCTGGATCTGTTAAAATGGCATTCGTAGAACAATCTTCAAAGGTTGCTTTGAGAATAAAACACTACAATTGTGCGGTGCTTTTTTGTACCGGAGCAGTTTTAAAAACAATGAAGAGGATTCAGACTTCTCATTCCTTCAATATATTACTTGACTAGACTTGGTTGAGTAGCTGCTTCAATCTGTTGTCTTCTAATCCGGATCAGTTTGCTACATGAACTTGCCATTGAGTTGATGAACTGGTGTAACCTTCTTATATGTCACATAGGAACATTATTTGAAACTCCCTTTCCTGCTTTTTTTTTTTTAATCCAGGACTCCTTTGCACTATGCAGCCGCGAATGGCAGCTATCAGTGTACGGTGACACTAGTCACTGCCGGAGCCAGTATTAATGAAGCTGACTGTAAAGGCTGCACCCCCTTACATTATGCTGCTGCTTCAGACACTTACAGGAGGTAGGAAGAAAAAAAAGGGAAAGGGTATGCCTTAGCTGAGTGCAATTAGTTTCAATTTTCTCATCGGAGAATCCTTCCGTGGAATTATCTTATTTGGTTTCCTTGCACCTGCAAATAAGATTGGGGAAGCAATTCAGCACAAAAGCTCTTCCTAAGAAACACTGTGAATCAAGGAATCAGTGTCAACATTCTTACTGAGCTATTTAGGGTAAAGTAGGTCTTCAGTTTTCTATCTGTCTGAAGTATAATGCCTTTAGTCTTGCTTGTTCATATGTTTAGAAATCTAAACTAAAATCTAAATCATGCTCTAAATTACTGCTGCTTAAAAATAACATAAGCTCGAGGCTGCTGTGACTAGGCTTCCTGCTTTTATGATACACTGATTCAAAGAAAGATCAGCTTTGATTCTCATGGTGTTTCTTGGAGCGTATACATTACCTTAATGTCTGTAAGCCTTTTCCCTGTATTGTAAGGGAAGGCAGAAGCCGATGATAAGCTTCTGTCTCATTGCCTGGGATTTACTTTAATCTCATTTGGGTAACTTTTGGTGAGATTCATCTATGTGAAGTGTGCAGTTTAATAATCCATTAAGCTGTTGTTGCCATCAGTCCTGATTTAGTATATATTCTTTTTTTAACAAATTTCTCATAAGTGATTATTATGAAATAATTTTTGTAAATAGATTCTAAAATGCAGAGTTTTACTAGATAATATAGACCTGGGCATGTACAATCCATGAACCACATCCAGCCTGCAAGCAGCCATAATCCAGCCTGCTATGGCTGGGGCAGGGCATGGGTGCAGTGGAGGCGTTGGCAGGGCGGGGCAGTGGCAGCAGCTGGGTGGTGGCCCTCCACAACAGTCCCAGTTTCTCACAAGTCCTCTTGGGACAATCAGTTGTCCACCAGTGGGATAATATGTACAAACATTATGTGTCCGCTGTATATTGGCTAAACTAATCTAGTTTTCTGCTCTTGCAGAGCTGAGACTCATTCAGGAAACAGCCATGACACTGATGAAGAGCCACTGAAAGAGTCACGACTGAAGGAGGCCATCTTGTGAGTAGCTCATCCGAACTCTCTTTGTTATCCTTTGATTAAACTTGGCTATTTCTTTTCTCCACACTACTTTGAATGCAACACAGTTGATGTTTGAGAGAACATTCATCTCCTTGAGATTCCATTAAAGTAACTTGCATTGTTCAGCATTCAGCTTGTGTTAAATAGGGATAGAAAATGAACTCTTCAGATGTTCTTTTGCTTTTCCTGCCTCAGCTTACAAAACAACCCTAAACAGATATCTTTTCTTTTCTTTTTTTTTATAAATGCTCGATGGGTATGCGCACACACCTCAAATTTTTCTTGAATGAGTTTTTGTTAAATGTCCAAGTATTAATTTGCTATGAAACAGGAAATCATCTGCGTTTTATATGTGGTGTGGTAACAATACAAGAGAAAACACAGACGTTTCTTTCCTGGGAGCTTCCTATGGACTACGGCTACTTTTTTGTTGTTGTTATTAAGCTGTATGTTTCCAGAGGTGGTATTTAGCTGGCTCAGACCGGTTTGCCCTAACCAGTAGTAGAAATCGCGGGCTGGCCTGCCCACCCGTCCCAGCTCTATGCCATCCTGTTCAGGCACATTTTTGAGATTGGGCGCATGCGCGGAAAGCAAAGCGCATGTGCGGAAAGCCAGGCGCGTGTGTGGAAGGCAGGCACGCACACAAACACGAAATGAGCGTGCATCCATGGGGCGAACTGCTAGTACCATAATGAGAAACCCACCGCTGAATGTTTCCCCTGTTACATGGAAGGAGCTACTGTATCTTCTTTACTGTGGTTTATTTGAACTGGTTTTATGATTTAGTGACCATAACCTGAAAGAGTGACCATAAAATGAAAGAGCCTGAGTGGCGTAGGAGACTAATGCCTCCTACTAAGGCAGCATTTAACATCCAGCTGCCTGCAATTACTGTAAGTTTGAATCTCACCAGGCTCAAAGTTGACTCAGCCTTCCATCCTTTCTAAGGTGGGTAAAATGAGGACCCGGTTTGTGAGGGCAATAAACTGACTTTGTATAAAATATACAAAAGTATGAAGCCTATTGCTTAACGCATTGTAAGCCGCCCTGAGTCTCTGGAGAAGGGCGGCATATAAATAAGAATAAAAATAAAAAAATAAAAATAGCCAAATCTGGATTTCCATAGAATTTTTACAGCTTTTACATGCAACTGATGCTTGGGTTCATTGAATTATTTTTATTCCAGTTGTTTAGAGTTCTTACTGGATAATGGTGCTGACCCCTCTCTCCGAGACAAACAGGGATACACTGCTGTCCATTACGCAGCTGCCTACGGCAACCGACAGAACCTTGAGTTGGTAAGTCTGAACTAAAGCTTGGACAAATGGACTTTAAAAGTGAGGAAACTTCTATGGACACTTGAAAGGGTCATAGTTTTCTCTGTTGACGACTGTTATACGGATGATCTCTTGTAGGGCATTGGGAAATGGCCAGGTTAGAAACAAGACAGGTTGAGATACAGAAATTGGGTGGCTAAATAAACTCGCATGAGCTAGACAGTAATCTCCAAGACTGCAGATAGATTCCCCCCCCCCCCCCCAGTTTCCAGATAAAGCATTATATCTGTGCTTTAAATACAAAGATGTATACACTGCTGTGAATTTTATTGCTCTTCTTGGTCTTCATTTTAGATGTGCTTCTGCATACATTTCTGTTCCATTATTATACTGTTTGTATGCACCCACGGATACTCTCTGTTTTTACTTGCTCCCAGCATTATAAAATTAGTAACATAATTAGTATTTCATAAGATGCATCCCCAAAGTCCCCTGTTTTTCCCCAACTGCTTATCCAACATGCCTAGAAGAAAAAATTCTGGTTTCAATTGTACCCATATTTTAAAAATGTTCCGAATTAAAATATATATCTGATCTCAATAACTTATATATTTTTAATATGTCCATCAAAAGTGATAAAAGTTCCCTTTGAATTGATTACATTTCCAACATACTGTATATTTGACACACCATTATACCAGTTTTAACATTTTTAAACCATTATTTTCCCTTTTTGGTCCAGAAAGAATGTTGACTCACCAAGTTGAATTCTTCTATCCTGTTACTTAGAAAGTCTCTCTTTAGATACCTGTGTTTCCCTGAATATAAGACCCTGTCTTATATATATTTTTTTAACACTGAAATAAGCGCTTGGCCTTATTTTCGGGGAGGTCTGAGCCACAGTAGACTAAGGCAGTTATTAACATCCACTTACATCTGCTGCCTGCAATTACTGCAAGTTCAAATCCCACCAGGCTCAAGGTTGAGTCAGCCGTCCATCCTTTCTAAGGTAGGTAAAATGAGGACCCAGATTCAAGATGACTTTGTATAAATATACAAAAGTGTGAAGGCTATTGCTTAACACATTGTAAGCCGCCCTGAGTCTCCGGAGAAGGGCGGCATATAAATCAATAAAAAAAATATATTTTGGGCTGCATGGAGCAAGATGGGGCTCCTCTTGCCATCTTACCTGATTTCCAGCTCTGCGTTTAAATATTTTCGGGGAGGGCTTATTTTAGCGCATGAGCTCAAAAGCCCGATTGAGCTTATTATCAGGGGATTCTTATTTTCAGGGAAACAGGGTATAAATTAATTACATCCAAAACTGCTTAAGAAAGCTTGTGCAAATGTTGTGTCCGCAAACGCTCCATCATAGCTGTGAGCTAGATTGAAATCTTTCCATTCCCAAGCATTCAGCTCATGAGTTGACCACACAAACCTTAGTTCCTGCAGCGTTCTGGAGTGCAAGTGGGCAATCTCATGTCTCTATTATATCTGGAAAGACAGTGCAGGCCAGAATTCGTCCTCTAGCTGCTGATCATTACCACAATGCTAACCCCACCCCTGCAGGGACAGCTGGTTCACCAGAGATCTTCATTTGCAAGCCCCAGGGTGGATACTTGCAATGGAAAAACACTTCCTGCAGTTTGTATAGTAAGAGATTTGAAAAATATGCAGGTAGTGCTCAATTTATGCCCTCAATTGAACCCAAAACTCCTGTTGCTAAGCGAGGCATTTGCTGAGTGAGTTCTGCTCCATTTTATGATTTTTCTTGCCACATTTGTTAAATGAACCAGTGCAGTTATTAAGTTAGCAACACAATTAAGTGAGTCTGGCTTCCCCAATGACTTTGCTTGTCAGAATGTTGCAAAAGGTGATCACATGATCCTGGGACATTGCAACTGCCATAAATATATGCCAGTTGCCAAGCATCTGAATTTTGATCACATAATTGTGGGGAATCTGCATCAGTCATAAGTGTGAAAAATGGTCACAAGTCACTTTTTTCAATGCTATTGTAACTTCAAAGGGTCACTAAATGAACTGTTGCAAGTTGAGGGCTACCTGTATTTATCTTTTCCTAGGCAATGATTATTTTTACAGAGTAATGTTTTACATATCAAAATGCCTTCAGAAATATAGCAAAGTAATATATTTCTAATGTGCTGCTGAAGTACCTTGGGAAAATGCTTTCATGATCAGGAATTAAATTTTAGGTGCTTAGAAACAAGTTTATTGTTGTCTGAAGCTTTGTGCCTCGCTCCTAAATTAAAAACCTATCTCATCGTTGTCTTAATACATACTATTTTAATGATAATTAAACTTTGGGGAACACATACTATATAATTCCTAGACTAGGTGAAATGATATATACCAGTGATGGCTAACCTTTTTGCCGTCGGGTGCCAAATGCAGGGGGAGCGTGTGTGTGTCGTGTGTGCGTGTGCCCATATCCATAATTCAGTGCGCGCGCCCCCCATGCATGCACGTGCGACATCCCCCCCCTTTTGGCATGCGATGGCATGGTGGGTCCAGTAGGCCCATTTTTCACCCTCCCCAGGCTCCAGAGGCTTTCTAGGAGCCTGGGGAGGGCGAAAATGGGCCTTCCCCACCCCCGGAGGCCCTCCAGAGGCTGGAAACTGCCCGTTTGCTGACTTCCGGTAGGCCCAGAAGGCCTGAAAAACAGATGCAGGTGCCAGAGCTGAGCTAGGGCAACGCTCATGTGCCCATGGATATAGCTCCGCATGCCACCTGTCGTTCGCCATCACAGATATATACGTTCTCTAGTCATTATTCCCAGAGGTTCTTCCCATATGCTTAAATAAATAAATCTCAGGGGTTCCAAGAACTAGATTGTTGAAGCGTTTGTACGATTGGAATTAGATTCAAAAGCTTTTTCATTTCAGCTCCTGGAAATGTCGTTTAACTGCCTGGACGATGTGGAAAGCACCATTCCAGTCAGCCCTTTGCACTTAGCTGTAAGTCTCATTGTTATAAAGCCACATTGGTACAGTTGGGTCATATTAAATTACAGTAATTAGCATTTGAATGCCAATGTTACATTGGCTTTGGTGAGGAAAATGGACCTCAGCTGAAGGTTTGCATCGTTTACATTAAATCCCTCTTGATCTATAGCAGAGGTCTTCAGACTTGGCCGCTTTAAGACTTGTGGACTTCAACTCCCAGAATTCTCCAGCCAGCTATGCTATGTTGGAGAATTCTGGGAATTGAAGTCCACAAGTCTTAAAGCGGCCAAGTCTGAAGACCTCTGATCTATAGCCTCCCTAAATCAGTCTGTCTGTGGATGTGCTTTCAGGCCTATAATGGTCACTGTGAAGCCCTGAAGACGCTTGCCGAAACCCTGGTGAACCTGGATGTGCGGGACCACAAAGGGCGAACGGCTTTGTATCTTGCCACGGAGAGGGGCTCTACGGAGTGCGTGGAGGTGCTCACCAGCCATGGTGCTTCTGCTCTTGTGAAGGAGAAAAAGAAGAAGTGGACACCCCTCCATGCTGCTGGTATGAGCACAGCTTATTTCCTATGGAGATGCTGGGATTCTTTTTCTTGGTTGCTCTTGCAAAACAGACTTGGGGGGTGTCCACTGGGTCTTTAAAGAAACGACAGTTATTAAGAAACAGGGAAATCCTGTTCATTATAGTCTCATTTTATTTCTTACAGCTGCCTATGGGAACACAGATTCCCTGCATCTTCTCATTGATAGTGGGGAGAGAGTCGACATCACTGATGTCATGGACATCCATGGACAGTAAGTCTCCAGTTATTTACCATATTTTTCAGACTATAAGACCCAAAAAAAGAGGGTGAAAATCTGGGTGCGTCTTGTACTCCGAATGGAGCCCCAGCCAGCTTCTCAAATGGCGGTTTCAGAGGCTGAAAAAAAGCATCAGAACCGAAGCTTCAGAAAAGAAGCCCCCCAAACAGAGCTTCAGGAAAAAAGCTCCCAAACAGAGCTTCAAAAAAGAAGCCCCCAAACAGAGTTTCAGAGGCTTTTATTCTGAAGCTCTGTTTCGGAGGCTTTCAGAGGCAGGAAAAAAAACAGAGTTTCAGAAGTTTCAGTTTTTTTGGGGGGGGGGGGGGGGAGCAAGGCACAGAGCTCACAACCAAGGAACCTGTTGCTAAAATTCACCTCTGGGAACAGCTGATTGGGGGTATTCTGGGAGGGTGATCCACCTGCTAATCAGCTTTTTTCTTATTTTCCTCCCCAAAAACTAAGATGCGTCTTGTACTCCGAAAAATACGGGGTGTGTGTGTATTTATTTGGCCTATAAGTCATTCCAATGGCAAACAGGAATGGGCTTGTTCCTTACAAATTCCAGTTTACTGTACAAATCCAAAGCATGGCTGCATGTACTGCCAGCTGGGCTTTGAATGTGTCTGGGCAATAAAGGGCCGGAGAGCCAGCTGAACCCCAGTACAAACAAGAGAGAGTTCTTACTCATTTGGGAGTGAGCTTCTACATTGAGGAGAAACACCTGAAAAACATTTTCCCTTAAAAGATTTGGTTTGCAGTTGGCAAGTCTTTCTAGATCCAGCATTGAATTTGGGGAGTTGAGAAGCATCAGTGAAAAGGAGGTGGTTTTTTTAAAGAAATACTTCTGCTAGTAAATTTCCCTTTCCCTCCCATCAACCCATGCGCTCCCACAGAGAGGGCCTCCTCAGGGTGCCATCAGCCAAACAATGTAGGCTGGTGACCCCCAGGGGGAGAGCCTTCTCTGTGCGGGCACCCACCCTCTGGAACCAGTTGCCCCCGGAGATTAGGAGAATTCATGACCTCAGTGCCTTCCGCCATGCCCTTAAAACACATTTTTTCCAACAAGCCGGGCTGGCTTAAAAAGAAATTTTTAAATTTTAATTGGTTTGTTAGTTTTAATTCTGGAGCCAAATTTATATATATTTTAATTGTTTTAATATTTGCATTTTATGTTTTTATTTCTGGCTGTACACCGCCCTGAGTCCTCAGAGAGAAGGGCGGTATATAAATTGGAAATAAATAAATAAAATTCTTAGAGGGGAGACAGATGGCTTTAGTGATTTATGTGCTTATGAAACCCCAGTGGTTCATTATGATGATGATATGCTTTTTATGGAGCAAACCCTTCAAGCTATTCAAGAAATTTCATCTGACCCAGGATACAAAGCACAGGTAGTGAGTGATGCCTCCATATTCAAACAATTTCACAATTTCCAATAATTAATTCAAAGTTTCTGCAAGGGTGTATGTTTTATCTGGTCAAAGACCAAAAAAACTGATATGGCTGCCTCTTCTTATACAGCCTGCTCAACGCTCTATGATTATCCACAGGCAGCTTTTGTGCATCCTCCCATAGGGACATCAGATCTCTAGAATATATTTTTCTATCTCCATGAAGGGGCCCATATGCTGTGGCAAAAACTGTTAGCAGAGTTGAAGGCAGACTTCTCCATTGTACCGTTTATTTATTATTAATTTACTATTAAATTTATTTGCTTAAATAAAGCTTACGTTTGCTTATTTAGGCCTTTTAATAATAATAGTTTTAGTGAGTTTTATTTTCTCATTATTTTAAAACGTCCTATTTTGTTGCTTTAATCATTTTCACAAAATCTATTTTAAATTGTATTTCTTTAAGGAGCAGATGGCATACAAAATATTCTGAATAGATTAAAATATTTCTTTTTTACTTACTTATTAAAAATATATATATATATAATTAGAAATAGAACATGATTAAAACCTGGCCCCAAGCCTAACTCCAAATTGTAGAAGTTAACCTCTGTTTTTAGAGCCTTTCAAAAAGATTCAAGAGAGGGTACAAGGTACTAAACTAAATGTATTGGAGCACCAGAAGGGTGCTAAAAATGGTCAAAAGGAATATTTAGCTTTTTGAAAATCTCAGGGAAGAATAAATTTCAGTGAAAATAATATGAGCAGATGATAGAGATAATCTTAAACCATGTCCCTCTGTTTGATCCACAAGGAGGTGTCCTAATGAATTCAAATATGTGCAGTTGGTTTTTTTTTCTAGAGTTTTGAGGTTGGTTCGTTCTGCTAATCATCTTTTTAAAATGCAAAATTCTTTCCTTCTAATTGCTATCTATAATGAAAAAAACCTTAGAACTGAGAACCCAACTTGTTTCTATAGATAAAGATGCACTGAAACAAGCTTTCTTTAGTGCAAAGCTACATCTAGAAGCTTTCTCAGTATATTCCACCCAAATGGCTTTTCCATTTCTGCTACTTTTTCTTCTTTTCTAAAATTGGCAATAGCATCTAGAAGCTCTAACTCCTATTGACCTTGATTTCTACCTGACACATTGAATAAGAATGCTCGATTTAATTTTCAGAATTCTTACCATTTTAATGTGACTACTAAAAATGGGAGAGTAACCATAGCAATAGTATTTAATTACATTTTAATCAGAATTAAATATATGAAGTCAAATTGAGTTTAGTCCTACTGCTAGTCACTTTCTGAACTACAGTCCCAGGCATGATGTTTGCTAGTCCTCAGATTTTTTTTTCTTTTTTTAAGTATGACCGTAACCTCATTTTTCAGCCCTCAGAAGTAATCAGAACAGATTAATGAAACTGTAATTGTTTTGTAGAAACTTACTGGAATTAAAGACTTTTTATTTTTGAGTTTCCCTCTTATTTTAACATCTGGGGTACTCGGTCCATCCTGCCCTTCATAAAGATAGTGCTTATTTTCTAAATTAGGGATAAGCCAAATTAGTAAATCAATAGGTGGCTGACCTATTCTTGATTTTCTCACAGGACCCCATTGATGTTGGCAATCATGAATGGCCATGTAGATTGTGTCCATCTCTTACTAGAGAAAGGATCCACAGTGGATGCAGCAGACAGAAGAGGCAGGACTGCACTGCACCGAGGGGTAAGTGGAGGAATAGCTCTATATTGAATTGATGGAACAAGATCCTGAAATAGTCTTGTAGTTTTAGATGTAGAAAATTAAACATTTAAGTGTTCCACACTTCAAGCCAATTGGAGCATAGTGAGTAGATTGTTGTCTGTTCCTCATCTTTGAATTGTCACACTTGCCATTGATTCCAGAGAGAGTGCTTTGAATTTGGTGTACTTTACAGATATTCCTCACTTCCCGACCATTTGTTCTGTGACCAAAGTTAAAACATTGCTGAAAAAAAAATAGCTTCACAGCTACCATTTGTAACCTTTGCAGCATCCTTCAGTCGTGCAATTGCCGTTATAGTCAGTGCAGATAGTCCTGTGTCTGACCTGCGTGTTTTTTCCCCCTTTATTCCGTTCTTGCAGAGCAGAGAGATTGGAGACAAATCTCTTCCTGAAACAGATTTCAAGAGAGTAAACTTCTACCCATCAAAAGCAGGGCAGTCACACTGGCAGCAAAGAAAGGGTCAGGCAAAAGAGAGATGGTCTACCAAAATTGCTTGCTTTTTTTTTTTTTTTGCCTTCTTTTTCTCTCGCAACAAAGCGAAGAGATTGGAGCAAAAGATTTCAAGAGCATGAGTGGGTTGCATACAGCATCCATGGCTCCCAGCCTCAGCTGTGGCACAATCGCATTGCTTTTGATGTGTGCAAGACTGGAAGCAGGCATTCCAAAGGGCAAGGTGGTGGTAGTGGTTAGAAGCAAACAAGAATCAACTATGTGAAACAACAAGAGTAATCTTGTCTCTTTCCTGCCAGGAAGCACAGTTGCGGTCATGTTATTTCCTACTTAGCTATTGCTTTGTTTAGTGGTGGAGTTGCCAATCCCAGTTAAGCAAGGGCTACCTGTATGAATACTGTAAACATGCTTGTGCTGGAAAGGAATATTTAGGCAAAAGAAATGCTAGTTGAGCAGTATCAGTTTTAATGTGAAAATAAAAGTTTCTCTTGTTTATAGTGTAAGATTTATTGTTATTATTACATGGTACTTGGATTACAAGACTGATTCCCTTTGACCATGTCATGAGTGCAAATTCATTGGAGACGTTAATGATGCTAAGAATGATTAGTGAAACAAGAAGGAGCAAGCAAAGAGTATTCTGGTTTGATAACATCAACACTGATACAGAGATGAATTTCCAACAACTGAAAGAATCCATGCTTGACAAGGTAGCATGGACAGCACTTACCTATAAAGTCGCCAAGAGTCCAATAAAACTGAATGATTAAAACAACAGCTTGGAATTATTATTGAATAAAGAGAATATTTTGAGTGCCTGTTTTGCAAGACTTATTTCCACTTGTGATACTTTGTTTTTGTTTTTTTCATTGCTTGCTGTTCCTTTTTTGTAGGCTGTTACTGGCTGTGAAGACTGCCTTGCAGCACTGCTGGACCATGATGCCTTTGTATTGTGTCGGGATTTCAAGGGCCGGACCCCGATTCATTTTGCCTCGGTGTGTGGGCATTCTGAAATCCTGAGGACCTTGCTGCAGGCAGCGCTCTCTACTGACCCTCTGGACTCTGTAGTGGACTATAGTGGCTATTCACCAATGCACTGGGCTTCATACAGTGGTAAGAATGTAAAGATTCATGCATACCTTCCTTCATTATTTTCTTGTGCCAGGGAAAGACTAAGATCTTATGGGTTCGGTTAAATCACTACTACAACACTGAACAAAGTTAATTGCTATAATATGACATGATGATTGCATCAGAAGACTGTGATGGCTAAAACTATGGAATGTTCAACGATTTTATGCAGCCGATTTACCTGAAAAGTGATTACGTTTCCAGCAGATTCAGTGGGTCAATAGATTGTAGGACAGACCTTTCCTTCTCCAAGTCATCTGTCAAGATCCTTTAGATTGTTGTTAGTTAGTTGCAAAGTCATGTCCGACCCATTGCGACCCCATGGATAACGTTCCTCCAGGCCTTCCTGTCTTCTACCATCCTTTGGAGTCCATTTAAGCTCATGCCTAATGCTTCAGTGACTCCATCCAGCTACCTCATTCTGTCATCCCGTTCTTCTTTTGGCCTCAAGCTTTCCCAGCATTAAGCTCTTCTCCAGTGAATCCGTCCTTCTCATTAAGTGGCCAAAGTATTTGAGTTTCATCTTCAGGATCTGGCCTTCTAAAAGAGCAGTCAGGGTTGATCTCCTCCTGGACTGACTGGGTTGATCGCCTTGCAGTCCAAGGGACTCTCAGGAGTCTTCTCCAGCACCATAGTTCAAAGGCCTCAATTCTTTGGCGCGTAGCCTTTCTTATGGTCCAACTTTCACAGCCATACATTGCAACTGGGAAAAACCTATAAGCATTTTTGTTGGCAGGGTGATGTCTCTGCTTTTTAGTATGCTGTCTAGATTTGCCTTAGCTTTCCGCCCCAGAAGCAAGCTTTAGATTACTTGTGGCAAATACCTTATGGCTGGAAAGTGCAGTTTAATTTCATTGGATTCCCAGGTGCTGTGTGTTGTATAGGAGATTGCCGGCAGGGTTGGTGTGCACATTTTCTGCCTACAAGGGGAATTTTGGTGGACAAAATAGAGAGTTCCAAAACTCCAAAGCCTTCCAAAAATCCTACTTAAAATCTGCGCTCAGGTCCAAAAGGAATCCTGTGGGTCACATATGGCTGATGGAATAGTTTATCTACTCTTGTTCTAGATTGTATCTTGTTCATACTGGCTTTAGTGGGCGAAAATGGAAGACCACCCCTCTTCAGTATCCTGATCTTTTCAGCTGTTTTATTGCAGGAGAATTCAGTGATGGTGGGTAATTGTCTTTCTGGCAAGCATATCTGCTATCACTGATTTCTCGTGGATCATTTAATAAACATCTCCGGAAACTCTATGGGTTCTTTTAAAACATTATTTATTTATTTATTTATTTATTTATTTATTTATTTATTTATTTATTTATTTATTTATTTATTTATTTAATTTGTATACCGCCCTTCTCCTGCTGGACTCAGGGCAGTGCACAGCCCAGTAAAAACATACAATACAAAATTTAAAAGAAATATAAAAGAATTATATATTATGGCCAAAGATTTTAAAATCTACCAATTAAAACCCGTTTTATAATTAAAATCTAATATCTCAGAAAAGGGGGAGGGGTTACGCCAGCCCTGCTTGCTGAAAAAGAAGAGTTTTTAGGGCACGGCGAAAAACCCGGAGATCTGATATCCTCCAAATCTCTGGGGGCAAATCGTTCCAGAGGGCAGGTGCTGCCACAGAGAAGGCCCTCCCCCTGGGGTCACCAGCCAACATTGCCTGGCTGACGGCACCCTGAGGAGTCCCTCTCTGTGGGAGCGCACTGGCCGGTGGGAGGCTATTGGTGGCAGAAGGCAGTCCCGCAAATACCCAGGTCCGATGCCATGGAGCGCTTTAAAGGTGGTAACCAACACCTTGAAACGCAGCCAGAAGTCCATCGGGAACCAACGCAGCTCACGTAGGAGAAGTGTCACATGGGAGCGTCCCGTCGCTCCCAAAATCCCCCGCATGGCCGCATTCTGCACCAGTTGGAACCTTTGGGTGCACCTCAAGGGGAGCCCCATGTAGAGAGTGTTGCAGTAGTCCAGGCGGGAAGTGACGAGTGCACATAACATACGTGAGGGAATAGCAGTAGTTGCTTTATTATGATCAGGAGCTTTATTTTTTGCATTAAATCATGGGATTCATGTACTGATTTTGATTAATTTGTATTTCCTTACTTGAATTGGGCGGAGGGGGGGGATTCTTGCTCTGGAGTACTGTTCTGAAAGGTACCTTATCTTTTCTTTGAACTTTTCTTTATTAGGATTTGTATATTATTTTAAAGCAGAAATCTTGCCTTAATATAGAAGGTGGGGGAAAACAGGCATGCAGCTGACTCCCATTCTACTTTATGTGAACAAACCCAACAATATTGATTTCTCCATTTCAGTGTCATTTAAATAAACCCACCCGTATGGCTAAATGCTTGCAAAGAAGCCAGGACTCATAAATCAACTCTAAACTTCAATTAAAATCTGACTTCTAATCCTACCCGGCCATTTAGAAGCGCTTCACTATAATTCTGAGTTGAATGGTGTTGAAGTGTCAAATTCCTAATTATTTTAATGCTTAGGTGGAAGAAGGAACAGTGCTTCATGAAAGAGTCTCTGTGTTTGCGTGCATGCCTTGCATTCAAACTTGAATTCATTAAGTCATTTTTTCCTGTTATGATACGCAAACACTCCCTGTGTTACAGACCAGCTCATTTAAATCGAGACTCAAAAAAGTGTGGCTATTAACTTCCAATTTCAGCCTGTGTTAAAGCTGCCTAAACATCTGAAAGGTTTAAAAAACAGCTCATACATTGATTTTGCCTGTCATACCCTTGATTTTGCCTATAAAAATGCCATGGGATTAGAAGGTGATCTAATAAATTCTCTTCTCTCTTTCCAGGGCATGAAGATTGTCTTGAATTGTTACTTGAACACAATCCATTTGCATACCTAGAAGGAAACCCCTTTACTCCATTGCACTGTGCAGTGTAAGTCATGGTAGACCCTGGAGATGAAATGTGCAAATGCATTAGGAGAAGCTATTCCAAGCAAAACGAGATGTGGATTTTGCTTTTCAAGTAGAATTTGAAACTGTCACTCAAAACTGCATTCCTGCTTTGGATAACCCTTATGCCAGTATATACCTCTCTTGGTATCTCCCCTGACTTTTAATTTTTTAAGATTTAAAAAATTACAGATAGCAGAACAAATTCTGCAAAGCAAAATGCCAGCTTCGAATATTAGCTCTCTTTTCCATGATTACCTCTGGGCCTCAAGTGGACTACACTGGAAGTCTTTTTTTTTTAAAAAATAGCTATTACATGCAGCCCAGACCTATTGCAAGAAATGCGCTTGCCCAAAAAAGAAGACAAAAGATAAGGGAACAATTAACCACTTTGCTTTCTAGGAAATAAGTGATTTCTTGCCTGTTAATGATAGCCCTACTGTGTTTTCTGTAATTTTATATTCAGTAGAAATGCTATCTACATTTCCTAACCTGGGTCTCCATATGCTGTTGGCTACAGTTCCAATCTATTCCAGTAGCTAGCCTAGCCAGAAGCTGGACATTTTAGTGCAACCACATCTGGAGACTCAGTATTAGGAAAAAATACAGACAGTGCATTTTTATTGCTAAGTGAGACAGTTGTTAAGTGAATTACGATTTTACGACCTTGACACAATTGTTAAGTGAATCACTGCAGCTCTTAAGTTAGTAACACGGTTATTAAGTGAATCTGGCTTCCCCGTAGACTTTGCCTGGCAAAAGGGGGTCACATGACCCACGGGACACTGCAAACGTCATAAATAAGAACCAGTTGCCAAGCATCTGAATTTTGATCATGTGACCATGAGGTTGGTGAAAGAGTCGTAAGTGTGAAAAATGGTCATAAATCACTTTTTTCAGTGCCGTTGTAACTTCAAACAGTCATTAAATGAAATGCTGTAAGTTGAGAACAACCTGTATTTGACATAACCATTCATTTAATGATTGATTGAAGTTAACAGCTGCGCCAAAAATAGTGACTTACAACCAGTCCTCACACTTACGACCATTGAAGCATCCTCACAGTCACATGATCAAAATTTGGGCACTTGCTGGCATATTTTTTTACAATGGTTGCCGCATCCAAGGGTCATGTAATTGCCATTTGCAACCTTCCCAGCTGGCTTCCCCACAAGCAACGTAATTGGGGGAAGCCAGGCTCACTTAACAATTGCATGATTCACATAGTAATTGCAGTGATAACTGTGGTGGAAAATAGATTGTAAAATTTGAGTGTGACTCCTACAACAGCTGCCTTCAATAGCAATGGAAATTCTGATCCTGAATGAAGTAATTAGTTGAGGACTACCTATATTTTGGAACCTACAACTTAGCTATGGAAGGAATGCTTATTTCACACCATTAACAAAACATTGGCATTGTTTTCTTCCCAAAACTTACAAATTCAACAAGGAATTGCTGGGCAGGACCGAACAGCAGATCCCTCTGATGGCTTATTCCAGTTTAGCTTTTATTTTTTCCACTCAAAAAGAAAGATAACAAGTCATTAAAGTTGGTAGGGAGTTTACTTGAAGGAATTGTCCAAAATTTGGAGCATCTTCACTGGTGGGAATTTTCCCTGTGTGTTTTGGACCTCTGAAACCCAGATTCAGTAGAGAGGTCTTGAAAAGCCATTGTACTTGTTGGTTACCCTGAAATAAATAAAATCAACCAATGCTTGCTTGCTTGCTTGCTTCTCACACTTTCTTTCTTCTCCAGAATTAACAACCAGGATGGCACCGCTGAGATGCTTGTTGAAGCATTGGGTGCCAAGATTGTTAATAGCAGAGATGCCAAAGGAAGGTAAGTGATAGTGCCTTCCTGTTCTTGGTGAACACACTAGTTATATTACTCAGTATCATTGATCGGACCATCATTTGAAATGAGAGATATCCCTTCAAGATACACCAAAGAGACTAAAGAAATTCAGTGGCATGAATTTTGGTGTCTTAATTCCTATAGTTTCTGTCTTACCTAGTGCAAATACCCAAGTTCCACGAAGTTGTACGGTATGAGATTCAACACAGCTTAAATCTTTTTTTTTAATATAATACACACCATACATGTTTTATGGACAGTGTATTGACTGGGTCAAATCTTTTATAAACAATGCTAACAGTAATAATACAAATAAATATGCATAATCCTGATATTCCAACTTCAACAGTACCATTCTCTCTTTATAATTCTTTATCATTTTTCCCATTAATTCATTTAAACATAAATAACATTTCTTTGCGCCATGTATTTATTATCCCCTTCTAAGTTACTAATATTTAATATTTTGAAAATTATTCATTATTCCACCATAATTTCAATATCCTAAATGTCTAGGGCTACTGTTATTAATACTAATATTAAGCCAAATATTAACAGAATTTAATCAATCCCAGGAATATATCTCAAAATCCCCACAATTTCTAATCCTTAAAAGTTTAAGTTCACAATATACTTTAACACACTATTAATATTAATAATACAATTAGATTACCTAATCCTAAACTTCCACCTACTAGGACAGTTTAAATCTGAATTGTCTGTGTGTATCAAATGCTAGCCAAATGGATTTTGATCTGATATGCTTTAGCGTCCTTATATGTGAGTGGCAGGGATCACTAACTTTTTCCAGGCTTGGACCTGCTCACAAAATCCTGTGTGATTGCCTTTACACTCCCTTAATTTACTGAAATCTCACAAACTGGAAGTCAGGCAATTATCAGGAGTTCGGCAGACATTTCATTTGCCAACCCTGGCCTTGCACTTTCAAATAGTACTAAAAAAACCTATTTCTACTAATTGTTGTTCAAGGGACCTTCCTTCAAGTTTACAATCAGTTTCTTAATATGTGTGTCTCTGTGTGTATTTATTATAGGAAATATGTGTTTGCTGTCAATAGCAATGTGGTAATCTATAGTAAACAAATTTATGTCCTGCCATTTATTCCTATTCTTATTTTTCTACCTCTTTAATCAGTATTCAGTTAAGTTTCGTTAAGGTGTGGCAATTGAGAGTGAGTTTTAATTTGGGTTTTGCTATGCACAACTGGACAAGAGATAGAAAATACACAGAAAGTTTGCTTTCAGTGGCTACTACGCGCCTTCTAAAAATAGAATTGAGAGATCATCCAGTGAGAAACTACGGAGTTTCTAAGAAATTGAATGATATTAAAATACATTGTGGGAATGTGTGTGTGTCTTTAAAATGCCAAAATAAATAAATAAAGTATGTAGAATAAAATTTTAAAAAATGAAAACAATTCTGTATAATTTACAATTATGCATATTGAATTGAATTGAATTGAATTGAATTCTTTATTGGCCAAGTGTGATTGGACACATAAGGAATTTGTCTTCGATGCATATACTCTCAGTATACATAAAAAGAGAAGATACATTAGTCAAGAATCATAAGGTACAATACTTAATGATAGTCATAGGGTGCAAATAAGCAATCAGGAAACGAGCAATATAAATCAAGGATACAAGCAACAAAGTTACAGTCATGCAGTCATAAGTGGGAGGAGATGGGTGATAGGAACAGTGAGAAGACTAATAGTAATAGTAATGAAGCCTTAGTGAGTAGTTTGACAGTGTTGAGGAAATTAGTTGTTTAGCAGAGTGATGGCATTCAGGAAAAAAACTGTTCTTGTGTCTAGTTGTTCTGGTGTGCAGTGCTCTATAGCCGTGATGGCGAACCTATGGCACGGGTGCCACAGGTGGCACGCGGAGCCATATCAGTGGGCACACGAGCTCAGTTCTGGCACACATGTGTGCGCCAGCCAGCTGATTTTTGGGCCTTCTGGGCCCACCAGAGGTCAGGAAACACACTGTTTCCGGCCTCCAGAGGGCTTCTGGGGGGGATGGGAAGGCCGTTTTTGCCCTCCCCAAGCTCCTAGAAAGGCTCGAGCCTGGGGAGAGCAAAAAATGGGCCTACTGGGCCCACCGTGCCATCATGTGCCAAAAGTGGGAGGAGCATGAGGGGGCATAGAATTATGGATGTGGGCACGCGTGCGTGTGACCCCACCACGCTCCCCCCATTTTCGGCACGCGATGGCAAAAAGGTTAGCCATCACTGCTCTATAGCATCGGTTTGAGGGTAGGAGTTGAAACAATTTATGTCCAGGATATGAGGAGTCTGTAAATATTTTCACATCTAAAAAATAGAGTTCTTTTTGAAAGCAAGTTCTTTCCTCTTCTTCCAAGGACCCCCCTTCACGCTGCTGCCTTTGCAGACAACATCCATGGTTTACAATTGCTTTTGCAACACCAGGCTGAGGTAGATGGAACTGACCAATTGGGGAGGACCCCTCTTATGATGGCTGCTGAAAATGGCCAGACAGCAGCAGTTGGTAAGTGGTGCATCTCCTATAGTTATGCTTTTCTCTTTTTTTTCCGAACCATCCGATCATATCAGCTTAAGACAGGGGTCGGCAACCTTAAACACTCTTAAAAGAGCCGCTTGGACCCGTTTCCTACAGAAAAAAAACACACCAGGAGCCACAAAACCTGGGTGGGCGTGGCCAACTCGATGTCATTTACTCCCACCTAGCCACGCCTACCCAGCCACAAAACTATGCTCTATGTCTCTCTCCCCCTCTCCCCCTCCTCTGTCTCTCCCTCTCTTCCCCTCTCTCACCCCTTCTCTGTGTATCACTCTGTATGTCTCTATGTCTCTGTGTGTGTGTGTGTGTCTCCCCCCTCCCTTCGGGCAACCGTCCACCTCTTCCCCCCTCCTCTTGTAACTCCCTGGCCATCTGTGGCTGAGCTGGGAGCGTTCACATGAGCAGAGAGACTCCACCCTGAAGTGGCAGGAAGCGAAGGCTGCCTTATGTGCAAATGTGGTGCAAAGGCAGGTACAGGGCAGCTTCGCTCCTGCATTCTCCGGCGACCCTCTTCCCCCTCCTCCTCTCAGGATGCCCGGGACAGCTCTGGCTGAGTTGGGAGCTGCGCACAGGCGGGGAGACCCTCCTCAAGCTAGTACCAAAGCTCAGGAAAGGTGTGCTCGGGGCAGGCAGCGGCTCGCTTAAGGAGGGTCTCTCCGCACGTACGCACTCCCAGCTCAGCCACAGCTGGCCAGGGGGTTACAAGAGGAGGAGGGGGGGAGGAGAGTGCAGGAGCGAATTAGTACCTGCTTTCACACCACATTTGGGTATAAGGCAGCCTTTGCTTCCTGCCATTTCAGGCTGGAGTCCAAAAAAGAAATAAGGGGGACGGGGCGAACCAGTGATGGGACAGGGAACCACGGCACAGGGCCCAAAGAGCCGCTTGTGGCTCCGGAGCCACGGGTTGCCGACCCCTGGCTTAAGAGAATCCATAAAAATACTAGGTATATATCTCTGAAGTCTTCTCTTGGTCCAGCATAGATTCGATACTGTGGTTCAGTTTCCTGCTAAGCTCATTACTGATAATACATTTTGACTAATTGTCCCAAGAGATGCCTTTTTCAAGAGCCATCTGAACTTTCTGGGTTCTCTTTGACAATGTTTCGCTCCTCATCCAGCTCATACTGAGCTGAAGAAGCTTCTTGGATGAGAAACAAAACATCGTCAAAGAGAAACCAGAAAGTCCAGTTGCCTCTTGAAAAAGCACCTTTGGGACAACCATGACCTGGATGACTGAGAATCTCCATAGACATTTGACTAATTTGTTTTGTAAAGATGTAAATATTGTAGATATTCTGTTGGTTTTGGGAATAGCTTTCTGTAGTTATTTTCAAATACGTTTTCCTTCTTAGTCTACAGAAGGGTAGTCACCTTTCTATCTATCATCATTCTAGGGAGGAATTAGGAACAGTACTTGTGCTCATGTGAGCACCTCCATGAATTTTACATATTTTTGTGCCTGAGATCAATTTTTTTTCTCCCATCATCCAGAAATAGCAACAGTATGCTGCTTTCTTCCAGCATCTGTGACATAATATGAATAGCTACCCTTTGCCTCACTCTAGACCAGGGGTCCCCAACCATCAGGCTGTGGCCCATTCGAAACCAGGTTGGGCAACCATGCAAACCTCCACTTGCATGCCCATTACTTGCGCAAATGGATCTGCATGCATGAGTGCACTCACCCACTGCTTGCATGGAACCATTCCCTCTTCGTTCCCCGCCTCCAGTGCCGGTCCGTAAAGCCAGAAAGATTGGGGACTGCTGCTCTAGACCCAAGCCTGCTTTGGCTTGCAGGGGGAAGCAAGAAGGCCAGCTGAAGGATCTCTGGTTATTTGAGTGCAGGATTCCTTCCAACCTAGAGGATGGTTGAGAGCAGAGGAGCTAACTGCTGCTTAAAGTCCACTCCCAGTTATTCTTAAGAAATATCTTAAATCAGGGGTCTGCAACCTTAAATACTCAGCCATTTGGACCTGTTTCCCACAGAAAAGAAAACACCAGGAACCACAAAACCTGGGTGGGCATGGCCAACTCAACATCACTCCCACCCAGTCACATGACACCCCCAAGCCATGTCTACTCAGGTTTTGTGGCTCCTGGTGTTTTCTGTGGGAAATCTCTCTCTCTCTTTTCTCTCTCTCTCATTCTCTCCCTTCAGCTGTCTCTCATTTCTCTCTCCATCTCTCTCCCTCTTCTGTCGCTCTCATTTGTTTCTCACTTTCCTCTCTCTCATTCTCTCCCTCCATCATTTTCTCATTTCTCTCTCTCTCTTTCTTTCTCTCCCCTTTTCTCTCTCTCATCTCTCTTTTTTGTGTGTGCGCATGCACAAGCGGGATACCTTCCTGAGCTGGGATTACGGCAGCGGTGGTGACTCTTCCGGTTGCTGCCACAACGCGCTCAAGTGAGTAGTACACCGTGCCGTGCAGGAGAGCCGGAGCTCTTCCCTCCCTGCATCCGGCGGTGGCAGCTGCTCCTCCCCATTCCCATCCTTCCTGAGTCGACAAGAAGGGGACCGCAGCTGGCGCTGAGCTGCCCATGAAGGACACACAATCACAAAAAGCAGCCAATTGCAGGCAGTGCAGAGAAAACGCTAGGGGCGCTTCAGCCGCACAGCTCTGCAGAAAGGCTCTTGCCTTCTAGGGGTGGAGAGCAGGTTGAGCGACTTGGTCAGGCCAGTTTTTCGGGGCGGCGAGCAGGTCGTGCGACTGGGTCGGCAGGGAGCCGCAGGAGAGGGGTCAAAGAGCCACATGCGGCTCTGGAGCTGCGGGTTGCTGACATCCGTTTTAAACTATCTCTTTGCAATTTTGGAGTGACCTAATTATGCAAATCATTTGTAAACAGGTTTCATTACTACCATTATGAAGGTGTATGGAGACTCTCAGTCATCCGGGTCATGGTTGTCTCAAAGGCACTTTTCAAAAGGCAGCTGGACTATGTCTTAGATGAGAAGCAAAATGTCTTCTTCTTCTTCCTCAAGGGAAAAAAACTATAGTCCAGTTGCCTTTTGAAAAAGCACCTTTGAGACAACCATTATGAAGCCTTCTTCCATCATATTTTGTAACATGTAAAGGTTAGAACTGTGGAATGGTTTAATGTTATTTGAGGGTGAAGTGTATTGTCCCATAAAAAGACAAGAGCAAAAAGAAATATCACAAACCAGTGCATTGGCTCTCTGTATCTTGAGATACAGAGTTCAACTTCAGTTCCTTTGCTTTCTGGTTGACCTTTCTGCCTTGATGCTGGAATTTTGAAATGTCTTCTCCAATCTGATTCCCCTTCTGGCAAAAGCCAAATTATTTCAGAAGAGGACAGTGACATCAATCTAGTGGTATAGAAGTTATCTGTCTTTATTTTTGGATTAAGCTGCCCTGCTTTTTCATTTTCCTCATTTGCCATTTTAATGTTGGAAGTTGGCTTCTATGACTTTGGGGTGAATGGCTTATAAGAATCTTTTAAATAAATATAGGTACAATTTTTCATGTTGAATTTCCGCAATTTTCAGAGTTCCTGCTGTACAGAGCAAAAGCAGATCTAACTGTGCTGGATGTCAACAAGAACACAGCTCTTCACCTGGCCTGCAGTAAGGTACAATGTCCAAAAGTGGGACCTATAAAATTGATTTTTGGGGGGGACTATTTTCTGTACAATTTTAATATGTAAAATTGGAAGATTATGATGAAAGTGATGCCAGATGTGATTAAATGACTTTATTTCCAAATAATGAGTTTATGTAATTTAATTTTTATTGGGAAAAAGAAAAACGACCCACTAGAGTTAAAAAAATATTGTGTTTTTTTTAAAAAATAAAGTTTATTAAGAATTTACAGAGTAAAAGACAAGAGAAGTGGCGGGAGGGAGGAAGGAAGATTATGAATTATAATGACTTTTTCAATTTTAATTGCAATAGTAAAACTAATGCAAGTAAAAGAATAAGTATAAACATAGAAAGAATAAAACATGCAAAGGGAAAAAAGAAAAGATGTAAAGAAAAGAAAACAGATAGTAAAGAAATAGAAATGACTACAGACCTTCAACACATGTGCAAACAATTTTAGTATCTTTTCACCTTCTTTTAAATCACAGCAAATAATCTCTTTTTTTGGCCATACCCCAATTCTTTATAAACAAATCCATAAAGCATTGTAATTTCAGTCATGGTGTCAGCAAAAGTCCATTAAGGGTTACCAAAAATAACAAATAAACAAACTAACTTTATATCCATTTCTTTTACTTCTAACAATTTTAATCTTTAATCCATTGAGATAATGCCATAGAACTTGATTTCATTTCTTTTTTGTCTCTTCTCATGAGTTTCTTCAAAACTTTAATAAGATTCTTTTGTAAGTCCAATGTAGAAAAATTATCCAGGTTACTCTGTTATTTTTTTGTTTGCATGTCCCTTTTAACTACTAAAACAACCAATCTCTTCTATATGTCCAGTATAACGTCTTTTTCCATGTCACTCTTGTAACCTGTCATTTGTAAATCCATATTCAGCTCATTCTGTTTTGTGAGGTAAAACTTATTCCTCTTCCATAATATCCTTTAGACACAGTCTATCCCTAGAGGCAAATATTGCTGTTCACATTGTTAATATTAACCTCTGACTCCGCTTTTCAAAAATGCCCTTCAGTATTTCCAATGTTAGAAAATTTTGCACCATTCTGTAACTATTAGTCAAGTTTATGTGTTCTTATCCTTTAATTGAAAAATTTAGTATCCAGATTTTAAAAGCTTACCTTACTTAAAATGTTTTTAAAATAATTTGACTTTCCTATGGAAAGAATTCTTCATAAGTAATCCCAAAAATCTTATTTCAAATTTATCTGGAACCATTTATAACTTTCTAAAATCAGTCTTAATTAATTTTTTGCTCTTTATTTTTTTAAGTTGTTAAATTTGTAGATTTTTTAAAAATTAAGGATTGAAGGCACATTCATCCAGTATTTTCAGACTTGTCTCTCCAAAGGTTTCTAATAGCTGAAAGGTAGTTAATAAGCAATTTCTAGATGTGATTAGAAAAGAAACTTAATGTCCTTTTAAAGCTGCCATCCAAGGTTTCAGCAAGATCACTATTCCCTTGTTTCCCAGTGCTTAAAACCCACTGGAGGCTGTAGTCTCCTTGCAAGGAGCAACCACTGAAGTATTTTTGGGTGATCTCTCTTTGTGCAGAGAAATTTGAAGAACTGGTCTACTCACTGGCTCTTCATTCATTGCTGTGATTATGAGCTCTGGTTTTTTGCAAAGCCATCTATAATCTCACCTTTTCTTTTTTCTTTCTCACCTTTTTAAAAAAAAAAATCCTTCAAACCCATAAATCATTTTGTTTCTTCTTTCAGCAAAAACTCCATGTAAGTTTTCCATTCTTTCGGAAAAGTTACCCAGGAATTATTTTTATGGTTGCAATAGAATGATAACTGAAGGCCAGAAATCTGCCCAGTGAATAGTAAATCCTTGAGAAAACCCTTTTGGTGATAGATGGGCAGTATTGTTGGTTTCCCGTTTTATTGAGGAACTGACACTAATAGAGCAAATGTAATCTTCATTTTCTCCCACTAGGAGACAGTGCAGCATAATTTCAAATAGAAACAATCCATGAGCATACAATATTTTCCAGCTCCTTTGTCATACTTTAACCCCCTCTCCCCAAACCATTGCTTAAAGCCCTGCTGGGGCTTACGTATTCCTGTTCCATGTTAATTCTGTCCTTTACATCCAGGCTGACTTTATTGTAGCCCGTTGTGGCAAAGCACATACACTTGCATGAAAAGGCCAATGATAAGAAACCCGTGTCATATTCCTTATCAGAATTAAACTGCAGAGCTGAGTGCAGTTTCGAACTTCTTTTATCTTTTCTTTCCAGGGTCATGAAAAGTGTGCCTTGTTGATTCTGGGGGAAACCCAAGACCTTGGCCTTATCAATGCAACAAACAGTGCTCTACAGATGTAAGTACTCACACAGCCTATGGAAACTAGCAAATTTTTTTTTCCTTCACTTTGTTTCTTATCAAATATTACTAAAAATGAGTCAGGAAAAGCATCTTCTTAGCTGATTCTAATGTGGGAGGAAAACCCTTTTTGCATTTGGGAAGACGTTTTGACTACGTCTAGCTTAAAGATCTTAATTTATTAGAGGTTTGATTTCACAGGTCAAAGTCCAAAAAACATGTCCGTTTAGAAACTCCTTTTTGGCAGAGACATAGGATGCTTTCGATTCTGAGATTTAACATTCTGGGAAAGTATCTCTGAGGTAATCAGTCATATTGAAAACTCTGTTTAATAGAATTAATCCAGTGCAGAGTCTTGCTGCTTAATGCAGGATGGTGAAGGGAAATATCGGGTTTCCCCGAAAACCTATCCCAAAAATAAGACCTAGCTTGATTTTTACACATGTGCCCAATATAAGCTTACCCCCAAAATAAGTCTTAGTTAAGACCTGCCCACTCTGTTGCACCGGGTGGGGCAAGGCGCTTGGGTAAAAATTAAGTGGGGATGAGGTGTGTGTGGAGCTGCTTACCTTCAGACAGTTGCAGCCAGGCTTCGAATACTCCGACACCTGCCTCGCTTTGCCAGCCCACTTCTGCAGGTGCTTGCCACCACTTGCACGCGTTGCCCCCAGCCTCCGTTTCACTATCAGAAGCCTTCAGGAAAGGCCTCTGCAGCTGATAAAATAGCTCCAGATTGACGCGCTCGGGGCTGTTGGTGCCAGTGGAAGACATTCCCCGAAAATAAGACCTGGTGCCTTTTTTTGGTGGCAAAAAAATATATAAGACTGGGTCTTATTTTCGGGAAAACACAGGTACTTCTGGATGAAATTGTAGAGTTGAATTATGCCACAGAGAATTAAATGAGAATGGAGGTGCAGGGTAAATTATTTCCACGTTTGTCAACTTTGTGTTTCTGCATTAACAGACAAGATCTGGAGAAAGGACAAAATGTTGCTATCCCTATGATTAAATGTCAATTGTACTGTCTGTAGCAGGGATGTTGGACCCATAGCTGCAGGATGCACGTGGTCCTCTAGCATACAAGTAATCCTTGACTTGCAACCTTCATTCAGCAACTATTTGAAATTACCATGGTGCTGCAAAAATGGACTTAGGACCTGTGCCCAAAGTCATCCATTGCAGCACGTGCGCACACGCACACACAAAATCACATAATCAAAGTGTAGATATTTCGTACAGGCACTTAAAACTGCAGGGTATTTTTATCTCCCCTCCCCAAATTATTTTATTCATTCATCAAACTTAGTCATTGCCCATTTCACTTTTCAAATGAGTCTGGGCAGTTTACCGATACACAAGTCATAAAACCATATAAAAGAGACATTGTTAAAAGCAAAAACAGAGTGAAGAACAAAATAAGAACAGAGTTTAAAAAAAAAAACAAGTTAAAAGATGAACGCTCACAAACCACCAAAAGAGCATTGTGTGACACAATGCTCTTTCGGTCATCATGCACAGTGGCACTCAGCAGCAGCAGGGCTGGGAGGCTTTCAGCAGTCTCAGCCAGCTGCTCCCATCCCCAGGCCTCTTCGTCAGCCCCAGCCCTGCTGCTGCCACTGAGAAATGCCAGCTCAAGCCCCACCTCACTAGCCTTCGCTGCCTCACACCATTCTCCAAGTTGTGCTTCCCAGTCTTGCAATCCTTCACAAACCTCCTGGCTTTCCCCATGTCTTCCAAGAACAGGAAGTGTTTCCCAACTCATGTGTCCCATTCGTTCATATTCTCACACCACGCTCATAAACAGCAGGATGGGAATAAGTTAGGAACTTATTTACTTGTTTCTATTTATTTAAAAAGATTTGTGTGGCCACTCACATTAAACAATTCTGGGTGGCTCACACCTCAATCCCTAGGCTGACAAGAGTTGCAGTAAAGCCCCATATATGTAGAGCAGGATGAGGGCAGCTGTTAAACCATTGAGCCCCAAAGTACACTTAGTTTTTCTGAGCCATTTTTTCCCTTCACAAATCCTTCCAGTGCCAAATTTTCTAGTTCCTACATGGTATATATGCATGAAAGAGACTTTAAACAAGATGGATCGACAACATCAGCAAATATTACGAGCCCTATTGGCAAAAGAAAGCTCAGGACCGTATAGGTTGGAAACATGCAGAATTTATTCTGCAGTGGATAGACAATGGCGATGATGATGATGATGATATGGCATATATATTTTTGAGGGCACATGAAAGTGAGCTGTGGAGAAGGTCCTGTTAGTGCAATGGCGGTGGAATTTGAGAATCCAAGTAAATATGAAATGTTCCTCTTTGCAAGGAGGAGAGCAGTGAAGTAAGGTTGGGGTGCAAGAGTCCTCCTCTTGAATGTGAAGAGTCTCCCCTTTGGCTGATAGCATAACCATCCTTTCTCTTTCCACTGCACACAGGCCACTCCATATTGCAGCTCGAAACGGATTGGCCTCTGTTGTCCAGGCTCTGCTGAGCAGAGGTGCCACTGTGCTTGCTGTGGATGAAGAAGGTATGCATCATTCACATCTGGAAGCTCAAGGCAAGAGTTCGTTTAGTATGGGGGGGGGGACAACAAAGTTTGATGCAGTAAAGATACCGGTCAAGGCAGGAAATCAAGAGTCCAGGCAGTTCAAATGAATACATAGGTTTATTATACGCTAAAACTCTACAAGAAACTGAACTACTAACAATCAAAGCAAATTGGTGGCAGACAAGAGTCAATAGAATTCAAGATGGGCAAGACTTAGATCTCTTCTGGACATGAAGGGACTTGAGACTGATAACACGTTTGACTCCCTCATTCAGACTCAGCCTGGTCAACTCCTGCAATACCTATCTTAGTCTGTCTAAGGCAACTTTCTAATCTCCAGATGTGTTGTAACTATCACAGAAATTCCAGCCTTCACAGCCAGTGGAATTACGAGAGTTCTAGTTGTAAAGGTGGAAGTTTGGTATAATGATTCTTTGTCTCTCAAGACAGAATACAACATTGTGAACTATTGTGTACTGGGATTCACATTCCTCAGAAATAATATTGTAGAGTTGGATTTTCCTCCAACCCTTTGATTAAGGTAGATGGTGGGCCCCATGGTTAAATGTTTGTATAACAGAATATTATTTTCCTAATGCTATGTACACTTGTTATTTTTTCCAGTGGTGGTTGTTCTTATCTATTTTTAGTATATTATGCCTCCCAGAGTCAATATGAAGCCAGGTGGCTTTATAAAGGACCTACCTGCATATTATAAAAATGTGGATATAGAGAGGGTTTTCTTACATACCCCACAAAAATGAAACCCAGTGATTGGTGTTAAGGACAAGAAGATTTCTGAGAAGTTAAAAATGAGTTGCACAGCACTTGCTTAAACTGTGGTGTTTGTTGCCATGAGTTAGTTTGCGGATGCTCCACTTAGATTGTTTGAAAAGGGGAGGAAGCAGATTCATGGTTCTCAGAGCAAGAAGTCCTGAACTTACGACTACAATTGGGAGCAGAATCTTGGTTATTGAGCAAAGTAGTCATTAAGTGAGATGTCACACGACTGCTTCACTTAGCGACTGCAGTTTGGCAGTCCAGTTGTAGCTGTTGAGCAGTCTCATTAAGAGGATGGAGTCCCAGGTAGGGAGTGCCTGGGGCAGACGGATGGACACTGGGAGGCCTGGCAGAGGCTGTGCATGAGGATCTGTCCTCTTAGGAGCTGAAAATCCTACCTGCCAAAACTCAAGCAGCATTTTCAGCCTATCGGTTGGAGAGACACTTGTGTGTGATCTATGCTGGGCCTTCCACATCCCCCTGAAGCACCCCACATTCCTTATATTACCATTGCCTCTCCACTAAGAAGCTCCACTAAGAACCTATCATCCCTAGGGACTGGCTGAAAGAGCTCCCTCCTGAAGAGTTTCAGCCCTGTGTCTTGGGCTGGATTTCAGGAGGGAGCTCTTTCAGCCAGTCTCCCAGAGACAAGAAGGAGTCTTGTCAGCAAGTGGCAGCCAGCGGCATGCAATCTTTCCTGCTGACTTCCCCACTGACTTTCTGGGGAAGGCAGCAGAGAAGATTGCACATTGTGATCACATGATTGCAGGGTGCTTGGCAACTGGTCATAAGTGAATAGGTTGCCAAGCATCCAGATTGCAATCACGTGGCCTGTGTGTGAATGAGAGACAGAGAGAGATTTTGCAATGGTCCGATGTACTTTACAAGCTGTAAAGTACCTTTCCTGGGATCATTGTTAAGTGAACTTTCAGGTGATAAGTCAGGGACTACCAGTACCTCTTACCCTTAATGGCTGTCTCCTGAATTTTAAGCAGGATGCTTTAAAAGAGAGAGAGAGAGAGAGAGAGAGAGAGAGAGAGAGAGAGAGAGAGAAAGAAAGAAAGAAAGAAAGAAAAAGAAAGAAAGAAAGAAAGAAAGAAAGAAAGAAAGAAAGAAAGAAATAGAAACTGTCATCTTAAAAACCTGCTTTGTTGAAAATATACAGTTGACATTTAATGTAAGGAATTCTGAACAAATAGTCCAAACTGGCCCTTTAATTTGTAATCCGCTTGCCCCCTTTCCCCAGGAATGGCTTTGCTTTTGTTGTTGTTGTTGCTGCTGTTGTTGTTCTGTGGAACTGAATTTGCTTGTCTTTTCCAGGCCATACCCCAGCCTTGGCTTGTGCCCCCAACAAAGATGTTGCTGACTGCCTGGCACTTATCCTTTCCACCATGAAGCCTTTTCCACCTAAAGACGCCATCAGCCCTTTCAGCTTCAACCTCCTCAAGAACTGCGGCATTGCTGCCAAGACAGCCGCCTGCAGCTCCCTGCCCAACGGGAACAGCTGCCCCTACACCAAGGATAGGCACAATGCCATCGGCTTAGATGGCTGTTATTCGGAATAGCTTAAAAACAACAACAACGATGATGGGTGATCTAGTATCTCTTCTATTTATTTAGGAATTCTATCAATATAGGACACTTTAAAGGAGAACAAGACTGGGAATGGGCCTTCCAAAAGGTCCTAGGAACCAAAAAAAAAAAAGGAAAGAAAAAAAAACCCTAGAGAAAGTGATCTCAGCTTCTGCATCCTACCTAGATACTTGCTTTGACCACTAGCATTTCTTTTGCTATCAAAATTAACAAAAAGAAGTGTGGGTTTTTGAACAGATTCATCCTTTTAACGCGCTTTTGTTTAAAATTACTCTGTGAAGCTTTAAAAAAAAAAATCTGCTTGTATTCTTCTTTCCCTTGCTGTTTGCCAAAGGGTATTGCCCAGTTCTTCTGAGTTCAATGTTTTTAAAGCGACCCACATTTTTCAGTCCAATTCCTCAAGGCTTGAAGCTTTGAGTGAAGAGCCAATTAAATTTATTTCATGCATGGGGTCGTGGCAGCAGCCGAAGGACCTGAATTTGATCAGCTGGATCATCTTAACTGTGTCTCCCACACTTCCCCTCTGTCAGGCCACCTTATCATTTTCTCTGTGCCCTCAGAGTGAAAATAATTCTGAGGGACCCAGCAGTATAGGCAGGGAGCAGAAGCCTGAATTGCTGCTGCTTTTTGTTTTGCATTTTGAAATGAGTACAGGGAGGTTGATTAATGAAGGACCGCCAAGAAGGGCAGCAGCTGCTGGCAAAGTGCCACTATCATTGCTTCTTCCCATATGGTAACTTTTGTTTGTTTGTTAGTTTGTTGTGCTCGCCCTTTTTGATTCCAGTGAAAAACACTTGAACTGAGAACTACTGTACCTGGATACTCTGATACTTTAGGCAGCTCGTAGTCCCTTGCGTGCACCATGGATGCTGTTGCCCAACCAACGCGGTTCCTCTTTAAAAAAAAAAACAAAAAAAACTTGTGTATGCGCTGCCAGAATTATCCCAACCACATCAGGCACTTTAGGGATCTTCTGTTTTTGGAGGCTGGTTTTTTTTTTGTTTCGGTTTTTTTTTTCGTTGTTTTTTTTATGTGGTGGGGGAGAGGGAAAGTTATTGGGGTTGCAAAATGTTGGGTCCCCAAAGATTTTTTTTTTTTGTGGTTTCCCCTGCCCCCTCCCGTCTCTGTGTTGTGCAGTGTTTCCCATTAGACAAGTCAGTGTTGCCTAAAAAAGTTATTTATAAAGAAGCAAGCATTTTATCTTTTGAAAAATAGCAAAAAGAAAAAAAAAGAAAAAAGCTTTCTGCAAGGAGAACAATGCACTTGAGAATCTTACAATCCTACATTTGTATTTATAATTTTTCCAACTAGAATAACATCCAGCAGATTTCATTAGGGTGCGTGTATGTATCTGTCTGTCCGTCCATCCATGGGTGGGGGTAGTATGAGTGCGTATTTTTTTTATTTTAAAATTCCTATTTATTACACATTTGAGAGTGCACTGTTTTTCTTTTTGTACTGTAAACTGTATCATGTGTAAAAACTAACAAAAAAAAAAAAGATTACCATATCACAAAGTATGTTCAAAGCCAAAGATTGGGATGTAGCAATCAGATGAAAGCTGCTGGGGCAAAACTTTATGACCTAATAATCTTTTCCATCACTTTCCCAGTCCTGCAGAACTGTGGTAGGCTTGGGACTGCGTTTAGCAGAACATGTGAATTTTCAGAAAGAATTATCCCAAGGCATAGTGTGTTTGAACCAGCAAGCTTTAAGGCTAGTAACCCTGGGAAACAAACTGGTTTTTATTTTCCCCCAGGGTATCTTCTTACAGACTCTCTTTGATTGTTAAGGAGAATATATGAGCCAACTATAGACTTGAATTCTTTTGCATGATGGTGCATTTTACACTTTGAACAATGTATAGGAATTTAAAACCCAGAATTTAAATGGACAGGCAAACTATACCTCCTCTGCCCTGGTCTTTTCATTACCAGATTTATGATGCAGAGTGGACACCAATGCAATTGCTAGAGCCTTATTTATTTGCATTGACTGGTTTTCAAAAAATAATAATAATAATAGAAGAATCAGGAAACAGCAAACTTAGAGAGTGTGGCTAATGGCTAGATCTTTCAAAGTGGAGAGTTGAATCGGGAAGTGAGAAAAGATTATGATGAAATAATAAGTGTGGACAAGACACAAATCCCTTCCTTTTGGCACTGTTTGAATTTACCAAAGCCAAATTCCTACAGCCAAATGACACAGCCACTATCTTGCCCTTTGCCAAACAGTGCATTTTTTAAAAGGATATGATCACTTTGTTTTTCTTCTCTTTTTATGGAGCCGCCTTCTGCCTCCATCCCCTCACACCCAGCCTCCCTCCCCCTTCCCCCCCAATGGGCTTTGTCTCAGAGATTTATTACACGTCATTTGGGATCAGTTCTTCTAAGCATTTGCTAAATTATTTAGTTTGTTTCCTGCATATGGATAGATTGCAAAAAAAATAAATAAAAAATGGGGGCCTTACAGGTAGTGAATTCTAGTCTTTAAACAAACCTAACAATGTCCTTTGACTAAGCCTTCTGCAGAGACTAGGGCGCTACTAGCTTAGCTGTTTCTTCTTTCTTTGATGCCCAAGGAATCTTAAGAAATCTTTTCATTTTTGCAGCTGCCGGGTAATGAGCGTATTAAAAGTTTCAATGCACTTGCCAAAAAAGCACAGCGGACAGCCTGTTGCAGATTGGCCATTAATGTTTTTCACTGCACTATGGTTGGGTTACTTTTCTCTGCCCTTGGTTACTCCACATTCTCTACCTTGAAAGAAAGTGTTAACCTTTCTACACCAAATACCTCACTGTTGGAATAGAAATGAACAAAACTTGAATTAAAGATTCCTCTTCTCCCCTGTCCCCCATTTTTTGATGAGAAAGGTCCTTTTCGGCATCCTGTAGACGGAGAGCTCAAAACAAAACAAAAAACAAACCACTTGTTTACATTTTATTAGGTACTAGCAATTCTTTCAAATTGCCTAATTTTATGTTAAGCCTCCTATGCGCAATCCTTTCTATGCCCCCCCCCCCCCATAGAAGGGTAAAGAGGACATAAGTTGGGAGGGCCAAAGTAAGTCTGAAGCCACTCTTGGTCATTGTTTGATTTCTTTTCAAGGGCTAAATGAATAATCCTCTAAAGGCAGAAACTGGACTGAGACATTTGTAGGGAAACGGGTGGGGGAGACCCAGTGCTGAGAACTAGGAGGCCTTCAGGTATTCTGTCTCGTCCCACAGGTGCAATGGTTTAAACCGGGGGGGGGGGGGGGGTGTGTCCAACCTTGGCAACTTTTAAGACTTGTAGACTTCAACTCCCAGAATTCCTCAGCCAATTCTGGGAGTTGAAGTCCACAGGTCTGTATTCATCCCAAGCCATGTCTTTGTGGCCCGGAGGAATGTGGACTCATTGAGAAATCCTAGCACAGTTTGTTTTTATAGGAGAGAAAAACCCATTCCCCCCCCCCTTTTACTTCTATGTATTGAATTATAGTTGCTTCTGTAACAGTTTTTGGGAATGAATATAGCTTGAGTGGTTTACAATTTCTACAAGAGATCTTGAACCAGGGAGGTGAAGCTTCCATGGACCACAGTCCTTAGAGAGCAGAGATGCTCCCTTTTCACTTTTTCAGTTTTATTGTTTTTAAAAAAGCAGGAATGAAATTTGAAGGAAGGGGCAGAAGCTGAGATACAATCAGCGTTCTGAGATAAGTTTTAGAATAAGGGAATTTTCTAACCCTACTGCCAGATGAATTGGGCTGGCATCAATTTTATTTCTTACATTACCTCCTTATATTAGAACTATCATGGGTTTGTGCAGGACTTTTTTGCTGAACTGATGAAAAATAATCAGGCAGGATCGTCTTTTTAATTGCATTCTTGCCAAAAAGAAAAAGGCATTCCCTTTCTTACATTTCACCCTAAAAATGGAAGATATGACAATCAATGTGATCTTTTTAAGGGCTTCAGCATACTTAGCTCTGTAGCATCGCACATTATTATATTTCTAGTGTTCCATTTAACTTTTTCCTTTTCCTTTAAAATGATGACGAAGAAAAAAAAATGGAGTGGAAACAATTCCAGCAGCGCATATCTAAATTAATATATTTTGTTGCTTTTTTAAAAAAAAAAACAAAGAAATGGAGGCAGCAGTTGGGTTGGGTGTAAAGAAATGTGGCCAGCTCTATTTTAGTTGCCAGTCTTGTTCTCCTTTAATGCTGTAACATGTACATTTTGACAGCACAGCTTGACAGTTTTAAGTAATAATTCAAATGTCTGGTGGTAATAACTTGCATTATTGTGCTAAGATGAGAGTTGGTTTTCCCTGGTGCATTGTAAAAGAGGGCTGGAGGCAAACTTCCTTTTTTACTTCCTCTCTTTTCTCCCACCACCCCTTCCCTCCAGTATTCTGCAAGCACATTTGACTTCCTGATGTGCAGTATTTTACACAGGGTTGGGAGAAAACGGGGAGTGGGGGCAGAAGAGGATCTTGGCTTGCAGCTTCTTCCTGTTGCCATCTTCCTTAGGAATGGCATAAAATCTATTTTAACCGTGCATCCTTCTTTGCATCTTAGAAGACCCTGCTCATAATATTTCTGGATGGTTTTTTTTTTCTTTCCTTTTCACTTGTCTCAAAAAGCAATCATGGGGCTTCCCTTCTTAACCAATCCAAATAAGGAAGTTTTTCTCCAACCACCTTTCTCCGAAGCACTTGCTTTACAAGTTACAAAAAAAAAAAAAGCACTTTTGTTTAAAAGCATGAGGGTCTGATTCCCCCTTTTATAGCAACCTATAGGAGAAAGGCCAGCAAGGGAATACGGGATCAGGAAAAGCCTATTTTCCTTTTTGTCCCTCCCCCCACTTTTTTTTTTAATTCTTTGGTCTATGTTGGGTGGGAGGTGGGTGGAGAATTCTTTTTAATTTACTTCAGGGCTCTAGAGTCATGGTTCTAGGGTTCAGAGAATTAGAACAAAGGGAAGTTGTGTTTTAAAAAAATAAACAGCACAAATACATTTCAGCTTGACAAGTGTATTTGCACTGCCATTGTTAGATAAATGGGCCTTCCACTAGGAGCCCAGCTGAGCCATATAACTATTGACAAACACTGAATGTAAATGTCCTTGTAGTGGGCAAGTACTGAGAAGCGATAAATTGATCATATATTCCTAAGTGGGCACTTCAGCGAATTTAAAATAATTGATCCTGATAAAATGATGCTGTTCCTTTTTTCTAAAAATGACTTTATTTTGTTTACTTTTCCCCAGAGGTTGCTGGAGCTTAAGAAAACCCATTTGTAGCATTGCTATTGTTCATTACTTCTACATTTTCTTTGCCCTCTTTCCCTACCCTTGCCCAAGGAGTTCAAAATCATGGGATGTAGACATCCCCTTCTAATATTCCTAAAGAGCTGTAATGTAAAAAAAATGAACTTATAGGATTGGAATCTGTGTCCCTGAAAATGATTTGTAGATTAGCACCCGCAACCCTTGTATATTATCTAGTCTGGTTTCTTGGTTCGGTGCAGTGGATTACCAAAGGGGCCTGTCTCTGGCCAGCTTCTGTACAGACTAAATGTGCAAGAGACTTTGAATCTCCTTTAGGGCTAATGCTCACTTTGTATTGAGAGCTAGATCCAAACATTTTGGCTTCCTTCTGGTAGGAACGTGATAGTTGATCCAAGGACAGAATACTTTGCAGGTAGGCAAACTGGGGTGGAAAGATTCCTCTAATGACAGGAATTTTTAAACTCCAGCCAGTATAAGGTATTCTGGCATAGCTATGAACCTTAATGTGAGCAATCTTCTTCTTTAAAAAATAATAATAATAATCAGTTATTAAAACAAATATCCAAGCAAGTAACCTTCCCTCCTCTCCTTGCTGAGTCTTGGAAAGTATATTTATATATCCCATATTTAACTCTCCTTCCCTCTCATCATTACTCCCATGTATTTTTCTCAAAACCATTGTCCATGTCGAAATTGTCGTGTGATTCCGTTCTGATTAGCTATTCGCCCAATAGTGCCAAAGAGATGACAAAATTAGGAAGGTGGTGGAGAGAGATTCGGTGATCTTTCATAGCATACTTGGCTTTTTAAAAACAAATTATTTAACCTGTAAGCTCAGTTCAGCTTGGCCTTGAGCATATTTTTTGTGTGCAGGAAAATGGTGGGGCGGGGGAAGGGGAAAGGAACCACCATCCGTATTGGAAATGTAAATGTGAAAACCTTGAATTGTTTCATTACTTTAAACCTTCTCTTGGTGGATTTTTTTTTAAATGGGTGCTTCAGTATCAAGCATGTAGCATTTGAGAAAAAATGTGACTTCAGCATCGCTTAACTCCTACAAAGTCAATGTTAAAGAAGAGATGGGGATATATAGATTATTTTTCCCCACTAAAGCAAGGAGGAATGTTAATTGCAGTTGGGATTCTGTGAACTTTGAAGCAATGATTTCATTTGAATCATGAATTTGAGGGACAAAGTAAAAGCTGTTAATGTTACAAATAGGTAGAAAATATTTTGGGCTGGGTTGGGAGGGGGATAGATCTCTAAAGTCTCCCGTAAGGCATCTGTAGCAAGTTCTTAGTGTCTTTCTTTCAGTGATCTATGTGTAAATGCTGCACCGATGTATATTATGCACATAAAAACATTTCTTTGAATAAGATAGGACAGACCTCATCTCCAGTCAGGTATAAACTTATTCTCCTTCTTTTGTGTGTTGGTTTTTCTCTGTGTGTATGTGTGTGTGTGTGTGTATACCTGTATGCGATGAGCATCTTTTCAAATTCACTTTTGGTGCAAAAACAAAGGGATGAAGAAGAAAAGAAAGAAAAATAGCCTTACTTTTAATTCCAATCCTATCTTAGTTTGTCAACTTGAATATAATAAAGCAGAATTGCATGGAAGTCTTTGAAACTAGCTGAGCCTCGTGTGCACGGTGAGTGGCAGTAAACTTTTTTTCTAAACAAAAAATTAGTATGCAATTTCAGCCACACAGCTTATAGAAAAATCCCTGCATTTTTTTTTTAAAAAAAGAATGGCGCGCGGGGGGTTTGATTATACCAGCTTGTGCCTGCTTTGCCTTCTGAAAATCTTGGGAATTTGTTCCCATTCCCTCACCCTTCATGCTGACCAGAAGAGAGATTTCATAAAGAACCTTACATTGTATTTTTTTCCTCATGAAACCAGTGTTTTCCAGATGGTAGTAAGACCTTAGATAACCTCTTTGGACATCAGGTGTACTGACAGTATAGATTAACAGCATGTTTAGTTTTTGAATATCATGGGGGGGGGGAGGTTAGGGAGGAAAATAAGGACAGATACATCAGCAGATGGTTCAGATTATCTGCTTTCCAAGGTAGGGTTGCATCCTGTTTGGCCTGCATAAATAATTACTACATTTTAGATACACCTGCATTTTGCGCTTCTATCAGCAATAGGGAAAAGGCCAAAAAATGACTGGAAGTGTGGAAATTACCTCAGGGCTGTCAAACTCGCAGCCCGTAGGCCAGATGCCTCACGAGTTTGACAGCCCTAGTTGGTCCTTTGACTTGCACGGTGGATATATGAATCTACTGTGTAATTTTTGTCCCAGGCATTTGGTTGCAGCACTGTAAATCTAGGATCCCTTCTGTCAACTTGATTGTGAAGATAAAGAGAAAGGTTAGTTTCAAGTCCTGCCTCTTTGTGGTGATACAATTAGGGTTTGCCAATGTACAGCTGTCCCCTCTAAATTTATTCTTAACATGGAATCCTCTATGATTGTTCATCTTTAATTTAGGAAATGCAAGTAGCCGGGATATTTCGGGGAGGGGGGGGTGGAAATAAGTGGAATGGCCTCACAGAAACAAATGTTTCAGACTTGAGAACAAGCCTAGGTTCTTACATTCTGGTAATTTATTTGGTATCTGAAATTTGCACTAATCGATTGAAGATCTCTTAGGCAAAATTGGAAATAGAGGCATTAACCAGCAGAGCACACTTAGAGAGATGGGAAGTTGGAGATAAAAGATCAAAACCAAAGGGAAAATTGGTCCTGTGGGTTCTTGGAGTTTGACACAGAGAAGACTTCCATGCGTTGGGCATCTTGTAGACAATATTGAGTGGTTTGGGCTCACTTTTTAGAATCCCTCAGTGTACCAAAGTAAACTCACTTTATACTGACAAAAAACAGAGGCCAGTGAAGGAATTAGCTTTTAAAATGAGAGAACCAGAAAAGATCATTGTCGAAGGTAAGATTTGGAAACATAGCTTTATGGACTAAAAGTGACTAGGGCATTATTGGATTGTGTTAGTTGCCAGTTATTAATATTTTGAAAGGCATTTTTCGTTGGTCCACTTGAAGATATTTATTGAAATGGCTGCTGATAGTTTTGTATGCATGTCCTTACTTGAATGTTTTGGAAAAATATTAGTGAAAGGAAGTTCCTGGAATGCAATTGCAGTTAACCTAGATGTTATGTCAGCATCTCTGGCTTGCTGACATTGGAGTAGGGAAGGAGTAAGACTGAGGGAAATGCATTTAAAGGCAGCCTGTTGGCATTTCTCCAATTTCTTTCCCTGCTTCACCTCTATCTTGAGATTACTCTTTTGGCACTATCAAACTGACTTCTGATTCTTTTAGAAAGGGAGAATGTTAATCCAGGCAGCTAGATTTCAAAGTAGAAATTGAAACATATATTGTATTGAAAGAATACTCTTAAAAATGTTAACCATTCCAGACGCCTTAGCTACCTGACATGAATGTAGCTTGTTTACCTTATGAGAAGAAGCACCTTACAATGTTCTTCTATCTTCCTTGTAGTGAAAAGGCTAATTTAAAATTGATAGGTTACATACGAAGCCCATTTTGGTAGGAAGGATTTGCACTGTATAAGGGGAGTATGATGGTAGTTGGGTCAGGTCCTTCTCAAGTATGAACTTTAAATTGGCTCCCCCTGTCTCATTTTTTTGCCTAACTTCACTTAACTCTTATCCTTCATCTCATAAAGAAAAGCAGACATCCGATTTAGGATTTATTTTTATTTCCCCTTCTCTCAATTTTCTGTTGTATACCAAGGTGACAAATCTCTTGGGGTTTTCTTTCCTAAAGTGAGCAATGCTTAGTCATAAAGCCTTATGAAGTATGCCAGTTTAGTCCATGTGAAAGTTGGAGGATATTGGATCTCAGGTGGAATGGGATGATGCAGGACGTTAATTTAGCTTCTTCAAACCTAACATTGCCTTCTTTCTGTTTCTGCAATCCATACATATTACTCTAGTACCTTAAAAATTAGTTGCGGGTATGGTGACTCCATTCTTTGTATGTTTGGTTTTGAGATTTATAATCCCACTTTTCTGGGGTGAGAACACCAGCTTTGGGAAAGCGGAACTAAAACAAAATGTGTGTTAATTCTTGCTAGGGTAGTTTTCTGTCTGCCCTGATGTAATTTGATGCTATGTTGTATAGATTCAGAGCTTTTTAAAATTGCACTAAATATGTATGTGGCAATTTCTGATTTTTCATTTAATTTCTCCTCTCCCCCTCCCCCAAAAAATCAAGCAGTTTCTTCTGTTAGTAGGGAATGGCATAAGTTATTTGCCATATCTGTTATTCTTTTTGGCTTTCTAATGGATCTTGCTTCCTTTCCCACTAAAGCAGCACTGTATCGAACCTAATGCTGAATTCTTAAATTTCATTCTTATTTTTTAATCCTTGTGCTATTTTATTTTACAAATTAATCTATCTGTTCGCCCATATTAATACATTTTATCGATTACTGCTGTTATCTATTTTCACTTCTAATATGTGCCAGTGATTTCAATGTATAGGAACAGGGCCGCAATGCAAGACTTCAATCCCAGAGCTTTGGGCCCTCCAGGCTTCAACCAAAACACTAGTTCTACTTCAGTTTTGTGCTGAAGAATTGTAGAAAAGTGGGAATTACTGGTCATATACCTCTGGCCAAAGGGCCTGGTCCGGTAGTGGGTTTCAAATCCCGTCGCTACCAGTTTGCTCGTGAATGCGTGCACAGAGATGTTCGGGCGGGTGGGCGGAGCCTCCTGCCACCGCTGTTACCAGTTCTCCCGATCCGGAGTGAACCGGTAGCAACCCACCACTGGCCTGGCCCTTTTCCCCTCAGCACTTGGGTCTTTGAAGCTGAACTAATTTGGGGTGAAAATAGGGCCGCCTCCTGCTTTTCTTAAATATCCATCTTCATAGAATAAAGTACAAACAGGGTAGTGTTTCTGTAGTAGATTAATTAGTAAAAGAAATTGGCAATAAAACTAGGCAAGTGCCCAAGTGCTTGCTTAATAAAGAAATGAGAATTATAAGCAGCCATGCAACTTTCTAGATATAAATCCTATAAACTACTATTCTTATAGTAGCATCCTCATAGTAGCAGTCCTTACCACTTTTCAGACCTATGTTCGCATAGAAAAAGAACACCCACTTTGATGATTTGTTGAGAATGTGTTGAGGCAAATATATATTCCATCTATAAGTGGAAGTGGCTTGAACTCTTAGCTTTTCACACGTTTCATTCTTAGTTCTTTTCACAAGAATCTGTCAAAAGCTCTCAAGTTGCATTCATATGTGAGAAGCAATTATGTTATACACCCGCCTTTAGACTGTTTACCTTCCAAATTAAGAAAAGACAGGAGAAATGTTATACTGGTGCTGATTGGCTAAGATGTGCTTAGGTATTTTTATGCTAAGAATGCAAATGCAGCTCTCAAAAAAAATAGCTTCATAACATTATTTTTCCACTACTACTTACCCAAGTCCCATTTTAGCATCTTCCAGATATTCTGGGTGCCAGCATTCATCACCTCAACCAGTGTGGCCATTGGCCCACAGACCAGAAATTAGAGAGTTGGTACAAGAAATTCACCAACATAAAGAGAAGACTATCATCTTGTGTAAATTTCAGATCTAAGCCTCTACTTTAATTAATGTTACGATGAGGGATGTATAGAGTAGCTCATATTTCCCACCTCCCCAAAAAAGGTAGGGGACTCCACATTCACAACTTCCTAAAGTCTAATATGAATGTTAGAACTTTCAAACCCACTCAGGTGCGAGAAAACAGTATGTCCTGCATGTTGCTCAGAGGGAATAAGTTACAGCAATGAGACCTGCAGATTGCCCTTAATTTTTCTCTCCCCCTCCCCCCCACCCCAGCAGTCTATTTTTGAATCTAGGATAGGGAGACCATGTTGACAATCTAACTAGAGCGTGCCTGCCTTCGTTTTCTTGAAGTAGAACTGTGGACGTAGCTATTATTACTGTTAGCATTCCTGTTGCATGTTTGTTTTGAATTACTTGGTCATGCCTTCTCTGCAATTTGGAAGTCATGAACTGGGGTGAAATTGGAAGCTCGGGGTGGTTTTCCTTTGAAGACTTGGAAGAGTTGCTTTCTTTTCCTCCCGTTGGGTTCATGACAGATGCAACGCACGCCCCTGTAACAGCCAACCTGCTGGGTTGTTTTTTTTACTAGTTGTGGGCTTGTCTTATAGCAATACTTGTTGGCTGTGAGCTTGCGGGCAACTTAAAAAGTTACCTGTGCTTGAAATAGATTTCTTCTTTGGGAGCAGCAATAAAGGGGATAGAAGAAGGGGAGGGAGAATAAAACTGATTGCTGTGTTGAGGGTTTGTAGTCCATTCTTATAGTTTGTACTATTGGGTGTTTCGTGTTCTGTTTTATTTAAAAAAGAATTGGGGGGGGAGGGTGCATTATAATGATAAATAGAAGGATTTTTAAGTATTGTGATAAGATTCTTTATAAGCACTGATTTTCAGCCCCAATGGGAGTTTTCTGCTTGAAAGCTTCGATGACCTTTGATCTCTCATGTACTGTACCTTCCCCATCGTTGTCCTCGTTGCTTTTACCAGTTCTTTCCTTCTCCCTTGGTTTCTTTACCCTGAGATGCACAAATGGTATGTACCTTTTAAGGGGGTACCCTAAATTGTGTTTTTTTGTTGTCTGTGTAAGGTAGATGCAGCCAATATTTTGTGATCGTGTTTGTTAGGGGTGACTTAGACGATATATTCTGTCTGCATGAGCCGCAAACTGTGCTTCTCACCCACCCCCCACCCCCTTTACTCTGTCTTCTCTCCCCAGCCATAGCTGCAAGTATGCAACACGAGTCGGGGAGGAAAGTGTGAGGGCATTGCACGCATTGTACACTTTCCTTGTTTTAGTTAGGGAGGGAATACACATGTGTATTTTCCAGCCTGTCTTCTAAGGATTGACAAAGATATCTTAACTGTCGATGCTAACTTTTAGCAGATTGTGGAAATAATGGTGCAATTGTTTCAGGGTGGCTTTAATCAGCAGATCATCAGGTCAGGCACACACACACACACACACACACACATGGTCCTTGTATAAATAATATAAAATCTTAAAATATGAATTCCCTCAAACCCTCCTTTGCCTAGCTCCTTTTTCTTGGCCGCTGAGCACTTCTCAGTCTCTTGCATTTCAGTCTGGGACCAAAAAAACCTTTATATCGTAGGTAGCCCATAATAGCTAGGAGAACCACAATATACCGTCAAAGGAAGTCTTGTCACATCCACTGAAAATGGAGACAGAGCACTAAAGCAGCCTTTTCCAACTGCTGTTGGCTAGATGTGCTGGATTTTAACTTGCCCATCCCTTTGGCTGTACTGGTTTGGACGCTGTGGAAGTAGAAATCCGACCAGCTGAAGCCCAAAAGTGGGAAGGGGTGTCCTACAGTATTTTTTTTCCCCGCTGCTTAATCTGTAACTGCTGCTTATAAGTGGAAGGCTTTTCGTCTTCCATCTTGAATCATTTGGTCCAAAGGCATTCAGAGAAGAGTGCATATTCTGACACCACGTCAGTTTTAAGCATTCTGTTAGCTTTATCTGCACATTTGGGGCAAGGTTTTTAATCCTTGGTTAGCATTACCATAGTATTTTCTCTTAAATTGCATGGAGGCCAGTGTGCTTCTCATTTTCGCTTCGGCGTCAGTTCTTAAGGGAACTGGGAGGGAAATTGCGCCAGTTTAGAAGTTGTTTTACTCGACTTTTTTCTTTTCCTTTTTGACTGTTACAGCCAGCTGCCGGAATGCAGGACACTTGAGGAGCCCTTGGCTCTACAATAAAAATGGTCCTCCTCCTCCTTTGATTAAGCTCTGTGCATCTGGGGTCAGAGCTATAGATTCAGACTAGAGCAGGTCAAGGATTTCCACTTAATCTGTTTGAAAAAAAAAACCTGATTTGGAGAAGAGGAATGGATCTTAGCATTTCCCTTTAAAATTGCTTGCCCTTCGTGCAAGTACTTCACATTGTGTGCATGGGTATTTGCATGCAGAGTCTTCATATATATTCATGACAGGTGGTGTTAAGATTGGCTAAAGTGGTAAAGTCAAATCTTGTTTTATTTCTTTCATATTTAAAATTAAGAGTTTTAGGGTCCCTCTGATAAATAAAACATTTAGTTCTGAAAAGAACTCCGGGAAGTGAGCTTCCCTGACAAGAGTTTTCTGAAACAAAGTCATCCTTTGTTACCTTTACCACTTTAGGTGCGATCTGAATGAATTCTAATCTGCATAAGTTTTATATTTTGGGATATTTTATCTCCCATTCCTTCTCCTCCTGCCAGGGTGGAAAAGCTCTCTAGGATGATAGAGATGCCTGTACTATATTAAAAAGAGGATGGGTGTCTTGATATGGAAGTCAGTCTATATTTCAACAGTTTGGTTGGGGTATGGAGAAAGAACGGGTCTTCTTACCTAATTCTTACAGTAAAAACCTGAGCAAATCAGGGCACACAAAACCCCTTCTTGCTCTTAAGACGCTTCACATCTTAAAACACTAGGCCTCAAGGAGGGGAAATCTATGGGGTGGGAAATCTGTGTTTCCCATAAAAACTTTAGTGAGCATTAATTTGGGAGGAGGAACGGAAGGCAGTTCTTAAATCAGCACCTCATATTTACTGTACCTGTTTTGTATTTGGTCTTTTGTATTTAATAGGGTAGATTGGGATTGGGAAATATTGTGTTTTCACCTTCAGAGCACTGAATCTACAACCTGCTGATCAAGACCAGCATGCAACCATGTTGACCTCCTCTGAGGCAGGGGCCTTAATTGGGATGGTTTAGTTAAGCAGATATTTTTAAATTAGATTCCTCTGTGTGTGTGTGTGTGTGTGTGTGTGCGTGCGTGCGTGCATGCGCATACGTACGTATGAGAGCGTGTATACGTTGTAATGGGTGAGTGAAGATGGGAGTATTGTTTGAATGGTAATATTTTGGGTTTGGGGGATGAATGATGGGTTATTGGAGCAAGAATGGAAGTGCTGCCTATGAAGCATCGCCCTTCTCCATTGCTTGTATCTTTGGAACCATAATGATTGTGGGGAAGTTTAACTTTGCCCCCTTATCTTGCTAGTTTTGGAAAGCTTGGACCAATGTTTAGAAGAGATTATTACAAAAAAAAATAAGCATTCAAATCAGCTCACAGGCTTGCCTTCTTACGTGCAGACACATGATCTTCCTTCAAACACTGGTTTAAAGCACAAATACATATATATAGATATATATATATGCCCAAATGCTCACTCTGAGTGTTTCAGGAGGGGGTTGTTTGGTTACAGGGCAGGAGTTGCCAAGGTCAGTTCATATCCCCCAAATTCTGCTTTTAAGCCCAATGCAAAGGAAGTTCCTGATATGCAATCAGAGTGTTGCTCTTTTGAGACTGATTGGCAATCTCCCTTTCTTACGGATCTCCTTGCCCTCGTTTTTTCATTGGAAGCAGTCCCTTCAAGGGGTTTTTTTTTTTACACAAAGTAATTATGTTTCCCTCAAGGGTTTTATTCATAGATAAGGCAGATCTATCAAACCAACCATCAACTATTCTTCCTTTTCTTCCCCCCCCCTCCCCCGACCCCAGCCTGGTTGTTCCATGAAATGAAAACATTATGTTAAAGAGATCTTATGTAAAAATCATATTGAATAACAATGCAGTGAGGTATCACAAGCCATCCATCCCTCCCCCCCCCCCTTTCTACACATCTCAGTCTTGCGCACAGTGTGGAAGCCACCTTGTATAAGCCCTTTACATGAATTCAGTGAATGGTTAACCTTTTTTTTTTGTCTCAGATGATATATATGCATTTTCAAAATTTCTGCATTACCTTGGGGGAGGGGGAGGTTGGGGGGGGAAAGGGTTAACAGGAACTTAAAACTAAAATTAAAAAAAAACAAAAAAACAAAGCATTCAGACTTGATCTATTTTCTACAATGTATGCTGCGACCAGGTCCTGTTATTCATATTGTGGCTTTGAATCAATTATGTTGATTAAAATGCTGTTGCTTCTATTTGCCTTGCTTTTTTCGTGTCTCCAGATACAACAATGCAGGTAAAAATGCAAGAGATAGCAGGTGAGAATTCTTGATGACGTGACTGTAATTTTATAATCCGAGTCAAAAATACATTTTCAAACCACAGATAATTTTACAATCTGTAAAACACTCCCCCCCCCCCCCACTTCCACATCAATATTCTTTTATACCAGTTGGCTTGTACCCAGACAGAGCAATTCTATTTAATCATCCTTGAGGTGCAGAAATATTTTTTAGAAATCCATCCTATGCAGGAGCTCGGTTTTGACTGCATGGATTAAAGATATTCCTATAGAGGTACAGTGTGTGGTTTACTTCTAGGTTAAAAGGTAACTTACCTTTGGGCTAAGAAATACCTTGAATAGGGTGAAAGGGGGGGTGGGATTGGAGTATTTTTGTTACTGGAGAAATGAATTCAACTCAAGTGATACCATATCTCAGAATGTAATATACCCAGCAAACTACTCTTAACTTAAAACAGCGATAGAACAAACACATGAGAAAATTATATGACAGTCTAATGTGGCTACTGCATCCCCTGCTAGACACAGCCTACTTGGAATTCAAATGACTGGTCAGTAAAGCTGAAGTTGATGGCAGCTCAGTTTCATCACCACCACACACCCCCAAAAGTCACCGGAAAATAAGCAGCGGGAGTTTGACCACAGTGTGTTTTTAACAATTGCCTATTTCCACACCAGTTATGGATTCCCAGAAACAAAGACAACCAGCACAGAAACTAATCCTGCACAAATACCGGGGGATTGCCTGTTTCAGTATCCTGGGTATAACTCCAGAGCCTTTCTCTTTATAGATTTACAAGGGTGGAGAACGCTGGCTCTTTCATGACTTGTGGACTTCAACTCCCAGAATTCCTGAGCCAACCATGCAACTCCCAGAATTCTGGGAGTTGAAATCCAAAAATCATATTTATTTATTTATTGATTCGATTTATATGCCGCCCTTCTCCGGAGACTCAGGGCGGCTTACAATGCGTTAAGCAATAGCCGTCATACTTTTGTATATACCTGCTTAGTAGGGCTTTTGGCCCCCCCAAGCGGTGTTCTTTTTTATACAAAGTCAGCTTATTGCCCCCACAATCCGGGTCCTCATTTTACCTACCTCAGAAGGATGGAAGGCTGAGTCAACCTTGAGCCTGGTGAGATTTGAACTCGCAATAATTGCAGGCAGCTGGCAGCTAAGTGCTACTTAACAGCACTTTAGTCCCCTGCACCACCAAGGCGGACTATAAGGGCCGGCGTCCCCCACCTCTGCTTTAGAATATGATGTCCTCCCAAACCAAAGACCATTAAGAATGTGCTGGCTATGGCTATCAGAAAAGCTCCCCCTCTCTAAAATAGGCCACTTGGGTGATCCTCCACTTGTACCTCAGCTGCTTTTTCCCATGTATTACCTTCCTGCCTTTTGCAGTTGTTTATTCTGACACTGCTGGCCCCTTCCATGACATCTTCGAAATCTTGTTCTTTACAATTTGTGCTGGAGACTTTGGAAGTTTCCTGATTTAAAAGATTGAAATTCTGCCCCCTTGCCTCCAGCAACCTTGCACAGCATATTATGAAGTGTCCCCAGCAGAAACATTTTTCAGATATTCTTATCGGTAGTGTCAATGAATGCTGCTGAAAAAATTAAAATTTAAAGACACGTTTCACCTGCCCTTTTAGCAAGTGCTTTTATTGCTTGTTCTGTTGGGACTTTCTTAGATTCCTTCAGAGGAGACATTAATGTAGGGTTGGTGTCTGAGCCTTCTCTTGTAGCTGGAAAAAGGTAGCCCTTATCTAGCTTTTCTGTTCGTATATTTGTCCTATGCACACACCTACAGGAGTCCTCTCTTCCCATCACAGAAAACCCAACTCTCAAGCTCCTCTTGGATGCTGCCTCAGGTTTAACTGGGTGTTTGTCTTTGAAGACCCAAATTTCTAACCTGGGATAACTGCTGCTTTTGAAACCATTATTTAACCAAAATGCAGTAGGAACCATAACTACCTGGTACCATAATAGAACCAACCTAGAATAGGTACATTTTCTTAAATAATTTCACCTTACGTTAAAACAAGACATTTAAATTAGCTCCACTCTCTCCTAAGACAACTTGCCCGCTCTTCCATTTAACAAAGTATAATGGGTTTTCAACATGCTAATTTTAGTAGCAACCTGCTTTATTTTATAATGTCAAGCAGGCTGAATCAGACATACATTTTCACGGCGCAAAGTTTTACTGCCACCGTACCCATTAACACAGGTTCGGGGCAGTTGGCAAAAGAGTTTGTCACTCTTCCAAACTTTCTTTTGTTCTCTTCAACTTCCTTGGATTACCCAATTACAGTAAAGGATTTTACAGCTGCCTTTTCAGCTATAGGAAGAAGACAGTCGTAACTGACAACAGAGCCAGGAGTGCATTTCGCCTTGCAGCTTGGAATTCCTTTTGAAATGTCCTACTCATTCATCCGGACACTGATACGTTCTTCAAAGAGAGCAATGCAGAGCATAAGGCCACCTCCACTGAGGAAGCCCACGTTCTGAAGAACGAAGTGTCTGAAGGATCTCTTTTTGCTGCTGGTAGAATGCCTCTGCAACATTTCGGGTAGCTAGAGAAAAACAACCAGCTGTTATCACCTTGGCAGCATTCATAGTCTAGTACAAACTGACCGACAGGATCTTCGCCCGTAAGAAGTCAGCAACAGCAAATGTATAGCCATATCTTAAATCACATTGAAATTTTGGGCTACTTGAGTCCTTAAGCAATTCAGCACCAGGTGTTTTCCAGATGAAAAATTTCCACAGGGCCACTCATGCACCAGGAGATTTTCAAGATGTTTTCTAAGGAAAGTGCCATGTAGGCTAGGAAGCGTGTTTCTGAAATTTACCTGCAGTTTGGATTTCAGAGTCACAAACCCTAATTCCTCACAGGTGTCCTACATATCCTTTTAGATTTATTCTCATTTCCTATAGTCTATAAAGGGAGGAACAATAAGAAGCAAAGTGTCTGGAGTTACAGTTCTACCTTTCCTGTTCTGTTACAAGCGCCAGATTCTCTTTCTATAGCTTTCTACCACTTCTGTGGTATTTGGGGGATAGGAAGAAACATTAATATTCCAAATAAATGGTTTAAAATCTCAGAGACAAGATGCTGAATTCAGAGAGGTAAACATGACTTCATATTTCCACTTGAACCTCCCTTGATCTTGAAAAGCTACAGCAGATGGAACTAGGCAAGAATCAGGGCCAGATGTACCAAAGATTAAAAAAAAACCCCTCCAATTTTGCATGTTCCCTTCCCATTGTTTGGTTGAGGCTAAAGCGTTAGATTTGAAAAAACATTTTAACACCCCGGCAATTTGGACATAAATTGGTCTCTCTCCCAATTTAAGTACAGGATTGTTAGACTAAAACACCACTTGGTGCTTTCCATAAAGAAGGGGGAGGAAGGAAGGCGATAAGTAAGAAGGAACATTTCACATTCTATGGTTTCCAAGTGTCATTGTGATGGTTGGACTTGGAGCAGAGAGGCCTGGTTCAAGGCTCCAGATGCCTACAAAGTTCAGCAGGTGAGTTTAGGCCCTCTGGTGTCAGTCACTCTTTCTTCATTGCTACCATCAAGATAAAATTAGGGAAGACTCCCGCATATACCACCACTCAAGAAAAGGTCAGGTAGAAATAAATAAATTAAGGCTTGTACCATACGGAGAGAAATGAAACATAATCCTTACCATATCAACCAGAGCTACGTAAAGAAAAACACCAGCTGTGGTGGCAAAGATCCAGGGAGTGACTTGGGAAGTGTTCTGACTGACAACTGTCCCTAACACCATGCCCCAATAAGCCAGGAAAGCAGACAGCAGGTTAAACAACAGCACCCATCGGAGTGGCATGCCCGCCCGGATTAGGACAGCACAGTCTCCTGCCAAAGAGAGAGAAAGTTAAGGCTACCTCAACCCCTCTGGAAGCCAGCAATGTCTAGGCATGAACCTGTTGTGGTAGGCTGACTACTTTTGCTTCCACGGTGGTTTGGGCCAGCTTGAAAACAAGACAGGCAAAAAGATCAGATAGTCCTGAAGCAGGAGTATCCCCTTGTTCACTCACCCAGTTCATGGGGTAGTTCATGGCAGAGGACTGCCAACGTAGTGCTTAAGCCACTGGAGAGTCCATCTGAGAAGGCAGCCCCTAGAGAAGAAGAACAGCGTAGCAAGGCATGTAAGCCTAAAAGAACCTATGTGGTGTAGCAGTGTTGGGCTAGGAGGGAGAAGTTCCAGGTTCTAATCCACCCTCAGCCATAGAAGTTCCCTGGCGACTATGGAATGGTCACTTCCTCTCACCCCAGCCTTCCTCATAGGGTTGTGGGGGGAGAGGAAAAGCAGGAAGAAGGAGTGCTATGTATGTCATCTTAAGCTCCTGAGAAAAGGTTCTGCGAGAAGGAGATATTTTGCTTTTCTGTCACAAGATGGGGGCAAGGCGTGCTTAGAAATCACTGACCTATTGCCAATCCATCTGTGAAATTGTGTACCCCATCCCCAAGGATAACCATCCAAGCGATGTCGGCTATCCCAGCCTTGAGAGTCCCCGCTGGGCTGTGGGAGTGACCATGGTGATGTATCTCTTCCGTTTGCTTTTCCAGGCTTGTCCTGTGATCCTCTGAGTTGTGAATTTGAATGGAGCAGTCCTGGACTTCGCCATATACATTTCCAGCGTCCTCTTCTGGCACTTTCAAATTCTGCAATTCAGCACCTGAAAAGTTTAGACCATATTAAAAGAAAGGAAAAAAATGTTGTTTAACTTGCCTCTTTGACATCAGGTCTTAAGATCTTAGAACGTGTGACTGAGAGCCTAGGAAACTGAGAACATGCCACACAATGCACATTCTTTAGAGCAAGGGTGTCAAACTCAAGGCCCGTGGGGCAGATCCAGCCTGCGGAGTGCTTAGATCTGGCCCACAGGGCCACCCTGGGAACAGCGAACAGGTGCCTCTGCCAGTGAAAACAGGCTCCCAAGCTCTGTTTTGGCTGGCAGAGGGTTGCAGGAGGCCGTTGCAGCCATAAACGGAGCTCGGGAGCCCGTTTTCACTGACAGAGCACTGAGGCAACCACAGGCGCCCCTGACACAAGTGACATCGCAGTGCCTTCCCCCCGAAATCAAACAACCTGATGCGGCCCACAATGGAATCGAGTTTGACACCCCTGCTCTAGAGCTATCTCCAAGAATAGAGGAGCATAGGTTTGGAATAGCAGTTTGGCTTGTTTCCTAATCTGATTCAGTTTGAGAAATAAAGGCACTGAGGTTTCAGGGAAACACGTTAGACCTTTGACCCATCTAGCAATCCATTAGAACCTAGAGAGACTGAGCAAAAACACGGGTCAGATTCATGCCATTTTGCTGGTGAAGATCAGTATTCTCCCTTGATTGTACTTGATGGCAATTGATCATTTTAGAGATTCTGGACTAGGCTCTACAACAAATGCTGCCTGTCCTCTATCATTAGCTCCACTCTCTAGTCATCTTGTTTTATTCTAGTCATCTTTCAGCCAACTCTGGGTGGGTGGCTCCCAATCAAAGATTAAAAAACAGATAAAATTATTTTTGAAACTATAAAACAGTTAAAACAGAAAACATTAAAAAAAAATCTGGCACCAATCTGTGTTAATGTGCTATCATCTAATCTTCTCACAAAGCCTAGGGGGAAAATCCAGGTCATTAAGACATTACAAAAGATTAAAAGATGGAGGCCTGCCAAACTTCAGGTGGCAGGAGGTTCCAAAGGGCAAGGGTTGCCATGGAAAAGTCATGCTTCTTAGTTCCCTTAATTTGAGGGAAGGAACCAATGGAGTGTGCCCATGCTATTTGACCTGGTAGATTGATAGATATCCTTAGGGAAAGGCGATACAGTAGATAGTCTGGTCCTGTGCCATATTCAGTACCTCTATCTACCGAATGAACATGGCCCTTCACAATTATGGGATGCGTTCTATAATAATATGGGATATGGGAAACATATTACCTACTAGTGTCTTTGTGTTACAAATTCATTTTTGTTTCTTCTCTCAGTTCTAAATATATTTATTGTTGTTCTTTGCTGTATGTCTTTGAATTAACAGATTAGCTTCTAAAAGCCTCCTCAAACCGAACTATTTATTTATTTAGTTTTTTGTTTATCAAATTTATTTACTGCCCATCTCAAAATTCAGGCAACTTTATCTAAAACTAACAGCTTCTTGCCAGGTACATCATGTCAGCTAAATACAGAACTGAATCACAATTCTGAAAGGACAAGTAGTAACAGTGCTGATGCTAGACACTGATCACTGAGACAATTTTCAGCTATCTATCCAATAGCTGGACAGAAGAAAAAAAGAGGTCTTAGAAAAGAGCTTCCACTCAAATACATATTTTTATATATTTAAAATGCATTTATTCAAGTGGGCTCAAAAAGTTGTATATTAATCATTGAATCCTAGCACATAAATTCCTTTGAAAATTTCTAGGAGACACATATCTTCCCTGCTAAAATAGAATGTAAAGCATACCAAAATACTAGTATGGATTTGACATACTGTAGTAAAGTAATTCACAACTCACTATGCAATGTCCTCTCTGCATCATCATCATCCACCTTAGTAGACGACTGCTCCGGTTGCTTTCCAGCCATACGTTTCTGTCCAGAAAAAGCAAAACTTTTTTTAAAAGCATGTTGAGATTTGAACCCCATCCTAATCTTGCCAGAGGGTATTGTCTCCTTGTAGTGGAAGGAAGTAGTATAACATGGCCATAGTTCAGAGATGCCTTTTCTCATTCTAGGGGAAACCTTAGCATATAAGACATGTTAGCTTGTTTGACTTAGATTGGGCTTGGATTTGATTGACTTGGATTAGGCTTGACTTGGATTATGGATATAAATAACACATGTCTTTTCCTGTCTTTTCCTGAGGAGTGTTATAATCCAGTGCACTTCTTACCCTCTTTGCACGAATTTGGTTGAGGGTTCCCATGAGATTCTCAGTGAGGAAGAGGAAGTAAATGCCTCCTAGGACACATAGCCCCTTCAGAATGCCATCTTCTTCTGAGGACAGCAAGCCATGTGAGTCCACTTGTGCCTGAATAAAAACAATTGTTCTGAGCAGAGAAAGGAAGCGTTCAGAACAGAGATTAATCCTTTTAAACCACCTTAAAATAGCACTGGAAAGATCTGAGCAAAAATCCCCACATTTGTTCTTCATGGAAACATGACAGGAGTTCAGCTCTACTGTTTGATTCTGGCATCACTTTGACCCTATTCACCTGGGAGCAAGTGCAAGTCCCACTGAGTTTAACAATAGCATTAATGATGAGAAATCCTGTTGTGAAGAAAACAGCTAACAGGGAGGCAAAGCAGCAAGTCCTGAGGAGTATTCACTGAGTTGAAACGTGGCAGATACCTCATTAAAAACAACGGGATCAAAGAGGACAAAGTATTGATGAGAATGATGTGAAGAGAGCAGAATCCCAACGTCTTAGGTGGGCAAGGTTGAAATGGTTGGGTGGTACCCACTTACCTCTGGATTGTACCCCAAATGGAAGAAAGAGAAGCGGTACATACATGTGGCCAAAGGTGCAGCAAAGCGTCCCCACACAATGTCCCCACAGCCAACGCCACCAGAAAAGTCAGGAGGAACTGGAAGATTTCTCGACTGAGTAGGGGCACCAAGATGATGGCCAGTGCTGAGGGCAAGCTGGTCAGGGTGATAGCCAAAAATCCCCAGCCCAGGCCTGTGGAAAGCATAGAGGGTGACAGGAATAAGAAACACGGCTCTAACACTAGCAAGTTGCACACCCTATTGGCTATACTTCCCTGGGATGGAAGGACTAGAATACTTTCTCTCTACAGATTGCAATGAATAGTTTCCTCACAAGAGAGTAATGAAGGCATAAGTAATTATATATCTTCTTAAAATAACTCCTAGAAAATAGGTTGGAGGCAGAGGATGTTGGGAAAAAGTCAATTTGGTGAAAGAAAAGTTGAATCAAGAAGCAATGAATAACCCTAACCTGGGCAAATTGAGACTTGAGTATGATTTTGGAAGACATTTTCTCCTATATTCAATAAGGATTTTCTGAGGGACAAGTTGAGTGACCTTGAAGGGAGGGCGTAGAATATTGCTTTACATATTTTAAATAGGTATGCAGCAGTGTGGATTTGCAGAAGAAATGTGAAATTCTTTACACGACTAGAGAGAATGGTAAAAAAAGAAGAAGGAAAGAACTGAAAGCTGAAAGGAAGCCATGCTGAATGACTGAGGGAGTTGTCGTCTGGGGAAAGGGAGGGAGAAGAAAGAAGAGCACAAAACTAACATTATTACTGCATTTATATAGCAGTAAATTGAACCTTCTGCAATGTCTACCCTGTGTTCAAATTTATAATATATTACTCATTTTGTTCATTTTTCTAACAAAATATACTGTCTTGATGAGGTTGTGTGACTGACCACCCCATGATGTGACCCTCGCCACAGCACCCAATTTACAATTTGCCACATCCATAGTCTTCAGCTACTCCTTTTGATAAATTAAGGGTAGAAGTGGAAGTAGGAAACCAACTGCTACCTCACACATTCTCCAAACTACAAACAGCAATAACAAACACCCTCCCTCAAAAATCACATCACCAAAATCCATTGATTGCGGCACCCGAAATGAATGCCCCAACTTGGGCGTCTTCAAGGCTGGGCCTGGAAACATTTTGCTTCCCCCCACACCTCCTACTCCCCTTTCAAGCTATACAGGCAGTCCTCGACTTACGACCAGAACTGAGCCCAAAATTTCAGCTGCTAAGTGAGACATTTGCCCCATTTTACTGCCTTTCTTGTCACAGTTGTTAAGCAAATCACTGCATCTGTTAAGTTAGTGACACGGTTGTTAAAGTGAATCTGGCTTCCCCATTGACTTTGCTTGTCAGAAGGTTGGAAAAGGTGATCAAGTGACCTTGGGACACAGCAACAGTCATAAATATGAGTCAATTGCCAAGCATCTGAATTTTGATCACATGATCATGGGGATGCTGGAACAGTCCTAAGTGTGAAAAACAGTCATAAGTCACTTTTTTCAGTGCCGTTGTAATTTTGAACGGTCACTAAATGAGCTGTTGTAAATTGAGGACTACCAGTATAGTGGAGGGGGACAGCTTTGACCACGCCTCCTCCCGTGACATCACTAACTCCACCTCCTACTGCTCACCCAGGCCAACCTCACTGGAGACGTACGAGTCGGAGTGATTTGAGAAGGGCGGAAGGGCTTACCAATCCAGAGGGAATTCCCGGCTGTGTCGAAAGTCACATCGTCCAAGTGCTGGATGCAAACACGGCTATCAATCTGGTAGAGCAGGGCTGGGCACAACAGGGTGAACTGCTCTGGGGTGATTTTGGAGACGGTATTCATGCCAAAATTGACAAGCAGCTGAGACACATTGAGGCACTGGAGAGAGAACAACAACCCAGAAGGCTGTTTATTGTGGAAATGAGTAATGGGACTAAAATGGGCTTGTGGCCCTCCAACCAGGAAAGAATGCACTTCCACTACAATTATCCATTATCCATTTTTGGGGGGAGGGCACTCCTGAGCAGAGGAGAAAACCACTGCCCAGCTTGGGAGGGGAATTACAGTAACAGAAATGGGTAGTGTGGGAAATTGGAAATACATTGTGCTTTCTCTGGGAGCTACAGAAAAATTCAGCATTCCTGAAAAGCAGAGGTAGGATTCTACACCAGTTAGACAACATTGTGTTTTCTATGTGAGTGTGGTGGTGTCTGTATGTGACTATATGGATGGGTGTGTATTTTAATAGGAGCTGTTTTTATAGGATGGCTTTTGAAAACAGATGTCTTGGTTGAATTGGGTTAAATCCCTTCTAGCCATCTATTTTGGGGGATAGCTGGTGATAACCAAGTTTCTGTCAATTAGCTTGAAGACCAGTTGCAGTCTGAAGGTCATTTATAGGTTACCATCCATAGGCGTTGAGCTGTGAGTGCCCCATTTCAAGCACATATATGAGTTCTTTCCAAATGGAACATGTCCCCAGTATAAACAAAGAATCTCGACTCATTTTCTATTTTTCAGTCCATAAAATACAACTTGTAATCTCCCCACTCCCACCAACACATCCCTTTAAAGCATAATTGCTTCCCTGCCAGCCCAATATGGTCAATACACTTGCTACGGTGAGACAAGAAATCTTGAGAATGACTCCAACACATCTCCAATTCTTACATCTTCATGCAGGTGATTGAAGACTGAATGATCCAAGGCGATGACTCCCTCCAGAAGGTTCAGCTTAGAATGTCCGTGGGGAGACATGAAAACATTTTCCTCTTTCTCTTTGTCAGATTTCTCTCGGCCTTGCCCAAAGTTGGGCTTGAGGTCATGGCTAACCTCATGGAAGGTAGGAGACACTGAGGTATGGAGTTCGGGCTCCAGCAGTGAGAATCCTGGCCTGAAGGACACGTGAAATCATCATCAACTCAACAAGGAAAGATTTCACTGAAATGTTAAGAAACCATTCTGATACTGTAAGGCTAGCTTAAATCTCCCTGAGAATAATCAGAAGAAGAAAAAGAACTAAGAGAAATAGAACTAAAATATACAAAGCTGCAGGTTTGAAGATAATTATTATTTTTAATGTATACCTCACTTTTATTCCTGAAGTTTATCATAGTGTACATAGCTCTCCCTCCTTCTGTTTTTCCTCACAACAATCCTGTGGGGTAGTTTGGACTAAGAGTTAACGACAACTCAGTGTAAAGCAAAAGAACACTGAAGTAAGATCATAAGCACGGTAGCAGTTTTGTTTAGTGGCTGCTTTGCTTAATGACTGAGTTGCCAATTCCAGTTGTGATTGCTAAATGAGGGCTACCTCTATCTTTTCTCAATTTATCTCTCTCCTCCCAATGTAATGTTAGCCCTGATGGCTGACAGAGAAGAGCTGCTGCTTCACTTCCTTTTTCCCTTTCAGTGGTTGAAGCAGGCCTATTATTGCTAGCTCTCAGCTTCTTGAAAGACAAGAAATATTTCAACAGCAGGTTGCCTGGTTCAGCAAGATCAGAACGCTGAGGCTAGCAACATGTTTATTTTGCTTGGGCTTAGATGCTGTGCAAGATGTTAGCTGCCGATCAAGAACATAACAAGCACCATGCCTTGATTAATTCATTCTTCAATGGAAATATGCGCTGGCAATTTTCCATTGTGTATAGACGGAAGTATCTTTCCCTCATGCTGTAGAATCAGGATGGCTAATTTTTCACAGGCCTCCCTTGGCACTTGCCAGGTTGCGTCTCTGCCCCACCTGACTTTAACAGTTTCTTCAGATTCTTTCCTAGAGAATAAATAAAGCAGCGGGAAACAAAGAACCAGCCCTTAGCATCAGTTTGATTTATCTCTGGGTGCCACAGAGGTATTCTTAGCAAACAAACAAGGTCCGGATGCTTTGTTTGGAAGTACATCCAGCCTGTCCAGAACAACAAGGCAAAGGTACCCTAAAATCCTCTGGAAAGGCTACGGGGAGAGGGGGGAACCCTCCCATTTACCTTCCAACCAGGGGTGCTATTCAGCAGATTCTGACAGGTTCTGGAGAATCGGTAACGGAAATTTTGAGTAGTTCAGAGAACCGGCAAATACCACCTCTGGCTGGCCCCAGAGTGGGGCGGGAATGGAGATTTTGCAATATCCTTCCCCTGCCATGCCCACCAAGCCACGCCCACAGAACTGGTAGTTTTAAAAAAATGAATTCCACCACTGCTTCTGACAAATGGATCTTTGGGGACTGCCCATGCTCACTTGGAAAGCTATTTTATGAACGGACAAGCCCTCCCCAGTGCGGCCATTTTTGCCCGCTGGATGTTTCCAGTCTTTAAAATGGGCCCACCTGGTAGGGATGACACTCTCCACTTGAGTCTCGGCCCCGTGTTCTGTCTTGCCGATGTGATCCAGTGCTGAGTGGGAGTGCAGGTGCTTGTTCTCCTGGACCTCAAGGATGTCCAGATGGGAGACATGACCGTGTCCCAGTTCCTCGTGTTCAATCTCCACCACCTGCACTTTCCCCAGCCCCAGGCTGAGGAGGAGGCGGGTCAGGCCCTCGAAGGATAAAGTGCCGTTCTCACCATACTGCCCAAACAATTGCTGCAGGTAGTAACCGTGCTCTTGGGTGGCGTCTTCCAGTGGAGCAGCTCTGCCAACCAGCAAGTCATCCGGTTCACCCTGGGCAAAGCGGCATATGGCCTGCAGGGAGAGCCAAGCCACGCAGAATCTGGCCAGAGGGAATCTCAGAATCCGCTGGTCCATCAACAAGGGCCTGCACTGAAAGGAAAAAAAAAAACAACAACAACTCTGAGCCCTGAAGGAGAATCACAGTCTTAGAACTGTGGCACTTATTCACAGATCCTGGAAGAGAAACAGATCCTTATTTGCTAACATCTGTTAGGGCAGTGAAATCCTTGCCATGACTGGCTAAGAGGAGAACTTGGAAGAGGACTTACATCCAGTCCCCTTCTCAACCAGTGCAGTAGGAGAGACCTTCTAAGCATCTGTTCTTGATAGGATTCCTTGAAGGATCTCAAAGGTTTTGGACTTGCACAACAAACATCTCAATTATTTCCACATAGTTCAGATCCATGTTTGCATGTAACTAAATCTTGATAATTATTTGTCCATTTTTTATTTCTATGCTGCCGCAATCAAAAAAGCTCTCCAAGGCTCGATATGGAAAATACAGGTAGTCCTTGAGGGCCCTCAAAGCTGGGCCTGGAAACATTTTGCTTCCCCCACATCTCCTACTCCAGGAGTGGGTTCTACTTACCTCTACTACCAGTTCACAATAGGAGCACATGTGCTTCTGTGGGTGGGTGGGTGGAGCCTCCCACCACCATTACTACCAGTTCGCAAGAACCGGACCAAACTGGGAGCAACCCACTACTGTCCTACTCCCTTTCCAAGCTGTATAGGCAGTCCTCAACTTACGACTATAATTGAACCCAACATTTCTGTTGCTAAATGAAACATCACTGCAGTTATTATGTTAGTAACAATACAGTTGTTAAGTGAATCTGGTTTCCCCATTGACTTTGTTTGTCAGAATGTCGCAAAACGTGGACACATGACCCTGGAACACTGCAACCATCATAAATATGAGTCAGATGCTAAGTGTCCAAATTTTGATCATGTGACCATGGAGAGGCTGCATTGGTCATAAGTGGGTTTTTTTAGTGCCGTTGTAACTTTGAATGGTCACTAAATGAACTGTTGCAAGTCGAGAATTACTTGTTGTGACCCAGGCCGAAGTAGTTAGTATTAAATACAAACAGTTCGAAAACAAACAGACTTTATTAGAACAGCTGAGAATTAACTCATTCTCAGCATAGTCCAAGCTAAATTAAAGCAAATTCTTCAAAATATAAATTTATATAAATAAAATTTTAAAAAAACCAAAAAAAAAACCCCACCATTCCTCAGTTTATCACCTGACCTTGGGATAATTAGGCAAACTGCCAAAGGCTTTTCTTGGCAATAGTTCAGAAGCAGAAGACGCCGATAAGAAATGAATACAGTGAAACAAGAACCAATTCTCTCAACGTTGTTTTCCGGCAAAGAGGCCAAGAGATGTTGCTGGTCTTTTAAGCCTTATGGGAGGGGCCAATCATCTCTTGACCCTACTCGTGAATCGTCCTCTCTTTATTTATTTTTATTTATTTTTTTTATTTTATTAAATTTATATACCGCCCTTCTCCCCGAGGGGACTCAGGGCGGTGAACAGCCATAAATAAAAAAACATATATATAAAATTTAAAAACCAAATAAAACCGAATTAAACGTTGGCCCCAATATTTAAAATCCCAATTTACAATATTAAAACCCCAAAATTAAAATATTACAATTTAAAATTTCTAAATTATTTTACGACAGAAGGGGAAAAGGGAAGAATTAGGCCAGGCCCGCCTGGTGGAACAGGAAAGTTTTTAACTCACGGCGGAAGGCACGAAGATCCGGGATCCTCCGTAACTCTGGGGGGAGCTCGTTCCAGATAGTGGGTGCCCCCACAGAGAAGGCTCTCCCCCTGGGGGCCGCCAGCCGACATTGTTTGGCCGACGGCACCCGGAGGAGCCCCTCTCTATGGGAACGTACCGGTCGGTGGGAGGCTATTGGTGGTAGTAGGCGGTCCCGTAAGTACCCGGGTCCTAAGCCATGGAGCGCTTTAAAGGTGGTAACCAACACCTTGAAGCGCACCCGGAAGACCACCGGGAGCCAGTGCAGCTCGCGCAGGAGAGGAGTAACATGGGAGCGCCATGTCGCTCCCATCACCACCCGCGCGGCCGCACTCTGCGCCAGTTGGAGCCTCCGGGTGCTCCTCAAGGGGAGCCCCATGTAGAGAGCATTACAATAGTCCAGGCGAGAGGTGACAAGGGCGTGAGTGACCGTGTGTAACGAGTCCCGATCCAGAAAGGGACGCAACTGGCGGATCAGGCGAACCTGATGAAAAATCCTCCTGGTCACGGCCGTCAAATGCTCCTCAAAAGACAGCCGCGAATCCAGGAGGACGCCCAAGTTGCGCACCCTCTCTGCCGGGGCCAATGATTCACCCCCGATAGTCAGCGATGGTACCAGCTGACTATATCGGGACGTCGGAAACCACAGCCACTCGGTCTTGGATGGGTTGAGTCTGAGCCTGTTCCTCCCCATCCAGATCCGCACGGCCTCCAGACACCGGGACATCACTTCAAGGGCATCGTTGGGGTGGTCTGGGGTGGAGATGTACAGCTGGGTGTCATCAGCGTACTGGTGATATCTCACCCCAAAACCACGGATGATCTCGCCCAGCGGCTTCACATAAATGTTGAACAGGAGGGGCGAGAGGACCGACCCCTGAGGCACCCCACATATAAGGGGTCTCGGAGTCGACCTCTGCCCCCCTGTCAACACCGACTGCGACCGGTCGGAGAGAAAGGAGGAGAACCACCGTAGCACAGTGCCTCCCACCCCTAGCTCTTCCAACCGGTGCAGCATGATACCATGGTCGATGGTATCAAAAGCCGCTGAGAGATCTAACAGGACCAGGATAGAGGAACAACCCCTATCCCGGGCCCTCCAGAGATCATCAACCAACGCGACCAATGCCGTTTCCGTGCTGTACCCGGGTCTGAAACCCGACTGGAACAGATCCAGATACGTCGTTTCATCCAGGTACCGGGGAAGCTGTTGCGCAACCACACTCTCAACAACCTTCGCCAAAAAGCGAAGGTTGGAGACCGGACGATAATTTACCAACATTGCTGGGTCCAGGGAAGGCTTCTTGAGGAGAGGCCTCACCACCGCCTCTTTCAAGGCGACGGGAAAGTCACCCTCGCCCAACGAAGCATTTATAATCCCCTGGAGCCAGCCGCGTGTCACCTCCCGGGAAGCCAGTACTAACCAGGAGGGGCACGGGTCCAATAAACAAGTGGTCGCGTTCAGCCTGCCCAGAATCCTGTCCACGTCCTCAGGGGTCACAGGATCAAACTCAGTCCAGATAACACTCACAAGACCTGCCCCTGTCCCTCTCCCCGGGACTACCCAGTCGGAGTCCAAGTCTTCCCGAATCTGAGTGATTTTGTCATACAGATACTGAACAAAATCCTCAGCTCTACCCTCCAAGGGGTCCTCCCGCGCTTCCTGATGAAGTAGGGAGCGGGTCACCCTGAAGAGGGCGGCTGGGCGATTATCTGATGACGCAATAAGAGCAGCAAAATAGTTACATTTAGCTGCTTTTATCGCCACTAAGTAATTCCTAATATGGGATCTCACTAGTGTCCGGTCAGATTCAGAACGACTGGTTCTCCAACTACTCTCTAGGCGTCTTTTCCGGCGCTTCAACTCCCTCAGCTCCTCGGAAAACCAAGGAGCCAGTTGAGATCGGCGCCGGGTCAGAGGCCGCAAAGGCACAACCCGGTCCAGAGCACCCGTAGCCACCCTATCCCAGGCGGCCACTAGGTCTCCGGTCGAGGCGTGTGCCAGAGCCTCAGGAAATGGCCCAAGCTCCATCTGGAACCTATCAGGTTCCATCAGGCGCCTGGGGCGGAACCAACTAACAGGCTCCGCCTCCCTGCGGCGGGGTGCAGCGGTTTGAAAGTCAAGACAAAGGAGAGAGTGATCTGACCATGACAAGGGCTCGATGACTAAGTCCCCTATCTCAAGGTCACTCAACCACAGTCCAGAGGCAAAAATCAGATCCAGTGTGTTTCCCCCCATGTGGGTAGGGCCATGAATTAACTGGGTCAGGTCCATAGCTGTCATGGAAGCCATGAACTCCCGAGCCACCTCCGACGTCTCGCCGACAGATGGGAGGTTGAAATCCCCCATGACCATAAGTCTAGGGGTTTCAACTACCACCGCGGCGATAACGTCAAGGAGCTCGGGCAGGGCTGCTGCCACGTGGCAGGGAGCCAGGTACGTGACCAGCAAACCCATCTGAACCCCATGACCCCATTTCACAAGGAGGGACTCACAACCGGTCGTCTGAGGAACTGTGGCCTCCCTCGGTCTCAGACCTTCTTTAATAACAACCGCTACTCCCCCACCCCTGCCCTGTGACCTTGGCCGATGGAATGCAAGGAAACCTGGTGGGCACATTTCAACGAGGGGAACCCCCCCCTCCTGGCCCAACCAGGTCTCCGTAATACCTGTCAGGTCCGCTCCCCCCTCACAAATAAGATCACAAATGAGGGGGGAGCTGCTTTATCTGCTCCTGCCTTCTGGCAGCTCTTCTCATACATGCACTAGGAACAGGCTCCTCCTGTTCCTCTGCCTCTCTACTGTCAGCCTCTGGAGGCTCCGAAGTCCACACATCACTTCCCGATGGCCCTGGCCCCATCTCTGCCTCCGAGGCAGAGCCCTCATCCGGGCCTTCCCCAGCCTCCAGGACTGGCCCATGTCCTTCCTCAGCCTCATCACTGTCCGACTCTGCTGCCAGTTCCGCAAGCTGCTGGTGAACCACAACACTTGTATAATGGTAAAGGTTTCCCCATCCAGTCATTTCTGATTTTAGAGGTGGTGCTCATCTCCGTTTCCTAGCTGAGAGAGCCAGGGTTGTCCGAAGACATTTCTGTCGTCATGTGGCAAGAATAACATACACTGAGGTACGTGGAACACTGTTACCTTCCCACTGAAGTGGTACCTATTTATTTACTCATATTTTTATGCTTTTGAACTGCTAGTTGGGAGGAGCTGGGCCAAGTAATGGGAAGATAATTTGAAAGTATCCTGGTGCTAAGCCATGAAGGATTTAATAAATTAAAACTAGCACCTTATATTGGATCTAGAATTGGCAAGTAAAGCAGAGTCTGGTGTAAGGTGTTTCTAATATTTGCATATAATATTCCTAATGTAGCACTACACTGAGAATTTTAGAAATTTATATTCATTATAATTTATTTATGAAATTTATGTGCCGCCCATCTCACAGTGTGACTCTACATCACTACACTGACCTGATTTCTCTAACTTTAAATTAAAAATCCAACTTCCTTTGACCTGATTTGGGGCGGGTCACCAATTCAACCACCTCAGACTTGAACCTCTCTGGCTCTTTTTGATTAGTATAGAAAATTAATGACTAATTTACAGAATTCAAGTTTTGAATTTTGAAAGAAGGATATTGCCAATAAATAAAGTAACTTATTAAATTAGATAAGAGAACAGGGTAAAAATAATTTTGCTTCTTTTACATAATAATTTTTTTCAAAACCACATATATTCAAAGAGGTCATATGAGCTGACCTATATTTACACTTGTGTCTGATATTTAGTTAACCTGCAGCAGGTCAATTTGCAGCTGTAGAGCGTTCCCCCCCACAAGATCATGTTCCTGAAATTTGGTTTATGCATCTCAATGGGATCCCTTCACAGACCAGGTTAAACCAAAATGAAACTACAATCACATAGTAGCTTGGTGCAGTATAAGAAGCCATACATTGGATTGCAAAGTCAAAGCAGAGGTAAATACTGGTTTTTAAATGGAGCCCTTTTCCTCGTGCATCGATTTCTTAGCTACAATTTTAACCAAAATAATTAATGAGATAGTAGCCTTTGTCATCTCCATGACCTAGAGATTTCATGAGTCTTCTAGCAAACAGCTACAAAGTTGTAAACATAGCAACTTTGCTATTTAAACATAACAAACATAAAAACAAAGCCAACATTTAAAGAATGTAATCAAAGTACCTGACCCTCTCACAATGCCCAGGCTAGGATAAAATTTGGAATTGCTGACCAGCCTTCAACCGTTTTGAATATCTGAGTAATGGAGATCCAGATGAGATGCTCGTAGATAATTTCACGTCTTGGTTGGTGCCTGCTTTTTCTGGCTGCCTTGAGCACCAAGTCAAACAGCAACTCTAGAGCAAATAATAATATCTGGGTTTGGATCTGCCTGAAGGATGGGTGGACTATTTTGGAGCAGAGTAGGTGGGCCTGCCAGGCATTAGCCCCTCCTTCTGTAAAAACAACAGGTGGGAACTGGGGGCATTAGAGGATTTTTGGACTTTCCCCAGAAATGTACAGAGATAAGTAGGAGCAAGTATCTTATTTGGGGACCAGGCACTGATAAGGAGTGGGAAAAGAATTGAGCAATCAGTCAAAATGTAAATATGCATCTCTTTCGATGTGTACAGCTACCCCTTCAGTTTTTCCAACAGATACAGGGCTCCCTGGCCACTAGGGAGAACGGCCTTCCTTCAGCCAACGGATCCCAGATGTGTTAATTCAGGGCTGCTGTTCCAGGAAGGTTGTGTGTCTGTAGGGCCAACAGGACTTTACGTGGTAGATAGCAGGCTAGAAAAGTGAGGCAGGCATCTTCATCTATTTCCAAAGGCAGTTCATATAAAATAAATATGAATGGGCTGTTCGTATGACAGCCGATTGTGACTGAGTCTGTTTTATATACAGTATTTCCCCCTTTTCAATTGCTCATAGAAGCTGCCTGTTTGATTGAAGAGCCGTAGGATTAGGGGGCTTGAAATAAAGCATTTCTTTGTACAGGTAGTCCTCGAATTACGATCACATTTGAGCCCCATATTTATGTTGCTAAGTGAAACATTTGTTAAGTGGGGTTTGCCCCATTTTACAACTTCTTGCCACAGTTGTTATGTGAATCAATGCATTTGTTAAGTTAGTAACATGGTTATCCCATGAATCTGGATTCCCCATTGAGTTTGCTTGTCAGAAGGTCGCAAAATCTGGTCACGTGGTCCCAAGACACTGCAACTCTCATAAATATAAGTCAGTTGCCAAGCATCTAAAGTTTGATCATGTCACCAGTGGGAGGTTGCAACAGTTGAAAAATGGTCATGTCACATTTTTCAGTGCCATTGTAACCTTGAACAGTCACTAAATGAACTGTTGTAAGTCAAGGACTACCTGTATGATTCAGTCATGGAACTTACTGTTTAGAGTGGTGGTGAAATCCAATTTTTTTTACTACCTGTTCTGTGGGCGTGGCTTGGTGGGCGTGGTGTGGCTTGGTGGGTGTGGCTTGGTGGACATGGCAGGGGAAGGATACTGCAAAATCCCCATTCCCTCCCCACTCCAGGGGAAGGATACTGCAAAATCCTCATTCCCTCCCCACTCCTGGGGGAAGGATATTGCAAAATCTCCATTCCTACCCCACTCTGGGGCCAGCCAGAGGTGGCATTTGCCCGTTATCTGAACTACTCAAAATTTCCATTACCGGTTCTTCGAACTGCTCAAAATTTCCACTACCGGTTCTCCAGAACCTGTCAGAATCTGCTGGATTTCACCCCTGGTTTAGAGGTGAATGTTTTAAAAAAGATTAGATATATTGATTATGGAGAAATGTATTAACTTTTGCCAGTAACTTAAAGAAGGCTCTATTAAGCTTCACAGTCACTCTACCTCTGAATATTAGTTGCTTGCTTTGAAAGCAAATAATGCAATGAAGCCTGTTTCCATGTTTTGCTTGCAGGCTTTCTGGAATCATCTGACTGATCATGATTTATGCTGAACTAGACAGAAATTTGCTCTGATCCAGACAAGCTTGCGGTACATATTCCTATCCCTTTAAGGCAGTTTTTCTCAACCTCAGCAGCCTTAATATGTATGGACTTCAAGTCCCAGCAAACATCAGACATCTTAAAATTGCAAAGGTTGAGAAACGCTGCTTTAAGGCATGGAAATGGCTTCCCACCCAACTATTCAGTGGTGGGTTCCTCCCGGTTCAGCCCGGTTCTCCCGAGCCGGTAGCGATGACGATATGACATCACCGAACTGGTTCTCCCCCCGCCCCCCCGCCTCCTCACCCACCCCCTGCATTATTGTTACCTTTTATTTGGCCCCACCCCCAATCTATTGCTGCCTCCTGAGTCCCAGCTGATGGCTAGAGGGAAAAAAACTGTTTAAACTCTTGCTGGGGGCTTCAAAGGGCCGCCCTACAGCTGATCAGTGTTAAAAGAAAACAAATGAGTAGACCAATGCCTGCAAAAATACATGAGTAGATCAGTGCCTGCAAAAATAAATGGGTAGATCGGTACAGCTCTGCAAGCAGTTAAAAGCCTGGTAGATCAGTACCTCTGCTAAATCCTAAATAATTGTCACATAACCATCAAGCCACGCCCACAAAATAAGCCACGCCCAAAGAACCAGTAGTAAAAAAATTTAGAACCCACGCCTGCAACTATTGGTCATCTGCAGTTCTCATCATACCAAGCCAACTTGGTAGATGGATAAAGAAAATGATGGGACCTGTGGTCCAAAAACATTTGAAGGGCTGTAAGTTTCTTCTGTTCTAAGGTGTCTGTTCCATGGAGTCAAACAATAACTTTCAAAAGGGTGGGGATTTTGCCTGTTTCTAGTCTTGCAAGCCACCAGATTATCTGGAGGAGTTAATGGTTCATCTGCAGCCCAGCAAGCCACTCAAAAAAATGCAGATAGCTCTGTTTGTGGCCAAACAGGATGTATTAAAGGTCAATTTTTAGTTGCAGAAGTATGTTTTTATAAAAGGCTTGGAAATTGGGAACAAGCAGATTTATTTCTTCTATTTGTTTGGCAACATTTGTCCTCCCTTTGTGGTATTTCTAGCATTCCGGCAACAGTGGGAATAAAAGTCTCCAATTGAAGTGAAATCAGGATTTTGTTGTGAGCCTGCTGCAGGATATTATTATACTAATGTAAACATATAACACTGCAATAAAAACAAACAGCTCAATGCAGAGGGATCTCCAGGTGGAAGTGACTATTGTATTGAAACTTAACCATTTATCAAACACTAAGCTAAATTAAAGTAAATATTTTATATCATATTAGCCAGATTAAAATTCATATATTTTTGTATGTAGGGAAGATCAGAAAGCAGCTGGCAACACCTAGCCTGCAGATCAGAGGTGGGTTTCAGCAGGTTCTGACCAGTTCTGGAGAACTGGTAGCAGAAATTTTAAGTAGTTCAGAGAACCAGTAGTAAAAATTCTGACTGGCCCTGCCCCCATCTATTCTCTGCCTCCCAAGTCCCAGCTGATCAGAAGGAAATGAGGATTTTGCAGTAACTTTCCCCTGGATTGGGTGGGAATGGAGATTTTACAGTATCCTTCCCCTGCCATGCCCACCAAGCCACACCCACAGAACCGGTAGTAAAAAAATTTGAAACCCACCACTGCTGCAGATGCCAGTTCTTAATAATTGTCACATTGAATGTGAATCTTTAAAAAGGAAAGCAACAGCTGTTGGGAACACAGAGTAACTCGTAGGAAGTTTTTTTGCAGGTCTCTTAGAACAACTAGACACAAGAACAGTTTTTCCCTGAAAGCCATCACTCTGCTTAACAACTAATTCCCACAACACTGTCAAATAATTTACTAAGACTATATTACTATTATTCTTCTCTTCCTTACTAGTATCTATCTCTTTCCACTTATTACTATAACCGTGTTGCTTGTTATCTTTCAATTTATATTTTTTATTTGTTTCCTAGTACGATTTGATAGCTTATTAGTAATCCTGACTATCACTAAGTGTTGTATCTTTTTATTCTTGATGAATGTATTTTATTCTCCTTATGTACACTGAGAGCTTATGCATCGGAGACAAATTCCTTGTGTGTCCAAGCACACCTGGCTAATAAAGAAATCTACTTTACTCTACTCTACTCTACTCTACTCTACTCTACTCTACTCTACTCTACTCTACTCTACTCTACATGTTGAACAGCCTCACTTGCAATAAAGGTATTGCACTGCTGTGACCTTATCATCATGAACTGAAGTATGTTAAAGAAGCCCACTCTTCATATTGGTTATATGTTGTCTTGCATTATGTCTGGGACACCAGTGATATTGCAGGGCTCTCCAAACTTGGCAACTTTAAGAGCTGTGGACTTTGACTCCCAGAATTCCTCAGCCAGCCATGCTGACATTGATATAGGGGAACTGTTTGTGACTGCAATGTGTTTGAATTAGTTGGGGAGGAGGTAGACAACTCTCTGGCTGCTTACCCCATTTTGTCTGCAAGTCTGCTTTGTCGTCCCTGTCTCCCACCCCCAAATAGGATTATCTTTGCAATATGATTTAAGACCAGAGAAGAAATACCACTAGGAGAAGCAGCAGTAAATGTGAAAGAGCAAAGGGCAAAATAGTTCAGAGTTCCTATGCAACCTTTTCTTTCTCCACTTTCCTCCCCAGCTCATATGAGAGAAATTCATCCTATCAGCAGCTCAACTGATCACATATGCAGGATCACATGTTAACTTGGTGACTGCAAAAATAAAGCAATAGCTTAAGGGGCCAATAACAAATAACTCCTTTTTTTAAAGCATCTCACAAAGTTGGCTCCCATTTTCAGCTGCCAAGCAACGATGTTCGATTCCCCCAAGGGCGGACTTCAATTTATCATATAGTACCTTCAATTTCCTAATGGTAAGAGCGGATCAGCAATGGAAGAATAACAGAAGTAGAAGGGATTTTAGAGGTCTTCTAGTCCAACCCCTTGCTCCAGCAGGATCTGAATTTGTCATTCAGACAAATGACTGTCCAATCTCTTCTTAAAAACCTCCAGTGTTGGAGGTTCTGGAGACAAGTCATTCTACTGATTAATTGTTCTGTCAGGAAATTTCTCCTTAGTTCTAGGTTGCTTATCTCCTAGATTAGTTTCCATCCACTGCTTTTTGTCCTTTTCTTCAGGTGCTTTGGAGAATAGATTGACCCCCCCCTCTTCCTTGATGCTGCCCCTTAGCTATTGGAACACTGCTATCATATCACCCCTAGTCTTTCTTTTCAATACACTAGACATATATATACTCAATTCCTGCAACAGTTCTTCACTTGTGTTAGCCTTCAGTCCCTAAAATATAATTATATATATATTTTAAATGTCTTAATATTTATATTTTATGTTTTTTATGTCTGGCTGTACACCGCCCTGAGTCCTCAGGGAGAAGGGCGGTATATAAATTGGAAATAAAATAAAAATAAAAATAAATAAAATAATGAGACAGTGGTTTCTCTTTAGCAAATGAAACCTTTGGGCAGCGCTACAATAATAAGGAAGTGAATGATGCCAATAAGAGGGTAAGAGGTAAGGGGTGCTGCAAGAAAGAATGAAAAAATGAGGGTTGGGGGGAACAGAAGTGTCTTCAGGGCCAAGTCTTCTGATAAAAGCTTAATGGAAGCAAAGAACACGGGTCTTCCATGAGATCCTTAGGAGTTGTCAATCCTGATATGTTCAGGGTAGAACAAACCTGTCTAGACATTCTATCATTTTCATTTCATTTCATTTCATTTCTTTTTTTTTTTAATTTGATTTATATGCCGCCCTTCTCTGGAGACTCAGGGCGGCTTACAATGCGCTAAGCAATAGCCTTCATACTTTTGTATATTTATACAAAGTCAGCTTATTGCCCCCACAAACTGGGTCCTCAATTTACCTACCTTAGAAAGGATGGAAGGCTGAGTCAACCTTGAGTCTTGGTGAGATTCGAACCTGCAATAATTGCAGGCAGCTGATGTTAATAACAGGGCTTTAGACCACTGTACTATCCAAGGCTTATTCATTAGATTTGTATACCGCCCTTCTCCTGCAGGACTCAGGGCGGTGAACAGTCGGAATAAAACAGAACATTACAAAATTTAAAAAACAATTTAAAATAATTAAATAATTTTCAGCCTAATTTAAAACCCAATTAAAACTAAGTTCCAATTAAAACCAAAACAGATGGGGTCAAGCCAGCCCAGCTAGATGGAATAGATGTGTTTTCAGGGCTCGGCGAAAAATCCGGAGGTCAGATATTGTGCGAATCTCTGGGGGAATCTCTGGATTGGATATCCAATGTAGAACATCTTGTACATGGAGTAGAAAACCCAGGGCCCTTAACTATATTCTTAGGAGTTGAATCCACATCAACGGGTCCCAGAGAAAGAACAATGTCTACAGTTGGCAGTCATATCCATGAGAGTTACCTTAGAAGTCTCAGCCTTCGCGAATGGCAGAAGTTCTTGCTTCCAGGGCTTGAAGGCTTGCCTGTCAGTCTGTCTGTCTGACACCAGGAAAGGATAAAGGGCGCTCTGGCTCTGCCCAAATGCTGCTCGATGACCTGGGAGTGGTAATGTGAAGGCAGGCAGCTGAGGAGAACTAGGGAGGAGCTTGGAAATCAAGAGGTTACCTGGCTTTTGATAACGAAAATATTGGGCTGCCACATTTTTATCTCAATTTTTTCTCCTTCTACATTAAAGCAACCAATCATGGGATTAAAATGTCCTGGGCACAAAACAGAATACAAAATAACCTTCTTTCTACCTCAAAGGATTTTGAAAGCAGGGCAACATGGTCAGGAACTAACACACCCTTAATATACATTCAGCATTTTCACTCCTGACTTTAATGTCCTGACTTTAATTAGTGGCAAACCTACCCACCCAGGTTTGTTAATGGCTTTCATCTCAGGAACAGGGGACTTGTGACTCTCAAAATGTTCCACAGACGCTGTAGCCATGGATGTCTGCACTAGTTGCAATTATGGCAAAATGAGAAAACATGAGTTGTGATGTCCCCTCAAAAGTCCCAACCTTTTATACTTGTGTTGCAATGACACATGCAAGCACACAAGGAGCAGAGTTTGTGTCATGCCATTGTAAACATGTTATGTTAACTGCTTGAGGGACACAAGAAAAGCAGCTTTGTTTCTTCTGGAAGGCCACATACCATAGATACATAAAGACAGATTGTCTCAGCTAAGCTGCTCAACTGGGTGGGTCTTGCTTTTATAAAGACAGGAATTGTTTATCTATAATATCTCGTTGTATATGCTTACTTTTAAATGTATATGCAGACCTATCTTGCTGTTCCCTTTTGGGGTAAGCAACACTGGGCAAAGAGCAGAAAAAGGTAAGTGGCTGTGTTCTGCCCCAGCTATGGATCCCAAAGAACACAGCACACACAAAGTTTGTACAAAACTTAATTTACTAAAATAACTCAGTCTTTTTCAAAACAAAGGCCATTAATAAACTTTCTTAACAGCCTACAAGAAACCAAAGATAAAGTAATCACAATTTTATTAAATTTGGCAGAAAGCCCAGAAGCAATTTGTAGAGAATCCAGATGCGAAGTAGAGTGAACTAAAGTTGTTCCCTACAAATTGCTTCAGTCGGCGTTCCTCCTTAAATAGGCTAAGGAAGTGGCCAATTAGCCCCAAGCCTTACTCTTGAGGAGACCTCCTCCTGAGGAGCCATTCCTGCCTTTTGGCCATTCTGTGCGCCTGTGCATTGAGAAAAGGCTCCTCCTCTTCGTCCTCTTCACTTAAAGGAGCTTCTGGAGGTTCTGAAGGCCCTGGCTGAATCCCTGCCTTTGGCACCACATCTTCTCCAGCCTCCTCATTGTCCGACTCGAGTGCCAGCTGCACAGGCTGCTGTCACAATACCACACCAGCCTCCTCGCTGTCAGAATCAGCCACAATCCACACAGGCCACTGACGGGCCACAACAGGTTGGCAAAAGAAATTGAAGATAAGAGATTGAAGAAAAGGAAATACTGTAAAGCTAAACACAGTATATAGGTCCTCGACTTACAACCACAATTGAGACCAACATTTATGGTGTTAAGCGAGACATTTGTTAAGTAAGTTTGGCCCCCATTTTACGACTTTTCTTGCCACGGTTGTTAAGTGAATCACTGCAACTGTTAAGTTAGTAACAAGGTTGTTAAGTGAATCTGGCTTCCCCATTGACTTTGCTTGTCAGAAGGTTGCAAAAGGGGATCGTGTGATCTTGGGACACTGCAACGGTCATAACTATGAATCAGTTGCCAAGCGTCTGAATTTTGATCATGTGACCCTAGGGATGCTGCAGCAGTTGTAAGTGTGAAAAATGTCCATAAGTCACATTTTTTTCAGTGCTGTTGTAACTTTGAACGGTCACTAAACAAGCTGTTGTAAATTGAGGATTATCGGTACAATAAAGCTAAATATATTATCTATCTATCTCTATCTATCTATCTATCTATCTATCTATCTATCTATCTATCTATCTAT
>WNWU01000036.1:11343017-11368066 GCA_012654045.1 Ptyas mucosa
TATCTATCTATCTATCTATCTATCTATCTATCTATCTATCTATCTATACGGTGATAAAGGTAAACATGCAGTATACTTACGGAAAAGTTACAGTATTTATACTGTATGAGTACTGCAAAGCTAAATATATATGCAATAGATCAGTGGTGGGATTCAGCCAGTTCTCACCAGTTCAGGAGAACAAGTTGTTAACTTTCTGAGCAGTTTGGTGAACTGATTGTTGGAAGAAATCATTAGGGCAGAGAACCGGTTGTTAAATTATTTGAATCCCACCACTGCAATAGATGCATATGTCTCTCTAAAGGAAACTAGAACCAAGAATAACAGGTAGAAGTTGCAGCTATCTTGATTTCACTTAAATATCAGGACATTTTTCCTGATCATCGTAACACTGAAACAGTCCATATATTGATGTTGCTGATTTTAAAGAAGAAGAGGTTAGGAGATTAGAGGCTAGATTTTCCTGAATGTCAATGATCCTTATGGTTCCTTCACAATTCTATAATTTTATAATTTTTATATTGTTCCCGAAACACTGTCAATGTTTCACATACATTATCTTGGCCATTTTTCACGCCAGGACTAAAAGAAGAGTAAGATCGTTTGTTTGGGGATTACAATTATAGGCAATGTAGGAGTTAGACTGTGGCAGAATTTTTTTCTTTGTTCTTTTGGCATGTGGTTCAAACCCAGGTTCAAACTCCGTCATTTCCAAACAAGGTAAGGAGTAGAAGGCCTTTTTGTACTTGAGCTGCCAAAGTCCCACTGATGGACTACTTGGCAGGTCTGGAATAGAAGAACGAAACATTCTCCCTCTGCTCCAATCTTCCCAAGAGACCGAAAGAAGACAACTCATCGAACGCTAGTTCAGTCAGTGTATTTGCAAAAGAGATGATATTTAAAGAGGCACTTCCTGGTTCATATCTCAGTTCTTACACCATCCCCGTTTCACCATCCTGCATCCCCCTCCCCCTCCCCTTACTTCCCATGTTTGGCACAGGAATGTCCAAGGTCAGTGGAAAAATCAACAGCAACCTCTTGATCTTTGGAAACCTTGCTCCATCCCTCCTTGGGGGATTTTTCATAGCGAAGTCTGTTCGAGGGCTAGAAACTTGTTCAATTCTATACTGGCTCTTGGGGCATGACAAATGCTGCTAAGAGGACTTGGCACTGCAAAGAAAAGACCAAGAGAGATTGGTATCTGGTGGTTTTTAGGATGTCCCACTATGAAAAGTCCTCATTTTCTCATTTAGCAATAGCAATAGCACTTAGACTTATATACCGCTTCATAGTGCTTTTACAGCCCTCTCTAACCGTTTTACAGAGTCAGCATATTGCCCCCAACAATCTGGGTCCTCATTGAATGAATAAATGAATGAATGAATGAATGCAAACAGTTGTGATTGCCACGCAATTTGTGGATAGCGATTTCCTTAAAAGAATTTTGAGGAGGACTAGGCAAATTTGTAGAACATTGAAATACTAGACACAATGACTGTAGATAACTGCCAGATTCAGACCATGTTCCTTGGTACTGCTATAAGCACAGTGGTGGGATTTAAATAATTTACCAACTGGTTCTCTGCCCTAATGACCAGCTGGGTGGGCGTGGCCATGGTGGGTGTGACCAGGGGGTGTGACAGGCAACACTTGGCCTCCTGCACACCCCTGGGAGCAAAAACGGGCTGCATATTGCCTATTGCCCCCAACAATCTGGGTCCTCATTTTACTGACCTCTGAAGGATGGAAGGCTGATTCAACCTTGAGCCAGTGAGATTTGAACTGCAGTCAGCTGAAGTAGCCTGCAGTACTGCACTCTAACCACTGCACCACCTCGCTCTTTAGCTGATCATTTAGTTGATGGTTCTACCTTGAGTCCTTGAATCTGCCTTAAAAAAAGGAAGAGAAGTTCTAGAAAGGCAGGATAACTTGGCATCCTTTTGGCTCACCACCTGTTAGGGGGCTTTTCATGATAAGAGGAAAGACGTACTGTAGCTCAACATCTGAAATATCTTTTCCAACTGGATCAGAGCTGATGAAATGAGCTACTGTTAACAAAAGCACATTCCTTTTAATACAGTTCATTATCTGAAAAGATGCTACCAAACTCCTCCAGAGCAGTGTTAGGCACCATTCTCAAAAGAGGATTGGTTTCCTCTTCTTCCAAAAGCTGAGAGTATATATAACCATCCAGATCAGAGGTGGGTTTCAGCAGGTTCTGACCAGTTCTGGAGAACCAATAGCGGAAATTTTGAGTAGTTCAGAGAACTGGTAGTAAAAATTCTGGCTGGCCCTGCCCCCATCTATTCTCTGCCTCCCAAGTCCCAGCTGATCGGGAGGAAATGGGGATTTTGCAGTATCCTTCCCCTGGAGTGGGGTGGGAATGGAGATTTTATAGTATCTGTCCCTTGCCACGCCCACCAAGTCATGCCCACCAAACCATGCCACGCCCACCAAGCCATACTCGCAGAACCGGTAGTAAAAAAATTTGGAACCCACCACTGATCCAGATGATTTCCATGCCTACCACAAGCTAAAATTCATCTTACCCTATTCTTCAGCCAGCCCTGAGCCACTACTAGTCCAAGCTGGCTGTTACTGGCATTTTAAAATCTTTTATATATTTAGCTGGCAGGTGAAGCATAGCAAAATTGAATCTAGGTGGCAAAGAATGGGGAAAGACTGCATTCTAATTGCTTGAACCCCCAATTGCCTGATACGAGAAGTGAAATAGGAGGGTTGCAGCTTTAAATCTCACGCTGTATTTTGATCTTGTAATTCCTCCCCACACACTTTTTTTTTTAATGAATGGATTTTTATTACAAACACCTTCAAGGTTTCTGTTGTGCCTCTTTTAGTTTTTCTCTGTTGATTGTTATCAATCTGGTATCAGATGGGTGGACTCTTTCCACCCAGAATTCACACTCTGACCAACATGGCCCTTTCAGTATGAGGAATTCTGATCCTGTTCCCAAGGCCATCCCTAAAAATGAGTTGCAATTCCTACATGAGTGGGCAATCAATTGAAAGGGTCAATCGGGGAGAACCTCACAAGTGGCTTCCAGATGACTGTAGTCACACTGTTTGGTAAGCAGCCAGTGACCCTGACAGCCACAGGAAAGGATTACCATATGTAATAACCACAGCCAGGTCAAATAAATGGGCAGAGTTTACACAGGTAGCAAGAAGATAGCATTAACACCAGTGGTGGGTTTCAAAAAATTTTACTACCAGTTCTGTGGCTGTGGCTTGGTGGGCATAGCAGGGAAAGGATACTGTAAAATCTCCATCTCCTCCCCACTCCAGGGGAAGGTTACTGCAAAATCCCCATTTCCTCCTGATCAGCTGGGACTTGGGAGGCAGAGAAGAGATGGGGGTGGGGCCAGTCAGAATTTTTACTACCGGTTCTCCAAACTACTCAAAATTTCCGCTATTGGTTCTCCAAAACTGGTCAGAACCTGCTGAAACCCACGTCTGATTAACACCATGCTAATGAAAGTTCACTATGGAAGAAGAGGAAGCCCGGGTTCTAGTTAAATCTTCTGCTCCAATGAAAGTTTCCAAATCAAGCAAATGTTCCTACGCAGGACAGAGCAGGGGTGAAATGTAAAATTTGTTACTACCGGTTCTGTGGGCGTGGCTTGGTGGTGGGGGTAATGTGACTGGCTGGGCGTGGCCAACTTTTTTTTTTTTTAACTTTTCAAAGCATTTTTTCTAATGCTTTGAAAAGCCTCTCTGCCGATCAGGCAACTCAGCTGGGATCATCAGAGACTTTTCAAAGCATTTTTTTAACCATCTGTTCCGCCAAGAGGTTGCAGAAAAAAATGCTTTGAAAAGCCTCTGACAATCCCAGCTGAGCCCGCGATCATCAGAGGCTTTTTTTTCTTTTAAAAGCATTTTTTTTCATCGGAAGAGGTTGTAGAAAAAATGCTTTTAAAAGTAAAAAAAGACAAAGCCTCTGATGATTGTGCGGCTCAGCTGGGCATGGGGGGGGGAGAGGGATTTTTGCTACCGTTTCTCCCACCTGCCGCCATCGCTACCAGATCAGGCGATCCGGTCCGAACCAGAAGCATTTCACCCCTGGGACAGAGTATTCTGATTTGGCAAAGTTCAGATTGCAGAAGGTTTCTAGCTAAGTTCCTCCCTCAGCTGAAGATCACTGAAGCAGATGCAAATGCTGTTTCTGCCCCAGAGGGTCCTGGAACCTGTACAGGACTGTGCAGCTCAATCTGGATGGGCAGCTCCGTTATTGCACCATATAGAAGATCAAATGGAGGATCCTAGTTCTGTGGAGCTTCCAAGCGAGTGTCCTTGAAGATATTATTGTTGATGAGAAAATAATTCAAAACAGGTGTGGATTCATAAGCAAATAGGGATAAGCTTATGAATCTAAATCAAATCTGTTCCTGAGGTAGAAGATTATAATAATAGTCTTGAAGAAGGTATGTAGCAACTATTACAAAAACATCAGCTTAGCCCAGAAAGGCAGAAGAAGGTGAGGAGGAATCTAAAAACTGGGTCACCTTAGTGCTCTTTTGTGTAGAGCAGGGTTGAAATGCTATTGGTTTGCTTCGGTTCGGGTAAACCGGTAGTGATAAAAACTACTAGTTCGGGCGAACCGGTAGTAAAAAAAAGCCACTGGTTCTTCCGAACTGGTATTTCCAACGATCAGCTGTGCCGCACGGTTTAGCTTTAGAAAGCAGGAAATCCTGCTTTCTAGCGAAGCTAAATCGCGCGGCACAGCTGTTCCCCCCTCGCTCTTCTAATTACCTAGTAAAGTCTTCTTTTTCTGCATGAAGCGTGTGTTTGGCATGCAATGTGCATGTGTGCGCATCGTGCTTTTGGTGTGCACTGCGCATGCGTGGGCAGTGAACTGGTGACAATCCGAGGAGGATTTCACCACTGGTATAGAGCAATGTTTTTCAAACTTGGCAACTTTAAGAAGTGTGGACTTCAAATCCCATAATTCCACGGCTGGTGACTTTAAGGACTTTTAATAGAGAGTCCATAATGTCTTGAGCCAAATTCTTCTAAATAAGAATAAGAATTAATAAGAATAAGATTTAACAAATAAGGCTGTTGTATTCCTCTCTGATTTAGTAAAACTTAATTTCCTTGCAACTGCCACCAATTTTCCTGCCCTGGAGCAACAAAAATTACTCTACCTCATCTTTCTTACCTCAAAGTCCTTCAGATATTTGGAAAGCTTACAAGATTGTTCCTAATCTTTTCTTCCTCACCAGCGCAAACATTCTCAAGACGAATTCCAACTCCATATTCCAGCCATCTCTTATCAGAGAAAATGGGGATTTGGAACAGAGCATGTCCAAATTCAGAGAAGATGTAGAATAGAAGTGGGCAATCCATAGTCCAAGAGTCATATATGACTATGTGTCCTATTTCTGCATCCTGCAATCCCTGACTCAATTTACCATGATGCTTAATTAACAACGAAGAGCAAAAGTTGCTGACATAATTTTAGGCTTTCTTAAAAATCCAATTTTATAAACGGACAATCCTAGGAAAATAAGAGATAAGATTTGAGTAATGTCTCTGTATCACCATAGTGCCCTCTACAGAAGCTTATAAAGAGGGGAAACAAAATGAGGCAAAAGAATCAGTTGCCCAGTGCTCAACTATTCTTGAGATAGTTCCTAACAATATGATCCAAGGCTGCTTGAAATTTTATTAACCAAATAAAAAGAACCTCAGAGTTCTTGTACGAGATTCCATGATTTGATCATGGTTGGGGTTAAGTAGATTAACCCTCAAATAATCCCACAAGTAGCACCTTGATCCTCAAAACACAAATGCCCTGCAGCACTTTAAATGCTAACCAATTTTCTATGCTATCAGATTTTGTGGGCTATTGCTTATTTCATCAAGTTGCAGTCTGCACAATGTGAGACAGCAATACTTTCAGATGCCACAAGGTTTGCTGGTTTTTACTGGTTTCCCTTTTGACCCACAGCGGCCTTTGATTTCACTGCAGATTCATCCATCCTTCGCCCAGCAGAGATTAAAAATTGGCCATTATTGGCAAGACAATTGTGTCAATGGAGGATCTCCATTGCTGGCATACAGTCATATGGTAGTCATTTGAAATGGTACTGCCACCTCGTGTTGAACTGAACAGATCATACTGTGTAACATGTCAACTATGCTAATGCACAATTGTTTACTGCCATTGTAGTTAATCTTTGATTAATCTTTCCCCTCTATGTTTTAATATTATGTTTTAAACAAGTTTGTGGTCTCCAAAACCCCCAATTTGGGGTTTGTGACAGATTTAAGTTACAAATCCTAATTTGCAGGAACCTCAGCCTGTAGCCTTTTCAGCTCCAAATTCAGCTCAAGTCTCAAACCTCAAAATAGGAAGTGACGTGGCAGCCAACGAATGCTCATTAATGAGGTGTTTTCCCATCCTTTCCAGGAAATTGGAATTGGGGCCTGCCTCAGCACTGAGTTAGTCAGATACATTTTCATCAGTGGTGGGATTCAAATAATTTAACAGCCGGTTCTCTGCCCTAATGATTTCTCCCAACAACCAGTTCACCAAACTACCCAGAAAGTTAACAACCGGTTCTCCTGAAGTGGTGCGAACTGACTGAATCCCACCACTGATTTTGATGATAAGTGGATTATGCATTTGTATGGTTCACACTGTGTGATTCATCTATCTTTATACCTATTGTGAACATAGTATGACGTTACTATAGGACGGAACAGGGGCAGATGAGAACTATAGTACATAGCTTTGTTATTATTTATTCAGTGTATCTATTCATACCTTTCTTCAAACTTAAATTATGAGCCACCCTTCGGAGAACTTCCAGGGCAAACTGCAGCACACAAATTAGATACTTCAATACTGATATAGTTATTTTTTACACAGCACAGCTATGCAATAGACAGTATATACAGTGATATACAGTGTTGTCCTGCTACCCAGTGAACTTGAATAGCTGTATAGACAAGAATAGCAATAGCACTTAGACTTATATACCGCTTCACGGTGCTTTTATAGCCCTCTCTAACCGTTTTACAGAGTCAACATATTGCCCCCAACAATCTGGGTCCTCATTGAATGAATGATGAATGAATGAATGAATGAATGAATGAATGAATGCAAACAGTAGTGATTGCCACGCAATTTGTGGATAGCGATTTCCTTAAAAGAATTTTGAGGAGGACTAGGCAAATTTGTAGAACATTGAAATACTAGACACAATGACTGTAGATAACTGCCAGATTCAGACCATGTTCCTTGGTACTGCTATAAGCACAGTGGTGGGATTTAAATAATTTACCAACTGGTTCTCTGCCCTAATGACCAGCTGGGTGGGCGTGGCCATGGTGGGTGTGACCAGGGGGTGTGACAGGCAGCACTTGGCCTCCTGCACACCTCTGGGAGCAAAAATGGGCTGCAGGAGGGGCACTGCCCCCCACCCCCCATTTTGGGCCTAGTAGACCTCCCTGCAGCCTCCTGGGAGCCAACATGGGGCACGTGGGGACTTCTGGAAGGGGAGGGGAGGGGCCAGCCAGTAATTTAACAACCGGCTTGGCTGAAGTGATACGAACCAGTTGAATCCCACCACTGTATAAGAAGGCTTGGTTGGAGAGGCATAGAGCGCTCAAATCCACCTTGAAGTCTTCCTAGAAGGCTCTAGTATAGAATGTTGAATTACACCGACCGCTGGCCTATTTCATTATTATATATATGTGGGAAATCATACAGATCTTATCTTGAAGGTACTAGAGCTACTAAATACAGCTCTGCCCATGTTGTATTAGTAGAAATGGCTAGATGAATAACATCAATACCATTCAATCAGTACAAAGAAAAGAAGACAATCATACCATCTATGGATTTTTGTGCTCTATCATTTTCTAAAGCAGGAACAAGTGAATTTAACCAATTTCAGCCCTACCTGTCCTTTCAATTTTTTGTTGATGTTACGGTATAAATTATGACCTGTTTGTATCTGCTGCAAATTTGTATCTTTCAGTGCTGTATAGCTGTTAAGCCATATAAACCAAGACATACAAACTAAGCCCAGTAGGAACTAAAAAACAAGAATAACAAGAATAACATCAACAAATGGAATTAAATAGTCCCTGAATCAAATCGTTCACCAATAGCCCTCTGGAATAACTTTTTTATTTTTATAACAATTTTTATTAAAATTTTAAAATAGGAAAATAAGAAGCTAATACAAACTACGAAATTTGTATTTTCTTATAAAAAGAAAAAAGTAGAGAGAGAAAAAAAGGAGGAAGGGAAAATATAAAGAAAAAGATATTTAAAGAAATGACTTCTCTCTTCATCAAGGGAACTACAAACAATGGCATGGACAAAGATGTGACACAGGACTTTAAAATGGAACTGACTGATGTTTTAATGACTAAAAGGAACATGCTGATAATAAATACAGTGACTTGGATATGTGAATTTCAACTCAGAAGAGTGCCTTGGACAACTTTCTTACCTTGGACATACAAGACAGATGTGTTATACTGTACTTATGAAGGACCTCTGGAGAAAAGATAAAGAAAAGGAAAAAAAAGAAAAAAGAAAGAAAAAAAATCAACTTTTAAGATACTATTTTGTTCCTTTTATGTATGTCCCAAAAATGGATTTTTCATTTTTTCCCCCCTTTATCATCAAGACTTTTGAAAGCAAAAGTAAGAATAGAGAGTTGGCTTATTTGATCAAGATTAAAATTATCTGGAATCTTTACTGCCTATCAGATATTAATACAACCGAGCAGAAGTATTTACAAGAAAAATTCTTACATTTTTTTGTCCATAATAGAATACCTTATGCTACTAGGCTTCTTGGTTTGGATCATTTAAAACTGTGAAATTTGCGGTCAGACTTAAGTACTGCATACCAAATTGTACACAGTAACACTTTACGTGTAAATGACTTTTATACCTTTAATTGTAATGTAATACATGTAAAGAATCACTTTAAACTTAATATAAACTGCTCTAAACTCGACTGTAAACAATTCAATTTTTTAAACAGAATTGTCGAAGTCAGTTGTCTCAGCCATTAACGTTCACAGTTTTAATTCTAACAACTTCTGTGGACTTTGCTCCATATTTAAGAAGCCCCTAAGGGGGCATGTTGTGCTCAACTGCACTGGAGTGCCTATCATCCCAATCATATTTTGATTTTCTTATTTTCTTTGTTCAAATTTGTAATTTTTGTTTGACATTTTAATGGGTTTTTCATGACCAGGACTTAATGATTAGACTTTAAATATTTGCTTATAGGTAAGTTATGGGAAGGGGAGATTTTTGTTGTTGTATGTTTTAGAGAAAGTGGTAAATTATGGTATTAAAATTGAAACAAAGTGTAAAACTTGTGAAGGAGTTTCTGAGAGAAGATGAAGAGAAAATGATAAGAAATGATTTTACAAGTCACTATTTGAAGGGATTGAAGATTAAGATTTTCAAAATATTGTTATTTCTGGTAGATTTTAATATTATTTTTCTTGGTTAATTAAATGCCAAAGTTTTAAAGATTTGTATATAGATATGAGATATGGGTAGAAGAGACTTTTTTCTTGTATCTTTACAGAAAATGATAAACAAATGAAACAAATGAAATCAATTTGCTTAAGGCTAAAATGCATACATTGTTATTTCTGGTAATGGACTTTTGCTGATTAAGATGAAACATTGAGGCTTTATTATTTGTTTAAAGATGAGATATGGAAAGAAGAGGTCTTGGGTTGAAATATTAGAGAAGATGATTGCTAACCTTTCCAAATGTTTCCAGAAACCTATTTCTAAGAATAGCTAAAGTTACAGCTCTAAAAACATTTAAATGTAAGCCTATAGTTACATCGTAGCCTAGTATCTAATTAAATTATTTTCTTTCCATTTTAACCATAAGTAAAAATAGCTTCTTAACTTACAATAGTTCCTGAACTGTTTTTTTTTGTCTTGTTCCTGAAAATACCTCACTTTACTCAGAAGTAACTTTATGTTATCCTCTATTGGGAAACATGCAGAAATGCAAATGAAACTCCCTGTGGTCAGTAAGGAGAAGAGTGTTGATTCCCACACTAGCTTTACTTCTACAAAAATCCTTCTGAGCTCTAATGAGGTCAAGATTCTATTCTTAATCACACTCAATAGGTTTGGAAGACTAATAAATAATTATATTTTATTTATATATTTTTAATTATTTAAATAATTATTATATCCGAAAACAAGCATCTCCTCTCCCAAAGGTACCGTATATATATCATAGGCGGGGAAGGAAACTGCTATTGCGACTAAAGGATAGATTTACTTTGAAATGAAAACACACAATTCAAAGATGGGATCTTAGTTAGAAATCACAGCAGTTGTACAATGGAAGAAACACAAACTGCTGTAATTTGCAGAATATCTAACTTGGTCTTGAGATGAGGGACATGAGGGACATTTATGCAATTTTCCCCAACAGCTGCCATCCAAATTCTAATTTTCTCAATTAGCTCAGCCAGTGACTATGGATAGCCGAGAAAAATGGTAGTTATAGATCAGGGGGTCATGTTTTCGTCACATGATGTATCACGACTTTCCCCCCCTTCATAAAATGGGGGTGTCCAGCGCATGACACATCTGGCCTGTGGGCCACAAGTTTGACACCCCTGTTATAGATCAACACATCTGGAGGATAGATTGTAAGTCCTCATTGATCCTTAAATGAATTAAAATTCACATACTAGATTTGTTTGTCGAATGGGTCTTGTGAAACTGGATCATCTTGGTGTGGGACAATCTTCCCAGACACTGATGATTGATCTGTAGTTTCCTGGGTCTGTTCCCCCCTATTTTTTTTAAAGATAGGAAACACTTCAGCTCTTTTCCAATCCTCAGGTAATTCCCCGTTGTTCCAGGATTTTTGAAAGATGTGGTACAGTGGTTCTGAGATAACATCTGCCAGCTCTTTCAGAGCTGGGATGTAATCCATGAGGTCCAGTGATTTTTATTTGTTAAGATCAGATGGGTGTTCTCTATCTATTTTCTTGCTTATTTTAATTTTTATTTCTAGTCTGTCTTTTACAGTTATGTTTTTGGTAGGTTGGGCTATGGTTTCTTTTTTGCAAGAAGACTGATGCAAATAATGAGTTAAACAGCTCTGCTTTCTCTTTGCTGTCTGTTACTTCCTTGCCATCTTCTCTCTTAAGTGGACCTACTGTTTCCTTGACTTTTTTCTTGTTATTTACATATTGAAAGAAACTTTTTTTAAAAAAATATCTTTGACATATGGGAAGCCTCCCTCCCCAGAAGAATGGAATATTTTGGTAAATATTAAAAAGGCAGGATAATATATTTCCCCGAAAGGAGAAATAAAAAAATCTTAAGGGAGACAGAAACCAGCCCCAGTCTCCCTGCCCCCAAGCAGAAACTGAGGTGGCCAGCTTTTGAAATGCAGATTTGGTAATCCATTCAAATCTGGATATTTCAAAACTCCTTGGCAGAATGGTAGGGTTAGAAAGCAGCCCCTCACCCAAGATTCAACACAGGAGGAAAGCCATTAGCCACAATAGGAATTGCCCAACACCCTTTCAGAACACAAGCCCCTTCATTGCACCACCCCCAGAGCAGTCCAAACTTCAAAGTCACAGAAACCTATAAAGATCCATCCACTCATTCAACCATTTTGCCAGCTGCCCAGAATCACATGTGGTTGGTGGTTCTGCTTCATCAATAAACCTTTCTTTCCCATCAGCCTCCATGTTTCCAGTGTCTTTCTCCCAGCTTGGAACAAAACCAGATGGATTTTCCTTCCAACAGACTTGTGTTACAAATCTTGGTTCATTCTGAGCCTTTGCTTTCCTGACTTCGTCTTTGCAGATTTGGGCTATCTGCTGGCACTCTTCCTTAGAGACCGGTGAATCAGATTTTCCCCACTGATTTTACTCATCAGAAGTCCCCCCGGGGAGGTTCGTAAATGGTGATCACGTTATCCTAGGATGCTGCAACTATTGTAAATACATACCAGTTGCAAAGTGCCTGAATTTTGATCACATAACTACTGGCATGCTGTAATGGCTGTAATTGTGAGGTCTAGTTTTAAGTACCAGTACTTTTTTCAGTGCAGTTATTAACTTTGAATGGTTGTAAGTTAAGGACTACCTGTACCAATCTTTGGTCCCTATGGCTCTTGGCTTCTAATGTGAAGAATAATGAAGCATTTTCTATATCTGCCAATAGGTTAAAGGGGGAAACCCCACCTCAACACATGACTTAGAGAAGTGTCACTTTCAAGCTTTGAATGAGATGACTGTAATGTCATGAGGACCCAGCCAAGAAAAAAAGATTGCTCGATTTATTTGTGTTACACTTGAGTGCAACTGGGAGGGCAGCTCTGTTTCTCCTGTGTAAAAACTGAAATAACAGTAGCAGAGTTAGGACGGACCTTGGAGATCATCTAGTCCAACCCCCTGCTCACACAGAAGACCTGTACTAGGGATTCGAACCGCTGAACTGCCAACCTTTCTGATTGACAAGCCATATTACTGAAGGCTTGAATTTGGCTCTGTAAAAACAAGCAATTCAAACTAGTACAATCAAAGACAGACTTGAAAAATTGCCAAATGATTCAAAGACCAGATTATGCAAAGTAGAAGAAACAGTAGACTACATACTCAGTTCATGCAAAAAGATTACACAAACTGATTATAAACAACATAACACAGTTGCTAAAATGATTCATTGGAACATCTGTAAAAATTACCATGAGCCAGTAATGAAAAATTGGTGGCAACATATAAATGGGGAAAAAAAAGCTGAAAATAGTGCAGGGCTGCCTTATACAGAACTTTGGATCCCCTGATTTTTCACCGTCTACCTTTGGCTGACCTGGTGTTGGATTATAGCTGTATCATCCCTGACTGCTGGCAATACTTTCTGGAGCTACCGGAGTTGCAATTCAACATCTTAAATGGCAACTATGCAGAATTGTTTCTCCCCCCCCCCCCCAAAGTTTCAGGGTAGACTTCCCCATCTCTAGTTGGAGATGCAACAAGAGACTGTGCGGACAATCTCAAGGATTTAAAAGATGTAAGTTATCACTGAGCCAGTGTTTGCAAGGTTTTCTGCATTCTAAGGCCTCCATGAAAAAAGGCAATACCAATATGTATCAACATATTCTATGCCCCTCTGAACTCAGTGGACATAGCAATACTCCACTGTGAAAACTGTCATATCCATGTTGGTCGAGCCGCATCTTCATGAGAGGGAAATGCCCTTTATTATATAGACAGACCCCAGGTGCTAGAGAAATCCTGTGGTTGCTTTATATCCCAAGAGAGATTTCTAGGCCCCACGGGGGACAGGAGCATGGACCAAGGAAGGGAGATAAAGGGACCTCTCCAGAACCTCTGGTTACAGCACATTTTGACAAGGAATTTCCAGGAAATACTTGATGCAGACCACTGCATTTGCAGATTTTCTGTTCTCTAGAAGAATGGGGGGGAAATTATAAACTAAATTAAAATTGTTTTTTTCCCCTATGCAATGATAACCACATTTCACTAAATTAGGAAACTGGATGTTTCCTATCCTGGACATCAGCTTTCTTTCACCTGTGCATGGTGAATATTATATTAGGATCTTCTTGGAGTCTCTGCATTAATTTGGAATTTTCTAGTCCAGCCTTTGACACAGAACTATCAAACTTCCCTTGATTTATACTTGAGTTCCTTCACTTCTAAATACTTGTATCTTATGATAGGGGGAACAGCTTTTTTTTTCTTTTTAATAAAGATGATTTGATTACTGCAGGATTATTGCAGGATTAATTTACTTCTTAAAAGGTAAGTGGGACAGGAAGGGCTGAAAGCTCTAATCATATATTATGTGCCACATGACCAGAAAATTGTAATGTAGAAATGGTTGAATTATTCTCATCAGAAGAGCAACACATGGTGAGAAATCTCCTTTACTCATTGGGGTTAGGGAAAAATACTAGGTAAGGCACCTGGAAGACAAGACAGTGGAAGCAGTAACTCCATGCAGCTGGCTGAAAACAGGAAGTGGATTTAGCTGTATAAAACCAGAGCGGTCCATGCTTTCACCCTTTGGGCTCAATTGTTCAACTATCACGATGACGTTCCATGATATTTTATAGGGTAGAGGTGATCCGAAGGAAGGAGTACTTCCAGATGAAATGTAACATACTGTACCAATGCTGTGGCAGGATATGCCCGAGAATAGGTATAGAACGAGTCTTCTGGGGAACAGATGACATAAAGCAGCATCCTGAGGGTGCACATTTCTGAATTTTCATATCTTACAATTTGCTTGATAGTACAGTCTCAATGGCAAGGAGTGCAACAGTACTCTGGCCTGACCAGCCAAATACCTACAAATGAGGGCAGAGGGAGCCTCTCTATCCCTTTCCTGTAGCTAAAAATACTAAAAATTGAGTTTCAGTCAACAGAAGAAATTAATGTACTATTACACATTACCAAGCTATTACTATGTTGCAGATAATATTCAAGAATGAATTGTTTTCCATGCATTGTGTTTGTGACTTTCGACCTGACTATTCACTACAGAATGGTTACAACTAACTGTATTTTTCGGTGTATAAGACGCACCTTTTTACCCCCAAAAGGGGGGTGAAAATCTGGGTGCGTCTTATACGCCAAATGTAGCCCCGCCCACCCGCCGGCCCCCACCCTTCAGCCAGGTGGCAGGGATCTGGGTCAGGGCACAGCCTGAGGAACAACCCTCCCTCTTCGGGACGGGGAGGGGAGGGGAATCTGCCCAGCAGCTTCGGGGAACAAGATGGGTACCACGATTTGCGGCTGGTCACCCCTCTGGCTGCGCTGACTTCACTCCCCAGCACTGTGAGGAGCCACCGCCGCCGTTGCCTAAGCCCTCCCTGCGCCCAGGAGCCAAGCCAAGCTGAATGGGAGCCCTTAAAGGGAAATGTTCCTCCTTTCCAGCCATCGCGGCCCAGATTCCCCAATGCAAATCTCAAGAATTGCACTTCAGGTGGCGGCCAGTTCCCCTGCAATGTGCAGCGGGGAACTGGGAAGTGCTTTGGATTCGGGGAGTAGCGCTGCCGCCTGAAAGTGTTTTTCTGCACATTGCAGAGCCACGCGCCCCCGTCCTCCTTCTCAGCAGACTCTTCTCTTTCCTCCTGGCCAGATCCACCGCCTGAAACACGGTGCACTTCTTTTTGTCTCTGCATGTCACATGCACACACCCCATGTTTGGAATCGGGAAGGGGATCGTGGGTTTGGGCGGCAGACGAACCGTATTATAAATACGGTATTTATAATAAAATACATCCTTTTGTTTGATAATTCTAGAGCATATCTTCTCTATTTTAGATTGGCATGGATTAGAATCAATTCTCCCAAGATATGGAAAATTGCTGGGCTAAAAAATGAGCAGAGTCACATCTTCAGATAACTTTCATCTTCCATCAAAACGTCTTTCAGAAAGTGTCATCTCTTCCCCTGACTCAAACACTTTTTTTTTTAAGGGGAATTTTTATTTGGATTTCTTAACCAATTAGTTTGGTGGCTTGGTACTGCTAATTACAGATATGCAACTGAGCAATAAGGATGCCAAATATGCTAGCTCTTCCTTGTATGCTATTAATTTATGAAAATAAATCAGGCAGGAAAGAAATTATTAAAAAGACAGAGAGGAGTCATTTGATTGTTCTGGAAATGACTATTATGATGAAAGGAATTATGATGGCTGAATGGATTTCAACCACCTGGCCACTTTTGCTTCATGAATCAAAAAGCAGAAATCCTTTTTAAATGACTAAGCAGACACATATTAGATTCCTTGCATTTTTTTTTAAAAAAAGGCAATAATCGCAAGATGTTCCTGACATAAATAAAAAAATGTTTTTTTGCCCTGGCAAAACATTACGGTTGTCAATCATGCTGTTACAGATTCACATAAATTTCATTCCTCTAAAGTTTAGGTTGTATAAAAGGGGTTGATCAACCTCGATGTAAGATTATCTAATAAAACCTGAACTTGCTCGGGTGACTTGTCCAACTCCACTGAATTAAAACCAGGATATACATTAATGCTACTCTGATTATATTTAACAAGAGAGATGATGATGAAACAATATGGGATGACTGTGAATTAACAGGACAAAAAGCAAACAAAAGACTGGATTGCAATATAGCATTAGAAGCACCAACATTTTTATAGAGTCTTTATGTAACCTTGATCACAATTTACATACAGAAAAGATTAAAAAGCCATGGAACCTCCATGACAATAAGAGTCCAGCTCTGATTTTTTTTTAGGAGCAACTCCCAGCTAGAGGAGAGCACAGGTGCCTCCTACAAGCTCTACTAACAACATTGACACCTGTAGAAAGAATCTTGAAACACTTCATCAGTTGCTTCTCTCCATCTTTTGATCAAGAACAGCCTATCCCTAAGCACCTAATAGATGCTGCACCATGTATCTACTCTGTGAATGCACGCAGTCTGTGATCCTCTGTGGCCTGCACCAAAACTGTCTCATGTACTCCTTTGGCCATGGTGATTTAAAATGTGACTTGAGATCCAAGAGACTTATTGGGAAACCTAAAAGAAATCCTCTGAACCCTGAAATTCATGTTGACTAGGCATTAATTATAGTGCCTTCCTGTCTTAAACACCCACACTATCTTTTAGTCCATTGATATCCATATTCCGGGGAGCAGGCTTGGAAGGGTCCTCTTCTCAAGGGACATTGGAAATGATAGGGTTACGTGGATCAGAGAGACAACACACTTGAGAACACTGCAGCACCTGCCAAAGAAAGACAGCACAGTCCTGTGAATTATGGAGAAACCGTGATGAGCAAGGCTACACCTAAGAGAGGATTTAAAGTCACATCCCAGGACCAGAAATCAGAATATGGGCAAAAGGAAACCAAGCCCAAAGCCAACAGTCTCTGCTGGGAGATTGTAATAAGCTTAAGATACAGAAGTACGATGTCCCTTGGTATATGGAGGACAAGCTTCATACTCCCCAAAGCAGGCAGAATTGGTTTCTTTTGGAAGGGGAAGGGAGGAGTTTACAAGGGGAGGGCACTTATGGTATCTTGCTCCTTCAAACTCCCAAATTGGAAAGGAAGCAGACAACATGCAGCCTGCAGGCCATGTTTTCTACACCCTTTAAAAATTAAGGGTTTCATGTCTGCATAAAGTTAGCCTAAGAAGCCTTTCAGGGAAGCAACACATCTTTTTTTTTTTAATTATTTATATTTATATGCCGCCCGTCTCCGGAGACTCAGGGCGGCTTACAATGCGTTAAGCAATAGCCTTCATACTTTTGTATATTTATACAAAGTCAGCTTATTGCCCCCACAAACTGGGTCCTCATTTTACCCACCTTAGAAAGGATGGAAGGCTGAGTCAACCTTGAGCCTGGTGAGATTAGAACTCACAGTAATTGCAGGCAGCTGGATGTTAAATGCTGCCTTAATAGGAGGCATTAGCCTGCTACGCCACTCAGAAACACTTTGTCTTTGTTGCAAAGCAAACTCTCTGTAAAACTTTAATTTCCAGCATCTTTTAAGCAAATTCCGCTCTGCAGGTGAAATTAAAAGAACTGGAGGCTTGGTCTTTCCATCTGAAGGCATAAACAGGATCACTATCCATGTATTTAAATGTTCTGTATGAAAGTACACAGTTTTATAGGTTCAAAGGCAGGTATGAAGGCATCTATTTGCAGCCATCACACTTGAAACACAGCTAATAGAGGTTCTGTATGCGAAAATGCACTCTCCTGCACACGGTTACAAGCATTTGTAAATCTTGTAGAATCTTTATATAGAACCACTGAAATGAATCACTGAATTGGGCGGTTCCTTGCAGCTCATCTATCTCAAGTCCATGTTTAGGGCAGGAATCTCCTAACGAAACAGGGAACCATCTCACTATCGAGGTCTAGACCATCCCACTGATTAGCAACTCTCATCATGAGGTATTTCCTCCTAATATTCAGCCTAAATCTAATTTCTTTTAATTTTAGTTTGTTGGTTCACATTCCAATCTCAATTTCAGCAAAGAAACGGGCTTATTCTCTTTTGCACATTACAGCATTTAGCTGTCCACACGTCTGCTTGCAAAGTCTCTTCTCCTATTGTGAAAAGATGGCCGCTCCTGCCGTTCTTCTATATGGCACTTAATTTCCAGGTCATTTTATTTTATTTCATTTCATTTCATTTCATTTCATTTCATTTCATTTCATTTTTATTGTACTTGTAACAGTTATTAGCCGCTCACCTTATCGTGTGGTAACTCTGTGTGGCTTACAATTTATTATTTATTACATTTTATTCTGGTAGCCTTTCACTGCAGTTTCTTTATGAAATATTATTTATTACTTCTATCTGGCTCAGGTGAACTGGTAGCGGCAGCTGCGGGAGGCTCCGCCCACCTGTGCGGACATCATGACGTTGCTTTTTTGCGATGATTTTAAGCCTCTGCACATGTGCAGAAGGCTTTGCGCGTGTGCAGACGACGGTGCGCGCACATTTGCAAACCAGTAGGGAAGGTAAGTGAATGTCACCCCTGGTATCCCATTGTTAGCTCACATTCAGCCGACATTTTCTCCCAAAGCACTTTTGGCAAGCCTTATCTCCCCAGTCCTTTATCAATGAGTTTGATTTTTTTCCTCTCAAGATACAGAATCTTCCATTTATCTGAGGGTCACAGAACGCTAACACTCAACAAGCCAAGCAACAGAAACTTACTCTTGGGGCTGCTCTGGCCATCAGGTTCAGGGACCTTCCAGTCCATTTTTCTCCCTTTTTCGTAGAGGCCCTTCAGCACCTTCCGGAACTCCTCAGGTTCCAAGCCTCCAGTGCTCAGTTCCATGTATTTCCGGTACAGCTGAAGTGCTGTTCGCGCATCTTCAATGCTGTCGTGAGTCTCTCCTTGAATTTTCAGGTCTAAGCAAAAGGAAAAAAAAAAGAAAGAGAAAAATCCAACACATGGCAAATGTTGTCTTGCCTACTTCCTTTGGTTCAAGAAAAGAGGAAATCTCTTTAGGCTAAGATTAGCGGCAAGAATTTATTTTTGTCAGGGTTGAAAATGAACTCAACTGTCAGACTTTAATATTAATCTAATCTGGAAGGCCTTCCCTACTCCCCATTCTCTATATCAGGAGTCTCCAACCTTGGCAACTTTAAGACTTGTGGATTTCAACTCTCAAAGTTCCTCAGCCAGCTCTGGAAGTTGAAGTCCACAAGTCTTAAAGTTGCCAAGGTTGGAGACCCCTGCTCTATAGCCAAATTCTCAATTGCAATGCAGGGTTTGAGAAACTGTAAAACTCATATGAGGGCAGTCAGCCTCACTTGGTACATACACTGGGCCAGGAAATCAACTCCACAGGAAGGACATAAAACTACTTTTATTGCTTTATTTGGGCTTTAATAACAAAACTGTGCAAGTCTGCTGATGTGGCATCTCCTCCTCCTCGGTTTTAAAGTTCAGTGAATTAGGGAGGCGTCTGCCTGAGCAGTTTCCAAGTTGTTATCCCCTTATTCAGTTGTTTTTGCTTAAATATCAGTTCCTGCACATTATCATCAATATCGTCTTCCTGAGATCTGTACATGAGGAATTCTTTAGCAACTAGATTATCCTTTCATGCAGGGTGGCTTGGCTGACTGGAAGAGGGGTGCAGCTTAACACTGCCCACAGGATTATTGTACTGACCCAAAAAATACCAGGCAAGGAAGCGCAGGGAGATCATCCTCTTCCTGGGCATGTGGAACAAATACACTGTGTCGATTACTTGATCTCTGGGAACCTGTAAGAGGCAGGTATAGCCTTTTAGCACACAACCACATAATCATTCCCCAAAGAGATCTCAGTCTACAAGTCCTTCTAACCTTAGATCAAAACCAGACTTCGCCTAAGGTCCACTTGCTCCAAGGGAGATAAGCAAGACAAACAACTAAATCTGGTAATTAATATAACTGAGCTGCAGTGATGCAGTGGTTAAGAGTGCAGTACTGCAGGCTACTTCTGCTGCCAGCAGTTTGGCAGATCGAATCTCACCAGGCTCAAGGTTGACTCAGCCTTCCATCCTTCTGAGGTGGGTAAAATGAGGACCCAGATTGTTGGGGGAAATATGCTGACTCTGTAAACCGCTTAGAGAGGGCTGTGAAGCACTATGAAGCGGTATACAAGTCTAAGTGCTACGTCTAAATGCTAAAGCAAATTAGCTGAATGTCTTTGATTGCTCCTGATGTATTTAATTAATTTAATTGCTTTCCATATTAAAAGTAGAGTCTGATAGCAATTTCTGAGTGGCTCAGGAGCTGACCTGGGCAGAAGCTTCTTCAGTTCTCAGAACAAGGTTCTTGGATGAGAAGTGAAATGTCTTCAAAGAAAAACCAGAAAGCCCAGTTGCCTCTTGAAAAAGCACTTTTGGGAGAGAAAGCTAACAAAATTCAAAGATCGGCTGTGAAAATGAGACGTGTCTGCAAACAATGACTTCAGATTCCTCAGTGACTTCAGCAGTGGCAGAGCTTCTAATGTACTTGAAAAGTTCTTAAAAATTCAGGAAGATATTCAGAGGTGCATCTGCCTTGAAAGTAGCCCATGTTTAATTGTATAGGGCAATCAAACATTACTAGTTGACAACATGTTTTGTGACTTTTAGTATTATGTCATAAAATGCTTTATGATAATTTTTGTCATAAAATGTTTTATAAAATTGGCCAGATTTCAATTCCATGAGTCATGGACTTCGGACACATTCTCTAAATTAGCCCATGTGATGTACTTTGGTTCAAAAGGTTTTACCCTGCGATGTACTGTTTTGCCTAGTTAAAAGTATTACTAGTATATCAGTAATCCTAGAACCTTGTTCCCTTCCCTATATGTGTTGTCTTTTCTCTCTCACACACACATTCCACTGCAACCTTTTTACACGAGGCCTGCACTGATCATCCTATCTGGTGAATCCCCAAGCAGTGGGGGACCTGAGAAGCCAAACTCACTTGGGTCATCTCTTACTCTACTACAGGAAATGCTGTAAAATATTTTGCCCCACCCCACCCCCGGAAGTGCAGAGAATACCATTTCTTTCCAGTGGATCTTGGCCCAAGTTGTGCAATTTCCAACCTACTCCTCCTGTTATTGTTTCATTGGTTTTCACATTGACTGCCAATGATGAATTGTGTCATTGTTTTTATTGTTTAATTGTTGTTGGCTGTCCAGGATTGCGGTGGTGGGATGGGTGGCCGTATAAATTAAACAAATAATTCCAGGCACAAGATAAGTGACTATGTGGAAATGCCTACAGAATTACAGAACTGGAAAAACAATTTGAGTCAGGGAATCTAATTTAAAGTATTAAGTCATTCACACATATCACTCATGTTCAGTTACATCTCAGTTACTATATCTTCTTTACACATGCTCTATTCTCACTCACCATAAGAAGTTAACCTGTGAAAAGAGAGAGAAAGAGAGAGAGAGAGGGAGAGAGATCTATCAAGATTTTATAAGGAGACAGTCACCATGATATTGATAACCCGGAAGTCTTTTTGCAATCCATGGCCCACAAACTTGACTCCAACATCTATAAGGAAGCGTAGCTTTAAATAGGTGGACTTGAGGGTTGTGAGATGTTTGGATGAAATTTTGGCATCCAGATCTCCTGGCTTTATTCCTGAGTACTGAGTAAGATAATCAACCACCTACAGGAACAAAGAAAATGGAATCATTATGTATTGAAAGGTCTTCCTGTCCCTTCCCATCTTCCAGGCCACTGAGTGGAAGTACGTCCCATTCAAAAACATATACTACCTGATAGGAAAAAGGAAGACAAATTCCTATTACTATGCTAGAAAACAAGTACTAAAAAACAAAGCAAAACAGAAATAACAAGCCTCAGCTCAACCATAACAAGACTAAGTGACTTTGAGTGTTAGGGGCTCCTGGTTCTTGAGACTTTCCACTTTTTGTTCTAGGTGGGATTGTGCTACCCCAAAAAGAACCTGTGTGCAATTTGGGGGGTGGTGGTGGTTTCACAGCTCCTGTTCAAGAAACAAGTGATAGCCATTCCCCTAAGGGCCTTTGCACAACTATGTGTTGTGTGCCTGATCCTGGACCAGGAAGCCCTACTCGGGATCTCTCATATCTTGGTCTGCTCTGTGGGCTGTACTGGTTGCCAGTCTGCTTCCAGGTGCAATTCAAGATGCTGGTGATGACCTATAAAGCCCTTCATGGCACGGAACCAGGTTATTTGAGGTATCATCTCTCTACTGTCAGGTCCCATTAAGTCTTTTTCTATCCTGGCTCCTCCTCTGTGGAACATCATTCCTCCAGAGCTCAGATTGGCCTTGATCTCTGTCCATTTTTTGCATGGTCTTAAAACCATGGAATATGCTTTGAAGTTGTTGCATACCTGTTCTTGTGTGGAAATGTAATCATCAATGAAAGGAACACCCTCATTGGGACCCTGCCCCCGGACGCAGGTGATCCTGGCCACTGACATCTGACTGGGTTTGATCGTGGATTTGGTCCCGTCACTGCGAAGCTCAGCTTCCTCCTATCGCAGATGATGGAAAGGGTGAATGGATACTGCCTGTGCTCAAAATCTTGTCTCTTGTCCTAATGTGTGATGCCTACCTCATTGAGGGTCACAAACTCAGCATCCAATCCCACCAAGTCTCCAACCTGTGGCATTTCGCTCAGCATGAGGGGGATGAAAGTGGCATGACATTTGCGCTGTTTGCGAGCGAGGGAAGCCTCAGCAAGCAACACGCTGGCTTCAATCGGGTTCTTGACTTGAAAAAGAAAATGAAATTTGATCACAGTTGACTCACTCAGAGATTACACTCAGTTTACAGAAAAACCAAACAAAAAAGGGAAATCCCATCTTGGTCAGGGGATGCCCCAGAAAAAACCTCAAGAGCACAACTTCTTCCTTCGTACGAATGATACTATTTTCTAAGAATCGGTGGATCACTCAAACCTAATGGGCCTAAAACTCTTAAAAGGAAACATCTAGCGTCATAGGACTGACTTCTCTAGAAGAATTGAACAGCGGAATTTAAAACAAGGATTCTATTTTAGGAAGACAGATCCATAACAAGGGCGACTCAATCCTGAAGCTGGTCACATCAGTTGACACAGTTCTAGAAACATGTCAAATAGATTTCTGATGGCACACAGAGTGCAGTTTCAGGAATCCACAATGTCCATTCACAGCCAATTCAATTCAAAATACATTAAAATTAAGATGGAGAACACCACTGCAGCTGCTTCTTGAAAAGTGACCAGCTGCCTTGCGGAAAATATCCGCACATACTGGTTTATGTGGAAAAACAGCTGCATAGCTGCTTCAGCATTCATCTAAACACCCTCCAACAATTTCTATTTCACAGTGTTTTGGCTAGCAATGTTTTTCATTCTTGACGCGACCTCTGTTGTCTATGCTGATGGGCCTTTTCATCTCATGATGATCGCTCAGTTTGTTTCACTTCCTCTTGAGAGTATCGCACTTCCTCGCAAAACATATTTACTTTGTTGTCTCAATCTTTGTGGTGTTAACTTATGACCACCTCTCAAAAATTCCATCCTCACACTCACTGACTGTGAAGGAGGGCAAGGCTATTTCTCCTCCCAGCTGTACAACACTATTATATGATGCTTCTTGCTGGAATTTCCATTTGGCCGCAAAGGCAATTAAGGAAAAGACCCAGGAGTGGGTGCCCAGTGATTGTAAGGAAGGCTGAAAGTGAGGAAATTGGGGTTGTTCAACATGAGAACATAGGTCACTCCAAGCAGGATAGAAACTCCCATCCCCCCCTCCTAGGACACTGAAGGTTTCATGTGCATGTGCTGAATATGTACAAAATAGGTCCCTGAAAAACAACCAAGTGAGGATACAAGAAAAATGAACAGTCTGAAGGCTAAGGTAGTCATATACCCCATTTGTTAAATGGGAAGAGCTATCTTTCTGTGGAAGCAGGAAGGAAAGTTTATCTGCTTTGCTTGATAAGGAGATTTCACTGGGCAATGTAAGGCAGGCAGGACCCTCGGCCATTCCAATTGGCCGTCTATGTGCCACTTAAGCCATTGGTGGGATTCAAATAATTTAACAACCGGTTCTCTGCCTTAATGGATTCTTCCAACAACCAGTTCACCAAACTGCTCAGAAAGTTAACAACCGGTTCTCCCAAAGTGGTGCGAACTGGCTGAATCCCACCACTGGCTTAAGCCCTATGGCTCGATTAACCTGAATATAATCTATGGCTTTTCAAACTGAGCATCATGTCAAGTGAAATATCCATTTGGGATATTATTATTTTTTTAGTTGTATGGGAAGCAATTGTCTTCAGGCAGGAGAACGAGAGGGCCCATAGAAACAAGCTTAAATTAAATCATAGTTATGTTTTTGCTTATTCTGGACAAACAAAGCTTTTTTCCGACACCTAATTTCACCTAATTGGTATTTAAAACATACTTTTTTTAAAAAAAGAAAACATTATTTGGCCTCAATATGCTCAATAACCACTGTAGCTTACTGGGATCTATGAACTGGGCTCATGGGGGAATGGCATACAATTGAATCACACTCTATTCCTATTATACAACATTCAATGCTACTTGCTCAATAACATCTCTCTCTCTGTATGTACCTGTATAATAAGGGGGCTAGCTGCGGGAGTTCCTGAACATAGATTTCAGTACAAGGTAGTCCTCAACGTATGACTGGATGTTTAGTGATTGTTCAAATTTACAACGGACCTCCCTGGGAGTACTTATGACCTAGTTCCAAAGTTACAACAGACACCTCCCCCCCCCCCCCCCCAATCAGACGACTGCAGTTTGCGGTCTTGGCAACTGGCCCACATTTATGGCTGTTTGCGGCATCCCCCAGTCATGTGACTGCGTTTTAGGACATTTTTGCTGGCTTTTACTTCTGGTTTTCAGCAAAACTGGCCTATAGTGAACAACTGGTTTGCTTTACAACCATTGCAAAATAATAATAATAATAATAATAATAATAATAATAATAATAATAATAATAATAATA
>WNWU01000036.1:11374938-11396670 GCA_012654045.1 Ptyas mucosa
CCAGCCAGCTATGCTGGCTGGAGAATTCTGGGAGTCGAAGTCCACAAGTCTTAAAGCTGCCAAGTTTGGGAACCCCTGGCTTAACCCATTGTAAGCCACCCTGAGTCTCCGGAGAAGGGCGGCATATAAATCAAATAAAAATAAATAAATACTTAAATTCTTTCTGGGGTGATTTAAGCAGTCCCTCTTAAAGTGGGCAATGGTTTTATGCAATACAATCACTTGGCTTGGGAGCATTCACAAGGACTAGGATACTGAGAAAACATTTCATATTTAAGTCAAGTATAAGGAAAGTATTTTAAGGAAGTACTTTCTCGTAAGCAAGAAATATTTTACTTCACTGCTTTCATCCCAGTTGTAAACCTCCAATTCCTTGTTCTTGGAGAGCTTCATCTTGATGGAATAAGGAATCCAGATGTTCTTTAGCTCTTCAATGGAGGTGTAAGAGTGTCCCCCCTCAGCCATTCCTAACTCATTCCTGAAAGCAAAGCAAATGCCAATCGATATCACAGAGATGGAAGGAATTATCAGTGAACAGTGATAATCACAGTGAACAAGACTGAGCAGCAGACTGATTTTCTTTTTCTTTGCTCAAGCACTCAATACTGCCAGCCAAAGAAATGAGGCTGGTTAGTTCAGCAAGAAATGGTATTAATTATCTCATCATCCATTATTACAATGGGCCAATTCCATATTCTTTGTGCATAACTGCACTTTTCCATCTGCACTATAATGGCAATTTTACTGCTTCAGTGTCTTTCTCTGTCCCTTAGTTATGAGTCTTGGTGTAATTAAGAACATGGTAGAAGTGGTCATGTCTTCAATAACAAGACCTATCATTAAGGAACGGTAGGGTCAGGACCATGTGTTAAGAAAAGTAGGGATACCCAGGATAGAAATGGTACTTACCATTCTCCAACCGCTATTTCTCTACTTTTGGGGAATTCCAGGCAACCCTTCTTCTTCATCTTCTTCTTAAAAGCATACTGTCAAAAAAAGGATGTACCTGAAGCACAGAAATCTAAATCTAAATTTCATGTACATTGAAATGTTTTTATTTACCACCAACTCAAGCGGATGTCGATAGATCAAGATAGGATATGTTCTCCAACTGTTTCTCAATGTGGAACATATTTTACTTCTGTTTGCCAATGGCACTTCTGGCTTATTCCCCAAGCTGCTGGCTCTTCAAGAAGGATTATACCACTTCCCAAAACACATCTTGATAACTGACCACTGGAAATTGGCTTCCTTATTTCAGATTATTTTAACAAAGGTCCTACCTGTAAAACTACAAGCATTAGAAATGGAGTAAGGATCTTGAATGGCACTCAACTCCATTCAGTTGCCCAGGCTCCACCCTACAAGGGATTATGGGGTCATTAAATGACGATGATCATCTTGAATGGGCCTAAAGCAGAGATGGTGAACTGCTTGCCAATGCATTGTTTATTTATTTATTTATTTATTTATTAAATTTATATACCGCCCTACTCCCGAAGGACTCAGGGCGGTGTACAGTTGAACGAAATATACATGTAATAAAGGAATTGAAAAAACCAATTTAAAATATAATTAAATAGTTAGGTTCAGATATAGTATTGAATTAGATCATTTCAAGTTTCTGGGGCAGATTCAGAATATAAAATTTAAAGTAGTTTTTAGACGAGGTTAGGTCAGGCCGGCCTGCTTGAAAAGAAATGTTTTGAGGGCACGGCGGAATGTACGAAGATCCGAGATTATCCGAATCTCTGAGGGCAGCTCATTCCAGATGGTAGGTGCTCCCACAGAGAAGGCTCTCCCCCTGGGGGCCGCCAGCCGACACTGTTTGACCGACGGTACCCTGAGAAGTCCCTCTCTATGGGAGCGTACTGGTCTGTGGGAGTTTGAGGCCACCTGAGAGGGGACTGGACGTAAAGAAAAGAATTGTAATAGAAAACAACATATGTGTACATCTCCCTACCTCAGCTTGCACTTTCCAAAATTCTGCTTCCTTGGAGCTGTTGACTTCACAGTTAATGACTAACACATCTGGTAGACAGCGGATGTTGCGTGTCTGGACCTAGAATGGCAGAGAGATGATGTGTAATATTGAAGCAATGGCACAGATTTAATCTTTGATACTGACATTGTAACTTTATTTGGCAATGCCTAGTTACGTGCATGCTCTGATCAGTCTAAAGATCCCTATTTTGGTCTTTCAGCAAGTGTTTCATAGAAAAACTGAGAGCAGGAGCTGAAATTAGGGGAGAGGGGAAAAATACTTTTCTTCTTTAAATTATCTACTTAATATTTATCTTCAAAATCAACTAACCATAGATCTTGCATAGACACTGGAATCATACTTCCGCCTGGTCAGCTGTCTATCAAACACGCAATTCCCATTCTCAAAGCAATCCGATAACATGGCTGTATGCCATACCTAAAGTTTTCTGTGTATCAGTGCTACAGACCTCTTATTGCCCAACGCTTCTCCCCTCGTCACTTACTGTGGGTTGGTACTTCTCGCAGTTCTCACACCAGGCCTGAGTGTTCTGTTCCAGACAAATGCTTCTTTTTAATATCTGGGCAAATTCATAATCCATTATTTTATCTGGGAAAGATGGGAGGCACAAAAAGAATGTGTTTGCATTGCGGCAAAGATTAGAATAGGACATCAAACATCATGAGCCTGAGATACACGGGAAAGAAAATGAACCCTGCTGAAGAAAAGCAGATGGCATCAAGAAATAGCTGCCTAGGCCTGTTGAGAAGCCCAGTTCCAATAACTGTCTTCTCAGGAATCTTGAACTTTGTCACTGTGAGCATCATCCAGGCAAATAACAAATTCTTTTAGGCCCGCTTGACAAGGATCAAGCATACAGGCAATTCACTTCTATCCCTGCACAAGGGCTAGGCATGCTTTAGAAATGAAGAAATCAGTTTGAAAACTGATTTTTGCCAAAATCTATTTCTTTAAATATAAGCAACCTATGGAAATATAAGCTACTCACGGTTAATTAATTGATTCAGTGTTATTGATATGATTGTTTAATGTACACATATCACATTAAAACATACTCTTTTAAGATTTGTTTTCCTATTCTTCTTACAACCTCTTTTCTTTTTTTTTTTTTGCATCATGCGTTTTAAAATTCTGTGAAAGAGTAGCTTATGTTATGATAAAGAGCCTTGGTGGCACAGTAGACTAAAGTGCTGTTAAGTAGCACCAGCTGCCTGCAATTACTGCAAGTTTGAATCTCACCAGGCTCAAGGTTGTCTCAGCCTTCCATCCTTTCGAGGTAGGTAAAATGAGGACCCAGACTGTAGGGGCAATAAGCTGACTTTGTATAAAAAAGAACACCGTTTGGGGGTGTGTGAAAGCCCTACTAAGCAGGTATATACAAAAGTATGAAGGCTATTGCTTAACGCATTGTAAGCCACCCTGAATCTCCGGAGAAGGACGGCATATAAATTGAACCAATAAATAAATTGAACCAATAAATAAATACGTTATTTTAATCAATCTGGCTTGCTCTTGGATCTGTTTGATAGATGAGTGTGGTAGAAATTATTAAAATTAGGGCAGACAAGGTAGTCTTGCTTGCTCATGCAATCTAAACTTATTTTATCTAATCAATCAATCAATCAATCAATTGTATTATGCTTTAGAAATCTGCGACTGAGAAACCAAAATTCTTGTTTCAATAATTCTATGAACTTGGTATGTTTCCTCCAGCACATTTACATTTTCTCAGTGTAAAATGAAAAATATCATTATAAAAGGCAACAGGGTTGGTTTGAGTAATAAGGTAAAAATGGCAAAGCACATGAGAGAAACTGCTACAAAAATTAAATAACAGAAGGGCCCCTATTTGTTACTCAGAATTTAACTTGGGTTCAACCAAACAGATTCCAACAACTAAATATCTGAAATATGGTTTGAGATTTTAAGATTTATGGTTACTGAAATGAGTGAATATGTAGGAGATGAGCCCAAGGGAAAGGTCAAGCATGTCATCAATCTCAAGTCTCTTCGTGCCCACAAGAGATCTAAATCCAGCCCACCTTGAATTCCATTGACTCTTATCTATCATAATTTGCTTTGACTGTTAGTAGTTCAGATTCTTGTAGAGCGCGTTCGCATGCAGTAAACCTGTAATTATTTGAACCGCCTTGCTTCCTGTGTCTGACAGAATAGCTTAGAAGTTTTCTAACAACTGACTGATGCTCTAGGAATATTCTTTATTATATTTTAAAAACTTTTAATCCAATTTTTCTCTAAAAGATAGGGGGTTCAGGCACACAACAGGTAGTTGTAAAACCTCAAGCACTTCACATTGGCTGTCCCATGTTTTGAGAAAAGACCAATCCAGTTCCATTCAACACTATGTTTCCTCTATCATTGTACAGTACTACTTCTGAAACTCCATACCATTGTTCTCAGGATAAGAGAGAGTAAAGAGGAGAGTAGAAGAGACTCGGACTGTCTCTTTGCCACAGCGGCACATACTGCAATTCTCCACTTCACAGCTGAAAAGTTGCCCAATGACTGAGTCCCCAGAAGATCCAAAGTTGCTAGAAGGAACACAACTAGATCAGTAGAGAATGTAATGAGACGATATGCAGGAGCACAAGGCCAGGGCAGGCAGACGTCTGCTTATTCCCCCCACCCAATAATCTCAAAGTCTACTAATGAGTGAACCACAAAACAATAAGCCAGGCAGTGGTGGGATTCAAGTCATTTAACAACCGGTTCTCTGCCCTAATGATTTCTTCCAACAACCAGTTTGCCAAACTGCTCAGAAAGTTAACAACCGGTTCTCCCGAAGTGGTGCGAACCGGCTGAATCCCACCACTGAAGCCAGGACAGGTACACATCTAGAAGAATTAAGGGATATGTTAACTGCATGCACATAACTCAGTCTCAGGCCAATTAAAGTCTAGCTCAATACTTTGCTCCATCAATATTCACTCCCCAAGAGCGAACTATCTTCTTTGCAATAGTCCAGTGTTTCTCAACCTCAACAACATTAAGATGTGTGGACCTCAACTCCCCCAATTCCTCAGCCAGCATGGGAATTCTGGAAGTTGACAATCTCACATCTTAACGTTGCTCAGGTTGAGAAACACGGCAGCAGCCTAACTTAGAGATGTTGTTAAGAGAACTGAAAATGTTAAGTAACAGTGGCAGATATCTTTTATGATCAGAACAAATAATTTGCTAAATTATTAGTTTTAATTAATAATTATTAAATATAACTCTGAGCCTTAAGACCTTTTTTTTTCCTGAAGCACAAACGGCAGATCAAGACAAGACATGGCAAGTACATCATAGTTAACAGCTGTCCCATGTAGAGGGTTTTTTATTACCTGCACCCAATGCCTCGGTAAGCCTGAGGACCCTCCTGCTCTTGAGTCTCCTGGTGGAGCTGGGTCAGAATGAATCTGTTCCAACTTTGAATCAACCGACCTAAGTTCACCTTCCCTGTAGCTTCATCCGAATCAGCCAAGATCAATCCCAAAGCAGCCGCTTCTGGGATGGTGCGGAAGGCACGCAGAAAATTACTCCCCTGGGACACAGGAAGGCAAGAGAAAATTATATATCAAAATAATAAGCAATTCCTAAACCAATATAAGCGCTTGAAAGACCATACTCAAAAACCTTCTACGCCAGTGGTGGAATTCAAATTTTTTTTACTACCGATTCTGTGGGCATGGCTTGGTGGGCGTGGCAGAGGAAGGATACTGCAAAATCTCCATTTCCACCCCACTCCGGGGGAAGGATACTGCAAAATCCCCATTCCCACCTCACTCTGGGGTCAGCCAGAGGTGGTATTTGTCAGTTCTCCGGACTACTCAAAATTTCCGCTACCGGTTCTCCAGAACCTGTCAGAACCTGTTGGATTTCACCCCTGCTCTATGCTCTCTTGTAAGCATGCTTAGTCTGACACCCCCTACATTAGGAATCGTATGGAAAGGACATGAAATCCAAGCTAACCAAAGAGTGTGGGACTGATTCAGGGGAACTGTAGGGGGAAGAGAAGGCCAGCTGCAGAATGGTAGGCAACCATACTGGTAGTCCTTGATCTATGACCAGTTGCTTAAAGACCATTCGAAGTTATGACAGAGCCCAAAAAAGCTAGTCACAATCTGCCCTTGAAGTTATAACTGTCGCACCATTCCTGTGATTATGGTATTGCATTTTGGGAATTGGGCTTGTTATTAGTCGCAGCATCCTACACAATCACATTTCGCAACATATTTTTGCTGTTTTCTAGCAAAAAAACAAAAACAAAACCCATCTGGATAAATTGGGTTATGTTTTATGACGTGATTCACTTTACAACTGTGGTGATTACTTAGCAACCGTAATAAAAACAGTCGTAAATTGGGATTAGTCATGTAAGTGACCTGACTTGTGACCACAATGATTTATGACCAAAATTCCAGGCTCAATTCTGGTAGCAACTTGAGAACTACTTGCACCGTGATGCTGAATAATTGGGGATGATGGGAGAGGGGAGGAGAAAGAACAAATAAGAGACAAAAAAAAAAAAACAGATTCAGCGACAGAGGCAAGAAGAAAACATCACTGCTTCTACACTTGATGAAGACCTCAGTATTTAAGTGAATCAAAACTGGTTCAGGATAAAGTTAACATGTTCCTTTTTTTTTCTTTTTTGGTACCTTCGAGTCAATGTTGACTCCTGGGCAACTGCCTGGACAACTCCTTGCAATTTTCTTAGCAAGATTTTGGAAGTGGTTTGCCCTTGTCTGGTTCCTAGGATTGAGAGAGAGTGACTGGCCCAAGGACACTCAGCTGGCTTTGTACAGGCAGGCCTAGAACTCATGGTCTCCCAGTTTCTAACCTGATGCCTTAACATTACTCCAAACTGGCTTCTTAAGAGTCTTTTGAGAAAGAAAATGAGTAAGTTTAGGATGTGTGTGAGTATGCTACATGGTCCTTCCAAATTGATGGAGTGCAGGCTACAGTATGTTGGTCTGCAGACCCTTTCTAAATTAGAGATCCTTGCTCGCATAGAATATTAGCGTGCTTGAGAGAAAAAGAGGCTTCAATTGCACCTATGGAGCATTAGGCAAAATAGGCCCAAATTGACTGGCCTTTCTGTTTGCAAGGAATGCTATCTGTGGGTGGTATCCTTGGCAACATCTTTCACATCCTGCTAGATAGCATTATCCAAAAGCTCCAATGGACCATAGCCATGATGGGCACTTTGTCAAAACCTATGGAATGGAATTTGGACTAGAAAAGTATGCCATAGTTGCAATAAACTGGGGTAAAATCACAAACAGTAATGGAACTGAAATGCCGAATGACCAAACAATCAGGAGCCATCAGGATGAAGTCTGCAAATCTCTGGGTATTTTAAAGTTGAATAACATCAAGCATGGGTAAGTTAAAAATATAATTAGTAAAGAATACATCCAAAGAGTGAGAAAAATGTGAACAGAATGCTGGCAAAAAAAACATTACTCAGGCAATTCCCACAAAAGACTAAGGGGAAAATGGATAAAGATAAAACCTGGCAATATCTTACACCTGGAATATTACTGAAGGCTTGAATTTGGCTCTGCACAAACAAGCCATTCAAACGAGAACAATCAAGGTCAGAATTGAAAAATTGCCACGTGATTCAAAGACCAGATTATGCAAAGTAGAAGAAACAGCAGACTACATACTCAGTTCATGCAAAAAGATTACACAAACTGATTATAAACAACATAACACAGTTGCCAAAATGATTCATTGGAACATCTGTAAAAATTATCATGAGCCAATAATGAAAAATTGGTGGTAACATATAAATGAAAAAAAAAAGCTGAAAATAGTGCAGGGTTTCCGAATATAAAAAAAGAAGAAAAAAAAAAGAAGTGTTGACTAATAAGACATCAGATTTAACTGTGGTTGAAAAGAAGAAACTGTGAATAATTGATGTGGCAACAGTACAGGATAATAGAAGACATAGATAAGATCACAAAGTATCAAGATCTGACAATCGAAATTTGAAGGAATGTGGCATAAACTGGCCCTAGTGCTTATTGGCACTACCGTGCCAAAAAATACTGGACAGATTGACAAAATTTCCATCTGTTGATTACAAAAGACCACACTGCTTGGATCTGCACATATACTGCGCTGATACATTTTGACATCCTAGGTTCTAGGGAACAACGTAATGTGTATGAACACCCACACCAGCTAAAAAAGTAGTAGTTGTGATTTCACATGTGTAATAATGTATTAAACTTACATTCTGCCTGATTCTCAACAATTCTGGGTGGCTCGTAACAAACAAACAAATTACAATAAAACCAATAAAAGAAAAAATGGTAAGCACGACAGCCCATATGGAATGAAGCAAAGTGTCTTACCTTGCCAAAAGCTTAGGTCTTCACCACTCTGTGAGAGTGGGGGGCCATCTCAAGGATGTTTATCAAGAAAGAACAAATGAATTGAGAAGAAGACCGAGAAAGTTATCATTGGATAGAAAAACTACTCTATCCAATGATAACATTATCTTCTTCTTTTCAGAGAAATTTGAAGAAAAATGGGCAGTATATGGGCATAGTAGAAGGAACGGCGGTTTGCAAGGAAAGAAAGGTACGGAGAGCTGCAGTGCATGATGTGTTATAAATCAGGTTTAGCAATGTTTAGTTTTCTTATTTCGTGTTTTTACTGTTTTGAATTACTGTTTCTTATTCCTTTTGTGTTTTGCGGAACACACTTAGCCCAAAAGGCAACAGCATGAAGGGTATGTATGTATACAATTTTAAGTCTTATAAATGTTACTATGCTAAGTGAATTAATAAAAAGGTGCAACAACACACAGAACCGGATCAAATGGACAACCACAAAATTGATCAGATTAAAAAAAAGAAAAACATCTGAAGTTATGAACAGCACAAACCCCCAAATTTGATCTTATTGCTTGAAGACTAAGAGGTACAGTAAATGCAAATATTGGCAAAGTCAAAACAAAGGAAAATGTAAATATGGGCAAAGCCCACATATAAACAAACCAATATCAAGTGAAAGTGAAACTCAAGTGTAGATGTCTCCTAGCAATGGTGTATAATTCTTCTAACCAATTGCCATGCCTGATTCATTCATATTTTGACAAAATTAACATGTATCATTGTTTGTCTTACAGAAGCCATAAATCCCTATTCTGCCCTGTAGCTCTGCTGCTTGACAGATGTCAAAGAATTGCCGCTCCCAGATAGAAAGCTCCCACCTGGGATTGCTCTAACACACTATGCCTCTATCAAATCGACTCTTCCCAGCTGTGTCCCATCATATTCAGTTATCAATAAGTATAAACCAACTGATGAACAATTGGTCCTAAACTTTGGTAAACTTGGTTTCTGGCCATTAATCATCATCCTTGCCGAGAAAGCTTAATACAACCCTACACTTGATGCTGTTTTGAAAGAAGTTTCTTGTGTTGTCTTCTAAATAACTTTTTGATCAAAACGGCAAAGGTTCTGTTTGCTCCTCTCTACCATGGAAAGATCTGATGAACATGAAGATCTGTTTATTTTTACCTGACAAGGGTCTCCCCTGGACAAATCCAGCATGTGGAATAAAAAACCCAGCTCACAGCTGAGGCAGAATTCCTTCTGGCATAAATGATTCTGGACCAAACAGCGCACAGGCTCTAAGAAATAAAGAACCTATAAAGAGACGATTGGAAAACATACCATTATAGGAGGAAGAGGAATGTTGCATAGGCATGTCACAAATAAGAAACAACACTGTGCTTACCTGGATCATGCAATTGCAGTAAGCGTTTGGAATGTGGGGCTCAAGACCAGCAAAGAGGGTCTTGTTGTAATGTTTGAAGTCAAAATCTTCCAGGCCCAGCTTGGAATATTTTATTGTGACCTAAATAAGACAAGCCAAAAAAAAAAAAGTTCTGGTGTGACAATCATACAAAGCCACAAGGACAATACACCTATGGTAACTTAGCAAAACATCGTTAAGTCAGAGGCCTTCAATACTATTTTCTCTTTCACATAAATTTCCCTACAGTGCCTTGCAAAAAGATCCTAATTCAAGAAAATTCTCAGATCATAATCTCCGTTTCAACATTATGCTTGTGATATTACCATAGTAACCTTAGATTTCAACATTAGCTTTTCTTATTCCCCAGCTCAAAAATAATAATAATTTAATGAAGGAAGCTCAGCATTTTTTTTTCCCAGATGGGATTGAGACTTATAAGGTATGGTGCAAAAGATAGATATTTTAATTTTTTTTCTACCTCTGCACTCTTGAGTATATTTAAACCTTTCTCTAAAGAAAAAGGTGAAGATTCTGAGAAGCACTTAAAAATGCACCTTCCTGTATTTCTTTGCCACCATATAGATCCGCGGTTCCTCTTCTCTTCCTATGGGAGATTCAGGGACTTGACTGAAATTATCAAATTCGTTGTCAAGCTCCTTTAATCGGTAGGGAATCTGTAGAAAAGAGGAACAGGCTTGTTTTCAGTTTGTCCACTTATCTTTCGCTATTTTACATTTTGCAATGCCAAAACAAAGCAGATGCACAAAAGCAATCAGATATAGTTGAAAATAACAAACCCTTCAACCCAGGGGTGAAATGTAAAATTTGTTACTACCAGTTCTGTGGGCGTGGCTTGGTTGGGGGGGAGAGGGTAATGTGACTGGGTGGGCGTGGCCAACTTTTTAAAAAAAACTTTTCAAAGCATTTTTTTCTGCAAAAAAAAATGCTTTGAAAAGCCTCTGACGATCAGGCAACTTAGCTGGGATCGTCAGAAGCTTTTCAAAGCATTTTTTTACCACCTCTTCGGCCAAAGAGGTTGCAGAAAAAAATGCTTTGAAAAGCCTCTGACAATCCCAGCTGAGCCTGCGATCATCAGAGGCTTTTTTTTTTTACTTTTAAAAGCATTTTTTCGGCTGAAGAGGTTTTAGAAAAAATGCTTTTAAAAGTGTAAAAAAAAAGCCTCTGATGATCGTGCAGCTCAGCTGGGCATGGTGAGGGGGGGGGGCAGGGATTTTTGCTACCGGTTCTCCGAACCACCCGCTGCCATCGCTACTGGATCGGGTAATCTGGTCCAAACTGGGAGCATTTCAATCCTACTTCAACTCCAAAATCCATATGTTCCTTTCTCCTTCTATCTGGCTCCAAACCACATATCAATGCCACTTTTTGCAATAATGTTAACTCCAGACTCAACCAGAGAAAAAGACCTTTACACATCAGACATCTCTGATTCCTAATTTTCAACAACCTTGAGCCACTGTGGTCCATGGTATGGAAATTTGGGAGCGTTAATTCAGTAGTATTTGTAGGATTCCTCACCTAACTATAAACGGCAAGCTCTTATGAGGTAGTCATTAATCCTATTTACTTATAGCCCCCCACATAAAATGAGCAGGTCTCAAATTTGCTACCTGATTCCGGAGCTTGGTCCTGGGGTTTGGAGCATATCCAATGAAGCCAACTTTCTTCATGGTCCGAAGGATATCTGGATCAACAGGTGGAGCCCGTCTGCAAAACAGGCAATCATTCAATCATTTTTAAAATCTCTTTAATCATTCCTTTTAATGCTATGCTCCCCAAACAGTGAGGATGATAACACCAAACTTCCCATCTCAAACAATGCTACTTTCACACAGCTTGCATCCTCTTCTTACCACTCCTAGGTTGAAGAAGTACCTGGGTGCTGGGATTGAATTGGCCGCAGGCCAGTCAGACAGCAACGACTCAGTGGTCAGAGGTACAGGTATAAGTGACAAGGGCATGAGATCTTGGTTCCAGTCAAGGTGGGGCAAGGTATCCACAATGCAAGGTAAGGCAAAGTCAGTTTCCCGGGAGTAGGCATTGAAGGTGATCTCAGGTGAATCAGCCCACAAATGGACACAGCCTTCCGAGTCTCCAAAAACCATAGCTTGTTTGCTGGATGACACATCAAAGCTCATTATTAGCTGTCCCACTGTATTAACATGAAATATGTCAGCAGGATTGGCTAATCCTGTAGGTTCACAGAACTGACATTGACCTGGAACAGAAAGCAAAAGAAGAAATAAATTCTCTCTGGATTTTTAACATAACATTCCCCACATGACTTTGCTTATTTTCTAGGGTTACGTTTTGATGAAATATGGGTGGAATTCTAAAGTTCCTGCACAATGAGGTAAGTGGACAATTCAGCTGGTTACTTGCCTGTCTGGGAGATGATGGCCAGGCGAGATGTGTAGGTAGGAATAAACTTAAGAAACAGAGGATCAATATGGACCTGCAGGGGTGTAATGGCTCGCAGCATGCGTAAATCATACACCTTGAGGAAACGATCACAAGCTAGGCCGTTCATTCGACTGGAGAAGCCACACGTCACCAACAGATTGCCATGGACGTCAAAATCAGACAAACTGCCTGAGTAGGCATCAAACTCATGTTCTACAGCAAAAGTGCGGAGATCACGCAGGGAAACCTAATGAAAAAGCCTAAGATATATTATATGAGAGCTGCTTATAGCTATTGGAAGCCAAGGGGTTGCAATAAGGAGGTTGATATTACCTTTCCTGATGTGTGACCACAAAAGAAGAAACGGTTGGACTGCCTCATAATTGTAACTCCAGGAATTTCCACTGAATACTAAAATGGATAGAGATATAGATATAAGCTGGAGTTTAAAAAAAAACTTGGACAGGGAACATTTAAGCCGTTGTTCCTTTTTAACCAAAACATCCACCGTCTGCCAGGAAAGGGCTGTTGCTACACTACCATTGTGTCTTCTCTTCATATCTGTATTGTGATTTTATATTATGATCTTATTCTTAACATTCGAAACGCAGATAACACGTTTGTTTTGAAATATGCAAATTAATTTAACATACCCAAAATTCTTGTGAGAAGAACATGATTTTTATTTCAACAGTACCTCTTTAAGGGAGAGGGAGCAGAAGTATTGGTATTCCCACTGGTCATAACAAGAACCAGTACTGTCTGAAAAATTTATCACTGGGAGGGAACAGTATTTCTCAATGAATTCTCTCTCTCTCTCTAACATGAGCTAAGCAGTATCTCTTCTGCTTTAGACTCACAGTTTGTTTATAAGAGAATTGACATTTCAGTAGAAACTCTTCTTGCCTTCACCAGATTTCTGCGCTTAACCAACCCATGCTGTGCAGCAATCTGAGATTCTTAGGATCAATTCCACAGTAAAACAACACAGTACCTTCTGGGTTTCCTGCACTGTGTTGAGATCTATTTCAATCACATGGCTGGTTAGACCTCCAACAAGCAAAGTGCCAGGATCAGTCAGTAAAAGGCTGTGCATGTCCTCATTTTCATCCATGCTTCAGGAGAAAAAGGGAACAGTTGAGGCCAGATCTGATTGATATCTTCCATTCACACATGGTTTTCTTATACCTTTTTAAGTAAATACCCTGTTTCCCACAAAATAAGACATCCCCTGATAATAAGCCCAATCGGTCTTTTGAGCGCATGGCAATAAGGCCAAGCGCTTATTTCAGGGTTCAAAAAAATATAAGACAGGATCTTATTTTCAGGGAAACACGGTATAGACAATGTTACATCACCAAAAAAAACCCCCCAAAACCGCCTGTGATCATCATCACAGATATTGACCCTACCTCTTATTCTTCCTGAGAAAAGACAGACTGTGAAATATAAGCTACAGTTTCTATGGGATTTTTCAAATAGGAAATAATTGGCTATAGCATGCAATGTATCAGAAGTATAAAATAAAAAAACCCACATTATGCTTCTGAGATTCTGTCTTTTCCATCAATCAGCAATGAACAACATTTTGTGGACCAAAATCCCCACTCAATCTTTGCATGATAAACTACATGATTCCTACAATATAGAATCTCTTCTCTTATAAAAAGTTTTGGCTTTATCAAACTTGGGGTTTACCAAAGAGGATAATTGGATTTAACTGGAAAGAAAGGCAGCTTCCTGATATGAAGTTGTTCTCTACATTTGAAAAGTCTTTTGCTCTAAAAAGACTGAATATTATACAATCCAGATTCAATAAACTAAATAAATGAAATGATTTCGCAAAGACATTTATACTTACCATATGTACACTGCCCAGAGTGTACAGACGACAGTTAAGAAATATGAAATATAAATAAATATGGATTGTTTGTTATTTATGTTTGGCTAATTTAATCATGGGAATATACTTAATTCCTGTTTCACTTCATTATCATAATTCAGTGTAGACTTTTACTGTATTTTACTATTTTAATAATATATTAAAAATGGTATACTATAGGCTGAACTCCATAAAATGGATGCATTCTGAACAAAAAGAGGGTGAGACTAGGACAAAAATTTTGGGGAGAATTCCTAAATGTGTCTTATCCTAAGGACATGCAATTTCAAGGAAGACCACATCATGATTCAGTGCCTAAATATCTATTTTTAATAATAATTTTATTGAACTTTAAAAACACAAAGGTAAAAAAGGTAAAAAAGGTAAAAAAATCAATGCTAAGAAAAATATAACAATTTTTCAACCAAAAGTATCTTCCTTCTATATTTCATCTTTTATCTATCAGAAACAATACTCATTGTTCAATTTTAATCAGTAAAACTGCATTAAGAATTAACAGAATGTATGTGTGTGTGTATTAACCTTAAACAAATAAATCAATTTTATATTCTTTTCCTTTTTTTTACACAATAATTTCTCTAAAAAGAAAGCTTCCTTAACTTATATCTGTAAACAAATCTTTAAAGTCTCATCATTCAATTTTAGTCAACAAAAATTCCATTAACAACCACCAGAAACAACAATGTATTGAAAATCTTGATACTTAATCCTTCAAATAATATCCCACAAATTAATTTTTTATCATTTTCTCTTCATCTCCTCTCAGAAATTCTGTCACAAGCACTTTTTATCACTTTTTCTAAACATGAAACAAAAATTCTTCTTGCCGTATCTTATCTATAAACAGAACATTAAAGTCTCATCATTTATTCCTGGTCAAGAAAAAAACCATTAAAAGCTACTTGAAAAAAATATATAATTTAACCTTGATTGAATAAACCAATTTTATAATCCTTTGTTTTGCTTTTTAAAATCTTGATATTTCTTTCTTTCAAGTAATATCTCAAAAGCTGATTTCTTTTCCTTTTCTAAAAAAATTGTCCAAGTCACTTTTCTGAGTTGAAATCCACACATTCAAGGCAATCTTTAGATTTATTACTTGAGTGTCTCTTCTAGCTATTAAAACATCAGCCAGTTTCATCTGCAAGTCCTTATAACTTCTTTGTTAGCATCATTTTTGTAGCCTGTCATTTTAAAATCCATATCCAAAACAGCCTGATTATCAGTTGTATTCTCTTCTATCTTCTCCTTTAAATTCATTTTTATAATAACGATCTTAAGAAATACCTCTGAGTAAATTGCTGTCAAACATCCTTGAATTCTTTCAAAGTGATTATATAATCACTTTTGTTTTTAATCTTATAATACTACAAGCTGCTCAGAGTCTCTAGAAATAGAATGATACATAAGTTGTAATAATAAATATATGATAAATACATTTACAAAATCTTAATCCATTTCTGGTGTGCACCATTCACTTCCAAGAACTGCCAAACTAACCTCTGGAATGGCACACATTTCCAAGACTAAGTCTAGCATTGCTCAGAGAGAAACGAAATATTGAAGTAGTTTGTGGGAATGTTCTGTTCTCTGATTTACAAAGTTTGCACATCCTTTTAAATTAGATTTGCCTTAAATTCTGTCATGCTTGAAAATGCAATTCAGCACGAGGTTTTTCTAATAATTTCATTCAAAGTTTTTTAGAAAGCAGGCTAAAACCCCTTGCTGAATATAAAGAAGAGGCGAAAAGAAACTATAAGTATCTTGCAGTCATCCAAGAGCTCCCATAAATAGAAGGTACTTACAGGTAATCAAAGATTATGAGCCCGCCTCTTGACATGTATTTTAGGTTGTTTTTGGTTAGAAAGAGCACACCATTTTCCAGGCTTTGGATCTGTCGAATGTCATCACTGCTGTGTACCTGGAAGGAAGAATATCGTTCCAGGGCTGGACCAAAGAAAGATGTGGCATGACCCTAAAACAGAGAGGCAAGTCAATCAACCTTTTTTCAACAATGGGCTGAACGTGCAGATACTCCAATGAGTGAGACTTTAAAAAAAAAAATCCAAATGTGCCCAATTCACTGTCTTCTCAATCAAAGGGCCAGTTTTATTCTCATGAAATCTTTTGTTTCTTTCACCTAGTCAAATATGTAATACTGTCTGCTAAGTCAATTAATCTTAGCTTATTCTTCCTTTGGCTAACATACATGTCACTGTTTGGTCAAATATAGCGAGATCACAAAGTAACTAAGTTACAAACCATTCATCTGTTTTAGTTTCAAAGACTGTATTCTATCTTTTCCTAAAATCATCCATCAAGGCCACCAAGTTAATTTGAAGTCCATCCTTCCTCAGTGTATGGTCTAATACAAACATATAATCAATTTTAATCAAACCTGGCACACAAACAAAAAAACCTACTTACTCCATGGTTTCCCACCCAGAGCATTTCTTCGTGTAGGTCAAAGTGGGAGAAGGAAACAGGTACACCCACTTCTGAAACGACGGTGTGGAGTTCAGAATACATGCCCTCCATGATATGCACTGAGTCCGGTACAGCGATGCCTTCCAGAGGGACCCCCTCTGGATCCAGCTCCACATTCTGTAACAGGTTTGGGTTGAGGTGGGGATCTAGGGCAGGATGTAGGGAAGGAACGTACTCTGCAAGGGCTGGATCAAGACCTTCAAAATTCATGGTGGGTGTTTATCTGTATAGAGGAGGGGAAAAAAATACAATCCTTAATTTCCCATGTAGTATAAATATGGTAGAAATATTCACTTAATGAGTACAATGAGTACAATTTGAACCAAAGTGTAAGATAAAATCAACTGAGTTATGTACATGTGTCAAGCAATCTGGTTATCCTAATTGTCAATAGAAGTCTTTAGAAAAGCAGGCAGAGACTGTCTACAATACTAGTGCATTCCATTTCTAATCAGAGAAGATTGCTCATGTTCTAATGTTACACTCAAAGGTCACAATCTAAGAAAGAAAGTGAGGCAAAGGACTGCATACAATAACTCCAGATACGGGAATAAATTATGAGTAACATGCAATTTTAACCCAACAGAATATTGGAAAGAAGTTATGTAAAAAGGCTGTTTTTCCAAAAGCAAGATAGTTCTCCCCAGTGGTCGGTTCCTCCCAATTCCGCTGAGCCGGTAGCGGTGACGATATGGCATCAACGAACCGGTTCTGGGCCCCCCCCACATTATTCTTACCTTTTATTTGCCCCCCCCCCAATCTATTGCTGCCTCCTGAGTCCCAGCTGATGGGCTATAAGGAAAAACAGTTTAAACTCTTGCCGTGGGGCTTCAAAGGGCCGCCCTACAGCTGATCAGTGGTAAAAGGCAGTTTGGTGGTAGACCAGTGCCTCCAAAAACAAATGAATAGACCGGTGCCTGCAAAAATAAATGGGTAGACCGGTACAGCTCTGAAAGCAGTTAAAAGCCTGGTAGACCAGTACCTCTGCTAAATCCTAAATAATTGTCACGTGACCATCAAGCCACGCCCACACAATAAGCCACGCCCACAGAACCAGTAGTAAAAAAAATTTAGAACCCACCCCTGGTTCTCCCTAACTAAACAGAATGTGTGTGGAGGAGAGGAAGGGAAGAGAGAAGCCAGAAAAAGAAAGACTGCTGTAGACAACAAAAAAGGCCTAATTTTTGCCCCAATGTATCCTTATACATTGAGGCAGTTGCACAGTGCATTAAAATGTTGCTGGCTACTCCATTCTTTTTTTCTTTTAAATATTTTTTGTGTTATATCATACATTCCATTTCTATGTTGAGCAGTGCGTTCTTTAGGTGTCCATGCGGGCTACTCCATTCTAAGCCCCTCCTCTTGGTCATGTGACCTATATCCAAGCTACTATTGAGGGGTTGGGAATAATTCCAGAAGCAGGCATTGGCTTTTCCTTGTCTTGTTTATTCTCATACTATCTATGGTTATATTGTATACTGCTGTACAATTATTTCTTGAAGAATTACATGACCATTTTTTTAACTGAGCATTCAGATAAATATACTCGGCATATATTCACTACTGAATTCAGGAAGGTTTACTCTCAAAACTATGCACTACTCATTAAAAACACGGACTTAAAAAACTGCAGCAGATAAAGAATGAATTATTAAAAAATAAAAGAGAATAAATATGAGTAAAAATAGAGTAATTAGAACTTGAGGGCGAATGAAGATGTTGTTTATATAAATAAGCATAAAAATATTAAGATATGATCAAAAAACAAGGAAAAAGAAGGTTTTGGCAGAAATTGTAACTCATTGGCATCCTTCAGTCTCAAGAGACTATGATATCGTGCTCTGGAAAGAGGTCCTAAAACAGCATCCAGTGTGACTAAAAAGGCCAATTCGAGAGTGGCAATCCCTTCCACACTGAGGGCAGACACATTCTGTCCCCTGCCTAGCCCCCAGATTTTGCTGGTTCCGGGATTGCCTCTTTGCCTCAGCCTGTCGAACAAGCATCTCTTCGAATTGGAGAAGGCCATGCTGTGTCTTTAGCCTCCAAGCTGAGGTCAAGGTTTCCCAGTTGTTAATGTCCATTCCCAGGGCCTTTAGGTCCCTCTTGCAGATATCCTTATATCGCAGCTGTGGTCTCCCTCTGAGGCACTTTCCTGGCACTAATTCTCCATACAAGAGATCTTTCGGAATCCGACCATCAGCCATTCTCACGACATGCCCCAGCCAGCGTAGATGTCACTGTTTCAATAGCTGTCACAAAAGCTGTCCTAAAGTCTGATTTATCTTAGCCCCACAGTATGAAACAAAATTGGACCAAATACATTGTCTGTTTTTCAACTAGAAACTAAATCAGTAGTAAAGCTTAGGAAAAAACATAATAAAATTTCTCTAATACTAAAATGTATAGCCTAAATGTATTAAGTGTGCACTAATTGCCAGTGAAGAAACTGAGATATACTGGAAACAAAAATAAAGTTGTGGTGTGCAGCCGCCAATTTTGGGGAGCACCTCTAGTAGTTGTACTCTGTGAGATTTACTTCTAATTAAACATGCATGTCTCACAATTAAGCAGAACCAACTTCTTCCTTAAGGAAGTGTTATATGCCAATTTACCTTCAGCTCTCTGACACAGAATCAAAATTCCCAAATACATAACTTAAGTTATAAATTGCTATACTAACTGGAATTGGGGAATTGTAGTGTTAACACATCTTCCCCTATTTTTGGGAAAAACCACACTTAAAAATGCTCAATCACTCAAGCCCTGATCCTTTCGTGCCTGGACTACTGCAATGCAGTCGACAGGGGGTTACCTTTGAAGAGTATTCAGAAATTACAACTAGTGCAGAATGAGGCAGGCAGAGGTTTTTTGGGGGGAGGGGGCATAGGTTGGCCCATGTTACAGTGGATGCTAGCTTGAATCCAGGTACAATTCAAGGTGATGGTTATCACCTTTACAGCCCTTCATGACATGGACCCAGGCTCTCTGAGGAACCACCCATGCCGGCAGAAAAGGCATACTGCGAGCCCCGTTGGCCAAAGATTTTCAGCTGACAGGGTCCAGAAGAGCCCTTTCTGCTGTAGTGCTTGCACTGTAGAATGATGTACACCCACCACCACTCCGCTCCCTGAGATGTGATCCATGCCCTCCCTTCTGGCTTCCCAAAAGGGCCTGAAGATCTGGCTCTGCCAATTGACCCCCAATGGGGATGCACCACTTGGAGGTGGCCATCGGATTAAGAGAAGTTCCCACCTCTCCCCCATGTACATTGTGCTGCCTTCCTCCTCACCTTTCAATTGTAAATTTCATCATCAATAGTAATAGTAACACTACTAATAAATTGTTTTAATGTTTACCGGTTTTTAGTGTTTGTAAGCCTCCCTGAGTTACTTCTAGTCAACATGGCGGCACACACAAATCTAATAAACAAAACATTTTGTTACCAATAAAGGTGAATATTTGTAACTCAGGGCTGAAATGGGGGGGGGGTTCCCTTGGTACTCTCTTGAGTTTGCTTGTTTTCTTGCAGACGTTTCCTTTACTCTAACTAGGTAATCCTCACTGGTGCTAGTAAGGAGTGCTGTTTGCTATCAGGTTACATTGTACACAATTTTCAAATTCAGTTCAAATCTTTATTGTCAGTGCACAACATATGTACAACAAGATTGGTTGAGCTCCCTCAGTGCACCCCCCTAAAGTAGGACGTAGAGTGAGATTTGGACACAAGAGTAAAATGATACAGGGTTAGATTGGATGACTTCTAAAGGTCCCTTCACCTAGATATTGTAAGAGACATTTTCTGAGTTCAAACTGTCAAACCACTGAGTCAGCTAGCTTTCTCTGAGGCAAAGCGCAGAAGCTAAAACCACATCAGTCAATATGAAACTAGGATTTCTTGCATGATACCTGTGTCTCAGATGCAAGATATAATTAGCTTCTTTGCCCAGCAATAAGGGGCCTAGCCAATGGGAATGATCTAACATATTTCCATGTTTTGCTGCTTTTGAAGACTATAAGAATGCTTGTCTTAATCAGAACGTTGTTCAGATGTTAGATGGTTATCTTTTCTGTCTGAACCTTTGGCCAAAATAAAGCTTCTCTTGATCTCGAAGTCTGAGTCCTTTGATTTTCTGCAACACCCCCACAACACAATACAACTCACAGTGAAACAGAAAACCCCTAACCCAATAAATCATATTAACAAAACACCCAGTCCTATTGCATTAGTGTGAACATGTTGCACATTGCGCCGGCCCTGCAAGTCCATCGTACTACGTAGTTATCAGAGGTGGGTTTCAGCAGGTTCTGACCAGTTCTGGAGAACCGGTAGCGGAAATTTTGAGCAGTTCGGAGAACCAGCAGTGAAAATTCTGACTGGCCCCACCCCGTCTATTCTCTGCCTCCCACGTGCCAGCTGATCGGGAGGAAATGGGGATTTTGCAATATCCTTCCCCTGGAATGGGGTGGGAATGGAGATTTTACAGTATCCTCCCCCTGCCACGCCCACCAAGCCACCCCCAGAGAACCGGTAGTAAAAAAAATTTGAAACCCACCACTGGTAGTTATGTTGTTGTTTCGCATTCAGGAGTCCGACAGCCCACGGATAAAAACTATCCTTCCGCCTGTTTGTTGGGCTGGCTGTCCTTCTATATCTCCTTCCCGATGGTACTAGGAGGGTAAAGAAGTGGCGACCAGGGTGGGAGTATTCCCGGAGAATTTTCCTCAGGGAAAATTGTAAGTTTTGTTTTTTTCTAGTTAGCGTCTACAAACACCACATTATCACCATTTGAGTGTTATTTATTTCCAGGAAGAACAGAAAGACAGGGGGAGAAGAGACCCAAAGGAATAACACCCCCCCCCCCAAACACAAACACTTCTTTTATTAGGTATGCAAAGGATGGCACTGTGACAGCTGTATGTTGTGACAGATTGGTGGATTATTCCCTTCCAAACGGCCATCTACCACATAACAAGGCTGCTGCTTTCTCTTGGAACTACAATTCCCAGCATCCCTCATCACTGGCTGCGCTGCTCGAGCTGTTAAAATAGAGGTCTTCAAACTTGGCCGCTTTAAGACTTGTGGACTTCAACTCCCAGAATTCTCCAGCCAGCTTTGCTGGCTGGAGAA
>WNWU01000036.1:11397070-11476612 GCA_012654045.1 Ptyas mucosa
GCTGGCTGGAGAATTCTGGGAGTTGAAGTCCACAAGTCTTAAAGCGGCCAAGTTTGAAGACCTCTGCTGTTAAAAGAGTTGTAGTTCAATCTCATCTGAAGGATTGATGCGCTTTGGCGACCTCGAGGAAAAGCTGAGTAGAAGCGGCTGAGATGAGGAGAACCACCCCTCGCCATTTCGGATCAGGGACACCTCGCAAGACTGGGCTCCGTGATCTTATGTCGGCCCAAATCAAGAAGCTAACCCACAACGCCCATAACCCATCGCGGAAAAGTGAGGCTACGGGAAGTTGTTCGCATAACTTCCTGCTCCCACAACCTCCTATTCCTCGGGGCCGTAATATTGAAGACGTTAAGCGCTTCTTATACAACGCTCATCCTTTCGGGAAACGATACACAAACTCCGCTCTCCAAAAGGAGGGAGGGAGGGAGGGAGGGAGGGGGGAAAGAGAGGGAAGCATTACCCACAATGCTTTGCTGTCCGGGTTCGCTTCGGCCGTTTCCGCTTCCTCACCTCCTCGGCCTCTTCGCCGCAGCTATAGCAACCCGAACCGTCCTCATTTCTTGTCCCGCGTCCACCTCTCCGAAGCTCACTTGGGGGAACGAAAGCAGCCGCGCGCCTCGACCAATCACCAGAGAGGCCTCGTGGGAGAGGATCCAATCAGCGAAGACGTCGTGTTAGCCCGTACAACGTGCGAGGACGCTCTTTCCCCCACGCCACGTTAAGAAGGAGGAAGGACGGAAATTCGAAAGGGACAAAACAAAAGCGTTCGTCACGCATGTGACTCAGCCAATTAAAGAGAAATTCCTCCCCTCCACCATACCGGCCAGGATGGAGGTCGTTTTATTGGACTTCCTCCTTTTCACGTCTTTGAGGCATGTAGGAGGAAACACGGGAGCCTCGCCCATAGACAATAGTGACACAGTGTCAAAAGTTTTCCTGCCCGGCGGGAACAATTATCGGATTTTTAAAAGTGTATTTTTAATCTCACGCACAATCGAAGAGCTCTTCTGTACTTTCCTGCCTCACTGAATCAGTGCAATACCCGCAATTCAGAGGCTGCCTCTTCCTTTTCTATAATGATGCAAGGAAGAGTGGAAAATTTCCAAGGTCTGGTTGGAAAAAGGGTGGCTTGGTGACACAAAATGCACGTGGCCTTCAATAGAAATACCTGGATCAAGTTGGGGGAAAATGCTAAGATTCTTTGAATCTGCCAAAACACCCATCAAAAACAACCTTCCTATGTAATGTTCAACCTATAAAGCTCTGTAAATGCTCCCTCTTTAGAGCATTTCTGCACTGCAGCCTTAAACCAGCAGCGAAGAAAGCTGGCTTAAATCTCTTTTCAGATTTCAATAAAGATCCTGTATTTTGATCACAGGCATGTTGGAGCTGGTGTTCTGTTTGGACCAGGCTTACTCGCTTCTTCAACCCTTGCCAGTTGTGCAGAGGAAGCGAGCGCCAATCACTTTGGTTTTAGGTTTCTTGGATTCACTTGACAGATCAGGAGTGCTCAGGGTCTGTACCTGGAATTGATGGCAAAGAGTAGAGTTGGTGTTATGGGTGGTGCGGGAAGCCAAGGATGAAATATTTGGGGGGATATTAAAAAGGAAGGATAGAATATTTCCTCTAGAGGAGAAATGAAGGGGAAAAGAAACCCTTAAGGGAGGCAGAAACCAGCCCCGGTTTCTCTACCCCAAGCAGAAACTGAGGAGGCCAGCTTTTAGAAATGCAGATTTGGTAATCCATTCAGAAAGACTAGGTCAGACAGAAACATAGTTAAGCAACAAAGGTTGACAAATTAGCTCAGACAAACACCTGGGATTTGCATTTCCCCTTTTGCCCACAGAGCCAGCCATGACCCCTACGTCACATTCTGTTAAGGAGATAGGCCAATATGGAGTCCTTTGAGCTCCAATATGCAGATAAATAATTCTTTTGTGCTCAGTGACTGCCTACCTGCCCCTTTATTATTGTTTTTAAAGAATTATGTAGGACCTGATATGCTGTGAATTAAAATGCCAATCTCCAGAATGATCTTAATTTCCAAGAAATGACACTGGGCTTTATATAGACCTGATAACCTGATTGATTAAATGCTGGAACATCAGTACTAATTCTTAGTAACCATATAGATAGCCATTCTCAGGAAGTTCTGTCCCCAGCCTGGCCCTTTATAGTTCCTGGATACCATCCATGTTGTTGCCTTCTTCCATTGTTCTCATCGTTCTTTGGGCTTCTCAAAAGAGATGTGTGTCATATAATGTATCCAAAATATGATAGCTTGATCCTTATCATTTGTGTCTCAAGTGAGAACTCTAGATTGATTTGTTATACAAGCCAAACTTTTTTTTGTTTTCTTTGCTGTCCATGGTATTCTCAAGAGTCTTCTCAAATATTAAAGCTCAAAAACATCAATGCTTGGAAAAACCAGGATAGATTCTTCCAAGTCCAATTTCCATTTCCACAGAGTTTCAGAGGAAAAACTACTGCCTGCTTGGTTCTGATCCTTGTAGCTATGGACACGTCATGGCATATGAATATCTTTTCCATTGACTTTACTGCTATCCTAACAAATGCTTATCTGCAACATATTTCTCATTCCTGGTTCCTTTATTGTTGATAGTCAGTGTTAAAAAGTATATGCTACTTACCAATAATGTCTTTATTAGCTAGAAGACTAACTGCTGTACCTGTGGTTTTAGGTTTTTTAACATTTTTAGTTCTATTTCTTCACTGTGTTCCTTGACTCCCATTAGAAGCTCCCTAGAGCTTCCAGATGATTTTATCTATCAGCTTGTTCTATTCAGTTGCTGTGTCTTTTCGCAACCCCATGACCGTAGCACCCCATCCCCCCCATCCTCCACTGTCTCCCTGAAGCTGCCCAAACTCATGCTCACTTCATTCATGACACTATCTAATCATCTCATCTTTTGCCATCTCCTTCTCTTTTTGCCTTCAATCGTTCCCAACATCAAAGTCTTTTCCAATAACTCTCTTCTTATTTGGTGGTCAAAGTATTTGAGCTTCCACTTTAGCATCTGTCCTTCCCAAAGGACAGTCAGGGTTAATTGTCTTTAGGATAGATTGATTTGATCTCCTTGCAGTCCAAGAGACTCAAGAGTCTTCTCCAACACAATTTGAAACATCAATTTGAAACATCAAATCTTCGGTGCTCAGCCTTCCTTATGGTCCAACTTTCACAGCCATACGTTATTACTAGGAGCTATCAATATAATGTTAATTTATTTATTAGATTTATATGCCACCCATTATCATCTTCTTTTTCACCCTCTTCTTCCCCTCTTCTATCTCATGTTTATCCACAAATGTTTAAAGCTTCGTCATATAAACTCAATGAAGAAAAATTCCATTAAGAAGTACCACAAATAACAACGTATTGAAAATCTTGATCTTAAATAATTTCAAATAATGTCCTGAAAATTAATTTATCATTTTCTCTGTCTCCTCTCAGAAACTCCTTCATAAGTTTAACACTTTCCTTCAATTCTAACACCATAGCTAATCGCTTTCTCTAAACATACAACAAAATAATCTCTTCTTCCCTTATCTATAAATTCTCATAGTCATGATCTTTAAGTGGGCAAAACACTGCATTATAGGGCAACAGTTTTTGAATCAAGATGCCTCAAATGGGCTAATTTACAGAATGTGTCCAAAATCTGGGACCTATGACTCCTGGGGCAATGAAATTTGGGGAAGTGGTGACTGCTTCAATGCTACTTATTAATGTTGCACTGATAGACTGTTGCTGCAGCACATGACCTTCATTTTCAATGTGACAATTTCCCAGACAATCTCACAATCTTTTGCTCCCTCTTGCTCTCCACCACCAAGCAGCATCCGTTTACCTGCCTACTGGGAAGGGAAGGGAAGGAGGAAGAAAGGGACAGAATGACAGATAAGGAAGAAGGAGATAGAGAGAAGGAGGAAGGAAGGATGATGACAGAATGACAGGGAGGGAGAGAGCGAGGAGGCATGGAGGGCCGAAGGAAGATAATGACAGAATGACAGGAAGGGAGGGAAGGAGAGAGAGAGAAGGAGGCAGGATGATGACAAAACGACAAGGAAGTAGGAGGAGAGAGAGAAGGAGGCATGGAGGGCCAAAGGAAGAGAATGACAGGAAGGGAGGGAAGGAAAGAGAAAGAAGGAAGCAGGGAAGGAGGAAGGAAAGATAATGACAGAATGAGAGGGAGGGAAGGAAGGGGGAAGGAAGGAAGAATTTTTGATTCTCCCTGCCAGCCTCCCTCAAGAAAACTAATGGGAGAAGCCAGAAGAAAGTCGGAAGTCAAGTCTCCATATTTGTCCCTTTTAGCTATTAAAATATCAACCAGTTTCCCATGGAAAAAAATATTTTTAAAAAGTTCTTAAACTTGTAGTTAAGACTTTTTTTGATCTTTGAAATGACATTAACAAAGCTGGAGCATAAGGTTAATGCTCCCAGTCTCTCCTTAAAAGAAGGAGAGGAAACAAGAAGAGGTATCATGATATCAGGTGTGATGATTGGCCATAAAATCATCACTCTGCAACATGTTCCTTTTTACTGATATCAACATAGGCATCAGAGTGGTAGTGGTTAAGGCATCAGGCTAATAAACCAGGATTCTAATCCTAACTCAAGCTCAAAGCCAACTAAGTGACGTTGGGCCAGTCACTTTCTCTCAGCCCTAGGAAGGAGACAATGGCCTTCCAAAAACCTTGCCAAGAACACTGCAGGTACTTGTCCTGGCAGTCTCTGAGAATTGGACATGATTGAACAGAAAGAGGAAAATGGGAAAATGGAGAAGAATTAGGGGGGGGGGGAATAGAAAAAGTCTATAACTGCGGCAAATATAATGGGAAATTCCTGCCTAAATTATTCTAAATTGCAGCCTGGGAAAAGAGTGTAGATTTCCTTATTTTGGGCTGCTTATGAACCATAAATGTCATGATAAATTGTCAGATATATGAACAAAATGGCGCAGCAGACTAATGCTACTGTTAAAAGTAGTATTTAGCTTCCAGCTGCCTGCAATTACTGTGAGTTCAATTCTCACCAGGCTCAAGGTTGATTCAGCCTTCCATCCTTTCTAAGGTAGGTAAAATGAGGACCCGGTTTGTGGGGGCAATAAGCTGACTTTGTATAAATATATACAAAAGTATGAAGGCTATTGCTTAACGCATTGTAAGCCGCCCTGAGTCTCCAGAGAAGGGCGGCATATAAATAAAAATAAAATAAAAAGCACCTAGTGTTGCTCCCTGGTTTTATATTCATTGGTAAAAAATAATATTTGGTAACTTGTCAAAATACAGACTGTACAACTTTGTATTATAGATCAATGGCTATAGCAGAGGTAGGAATGAGATAACAACACTGTGCTATTTGATTCTTCGTGCTATACAGTTATTCATTCAATTATTTTATTTTTTCATATTGTTCTTTCCTCAGTTATGTGATTTATGTTTATGTGTTCATTTTCTGGGAATCTACACTTTAGATATATAATAAAACCAGGAGTGAAATTTACTTACCTTCCCTACTGGTTCGCAAAAAGGCATGTGTCGTGCTCACGCTCGCTTCTCTTGCACGCACCGTTGTCCATGCATGTGCAAAGCCTTCTCTGCATGCGCAAAACCTTCTGCGCATGCACAGAGGCTTAAAATCATTGCAAAAAAGCAACATCATGATGTCCGTGCGGGTGGGCGGAACCTCCCACAGCCACCGCTACGGGTTTGCCCGAGCCGGATGGAACCGGCTGAATTTCACCCCTGAATAAAACCCATACAAAAGGAAAGGTTACATTTTCCCACTTGGAATACTTATCACAGAATATAAGAATCCAAGTTATTTCCAATACTAGTCATGACATTTCCTAAACTGTATAGACATACTGGAGTAATTTCCAGGTATACAGTTAAGGTGAGCGTCACAAATTTACATGATTAATCTTACTTCAAGCATTTTGGAAACCAGTTTTAAAATTTCTCAGGATGTTAAAAAGAAAAACATTTACTGACTAATGTTGTAAGTTCGTAAGTTTGTTTTCCACTTAGTAAGTGATCACAATCTTTTGTGCAAGACAGGCAGAATGATGGAGTGGAAAAATGATGCAACAAAGGGAAATTAAAATGTTTACCATAGATAACCTTTGGGCAGCATAAACCCAAAATAGAAAGTTTTAAATATTGTTTCAAGGATGGGAACTGAACTGAAGCTAGTCCAGAAATCTCTTTATTGTGATACTCTTTATTGAACCCGTAACACTATTGTTGCAGTTGTTACCTGTTGGATTCTAGGTGCAATTCAAGGTGCTGGTTGTCAGTTTTCAACCTTTTATGATACAGGGTTGGGATATCTGCAGGACTGGAACTCTTACGGTAACATCTACAGCTCATAAGAATAAACATGCTTCCCTCTGCATTCCCATCACCAGGACCATGGAAACATGCCTTCTCTATTCCCCACATTGTGATAAGAGCCATGGTGACGCAGTGATTAGAATGCAGTATTGCAGGCTAATTCTGCCAACTGCCAGCAGTTTGATCCTGACTTGCTCATGGTTGACTCAGCCTTCCATCCTTCCAAGGTCGGTAAAATGAGGACCCAGATTGCTGGGGGCAATAGGCTGACTCTGTAAACCACTTGTGGTGGGCTGTAAAGCACTGTGAAGCAGTATACAGTATACGGTATAAGTCTAAGTGCTATTGCTAAGTGCTATTTCCTCTGGACATTTGAATGGCATTTTGGAAGTTTCTTAAGACCTACCTATTTAAACATTTCTGTGGTCTGGATTCTGGAAGATTTGTTTTTCTTTCTAGCAACTGGAAGTTGATAAAATGCTTTGCTAGCTGTGGTTTGTTCTCAGTTTCTTATGTAGATAACTTCTTTTGTTATTTTGCACGGTACACACACACAAACACACATTAAACAATCCATGTTAAAAAAGTACAAGTATAATAAATAATACTGTGATTCACAATTTAAAGAACTATATGTAGGAAGGAGGGTTTTTAATAGGATTATTCCTTTCCAACTATCTTTTTTAGCTTCTTCCTTGCTTATCTACTACATTGAAACATCGATAAAATATATAGCTCTGCTGTGAACCAGGTTGAAAATGGACAGACACATTATTCCAGTACCGATTGCTCTTATTTGAACAATTGCAAAAGAAAAAAAGAACATGTTACAAAGACAAACGGGGGCTGGATGGTACTGTATTTTAATGCTCCCATCAGACGAATAAAAACAGAGCGCCAATTTGGTCTAGTGGTTAAGGCATCAGGCTAGAAACGGGGAGACTCTGGGTTCTAGTCCCACCTTAGCTATGAAAGCCAGCTGGGTGACATGGGGCCAGTCACTGTCTTTTAGCCCACCCTACCTCACAGGGTTGTGGTTGGGAGGAAAACAGGGGGGGGAAGGTTTGTTGGATAGGTTCACTACCTTGAGTCATTTGTAGAAATAAATAAAGGCAAGTAAAAAACAAGCAAACAAACAAATAAATGAGAAAGTTAATACAAAGAGTCAAAAGAGCTACTGTGGAAATGACAATGGGAACTGTATACCAGAGAGCTAATGAAAAAGGAATCCAGGGAAATGGCAGAAAGGGAAACCAAATTACTGAGGGAAGAGGTGGGGGGCGGGGGAAGCGGGGACAAATCAACTTTTAAGTATCGTTCTTCAGAACTAAGGAAAACAGAAAACCTCACTTCCTGATTGGTCTAAAATAGTTGATGACATGCAAAGGGAACCTGCTACTCTCAGATCCTGCAGCTTATAGATAGATAACCACTTTAAAAATGCTGCAAAAAACCCCCCATGATTGAGGGCTTGAGGAATCTTCAACATTATATCATTCAGATAGATCCAGCCCAATGATAATGAAATGGAACTGGGACTTCTTGAAGGTAGATTGCTAAACTGTACTTTTTTTTATTAAAAGGCCCTACCAATTCAATGAACCTCTGCTTTTCCCAGCTTGTCAACAGCAATTCTAAGCTTAGAAATGAGAAATAGAAATCACCCAGTGGTCCTGTTTGCATGATGGATACTTGAGGAGGGTAGGCACAGATTATTTGGGATTATGGAAATTCTAAAATCAGATAATTGTCTCAGCCAATTATAAGGTGTTATTTTAGCCCCTCCAAAATCCCAAAGTGCTTTAGGATTAAACTAACTTCCCCACTGCACTCAACTATTCTGCCATGTCATGTGACTTCCCTGGGGGTCAAGTGTCCCATCTTCTGTCCATCACTGAGAGGACACCACAACTGGATCTCTCTAGGTAGGGTCTGTGGTTGTTTTGATGTTCACATCTCTCATCCTTCACCACCATAGTCATAGGAGAAGGGGCAGAAAACAGGACGGATAGGTGTGTCTTTGGCTCTGCCCACAGTGGCTACAAACCATGATTACAGTGCAATTTTCCTTCCTGTTCCTGAGGACTGAAAAAAATGGTTGTTCTTCAGCTGAATGGAATCATCCATGATGATGTGCCTTGCTTGGAAGCCAACTGGATCACTGGATCAGCTTCATTCTGTGTTCAGAACCAGAACAAAGGTTATCAACTAGCTATTCTTTAAGAAGGTTGAGGCTGTTTCAGGAGATCTGCCTATCTCAGACAATTGCGAGTGATTCTCTAATTTCACCAGCAATAGATAATGTGTATCATCAATACATGACTGCTCTGCAATATATGGTATTCTTGCTTTCTCAGGGGTTATACATACATTCTACATAGGGCTATAGTATTAGTACCAGGGGTGAAATGCTACCGGTTTACTCCGGTTCAGGCAAACCGATAGTGATAAAATCTATCGGTTTGGGTGAACCGGTAGTAAAAAAAAGGCTACTTGCTTTTTAGCAAAGCTAAATCGTGCGCCACAGCTGATTTTCCCCCCCCCCTCGCTGTTCTATTTACCTTCCCAATCCTTCTTTTGGGGCATACTGCACATGTGTGCACGCAGCATGCCCCAAAAGGAGGCTTGGGAAGGTAAGTAGGACAGTGGGGGGGTGGGGTCAGCTGTGCAGTACAGTTTAGCTTTGTTAGAAAGCAGAAAATCCTGCTTTCTAGCGAAGCTAAATCACGCGTCACAGCTGATCACCAGCACCCGCTACTACTTACCTTCCCAAGCCTCCTTTTGGCGCTTACTGCGCATGCGTGTGTGCACGCGGAGCGCTCTGCGCATGCTCACGCAGCACACATTTGGTGCATAGTGCGCATGCACGGCCAGTGAACCAGTAGCAAACCGGTTTGGATTTCACCATTGTATAGTATTACATCTGAATTGGAAAACCCTGGACAACTATTCGACGACAATAAGGAAATGTAGAAAACCATGAGTCGTGGTGGTACAGTAGTTAGAATGCAGTACTGCAGGCTACTTCTGCTGACTGCCAACTCACTGTAATTTGGCAGTTTGAATCCCACCGGCTCAAGGTTGACTCAGCCTTCCATCCTTCCGAGGTGGGTAAAATGAAAACCCAGATTGCTTGGGGCAATAAGCTGACCCTGTAAGAGGGCTGTAAAGCCCTGTGAAGTGGCATATACTGTGTTTCCCCGAAAATAAGACCTTGTCTTATATTTTTTTTTGAACCTTGAAATAAGCGCTTGGCCTTATTGCCATGTACTCAAAAGCCTGATTGGGCTTATTATCAGGGGATTTCTTATTTTGGGGGAAACAGGGTAAGTCTAAGTGCTATTGCTATTGCTGTTATCTGGATTTTAGGAGCCTTAGAAGAGGTACCTTATCTTATGCCAAGGAGTCAGGCTAATGTCAATAAAACAATAAGCAAAGCTAAACTCACTTCTTCCTAACAGAATTCACCTGAAGCTCGGGACAAAACGGAGATCACTCATTATGTGCAGCACGTAAAGAATGTTTTTCCAGCCTTTAAAAAAAACAGGCTTAACCATTCATCCTATTAAATACAATCTAGGTTATTCTGAACTGCTTTATTTGGGTTTCGTTATTGATTAACAAGAAGTTAAGCCAGAAGAGAAGATTTAAGCTACTCAACAGAGGAAACTATCAGGCAGATCAAAGCAATGTTAGGAATTGTATGGTACCATAGAGAGTTTATATTTCATCTTTTCTCCAAAAGCAAGAGCTCTTACAGACTTAACAAGAAAGAATTAATGTACCAAGGTTTGATTGGATTCCTGCATGCCAAAAAGCCTTTCAAGAATCAACAACTGCTTTGTGTAGCCACTCTGCATTAAAAGGTCTAGATAACAGTCTTCAGTTTGTTTTACATGTTGATAGATCTGATTTGAGATTGGGAATAATCCTCACCCAACAATCTGAGGATGGGGAACATCCAAATCTTTGTCTTCAGAAAAATTACTATCTAAAAAAAGGGTATACACTATCATACAAAATAAGATATTCTCTGGGGGAAAAATGGAAAATTTCAAGGTTATCTATGTAATTCTGAATTCACTGTAGTCAAAAGCCACAAACTACTAGTTTGTTTGAAAAAAAACCAAAGACTAATAGGAGACTCAGCTTTGATGTCTGGCAGCATACAAGTTTGTATAGTAGTTTATCGCTACTCAGAGAAACATAATCAAGTGTCTGGTTTTCCCTCTAGTTTTGGAACTGACCCAGAGATTGCTATCTGCAAAACTGATATCAGTGAGTCTAGCGGAAATCTTGAGGAACATCCCCCGTTCACTAAAATGGGAGGGAAGGGATATGACAGAATGGAGGAGGTAGACTTGGTCTGCCATCCTGTCATGTGACTTCCCAGACATGTAACCCACTTGCAATTGATAATCTGTGTCTGGGAAAAAAGCTGAGAGAATCATCAGATATGTTTTTTTCACACTCGCCTAGAATCTCTTACCAGGGGGAGGAGGAGTTGAAATGAACTAAGGAAACTGGCAAGAAAGGGTTGCAGTTGGAGGAAATGAGAAGGAGAAAAAGGTTAGCAAGCTAAAATGAACTTAACAATCTTGGATTGCCAAAAGGACTCAGCCTCCTAAGTCATTTGAGACACCAAAGATGAATGTGGTGTGCTGTGGGAAATCTACCTGGTGCAGATTTCTAGAGGGAGTGTAGAAAGTCAGCACCCATGCACCATCCTAGAGAATGAAATATTTAGGGGAATATTAAAAAGGCAGGATAGAATATTTTCCCTAAAGGAGAAATGGGAAAAAAATCTTAAGGGAGGCAGAAACCAGCTCCAGTCTCCCTGCACCAAGCAGAAACTGAGGAGGCCAGCTTTTACAAGTGCAGATTTGGTAATCCATTCAGAAAGACTGGGTCAGACAGAAACTTCAGATAAGCAACAAGTCAAAGGTTGACAAGATTAGCTCAGACAAACACTTAGGATTTGCATTTCTCCTTTTGCCTATGGAGCCAGCCATGATCCCTACATGACCCCCGTAGGGATCCAAAAGGTATAAAACCCACTCACTCTCAACTCCATTTTGTCAGCTGCCCCTTTCTTTCCAATCAGCCTCCATTTTATTCACAGCTTGGACCTGGACCTGGATATTTCTTCCAACAGGAATAAAAGAGATCAGGTTTGTGCTAGCTATGATATGTTGCTAGATTCTAACCGATGCCCTTGGTTAATTCTTTGGGGAATTTAGGAATAGCTGCAACTTAGCAATAGCTTAAGAGAGGCATGCTGACATAGAAGTGGAAGTGTTACTATTGTAAATAGAGTTAATTAATTTCTGAATGGTAGAACAATCGGGCCATAAATCAACTTGCCACACTCTAGTCAAATTTAGAAGCAGAAGCAGATTAATTTTTATGTTTTAGCCATTTGCCACTTGCCTAGTTAGTTTTAAGTCACTGAAAAATAAATTACACTTAATATTTGAAATGTTATGAAGAAAAAAATTGAACTTGTTCACAAAAATTGAACTGTACTGCACTTTATTTGCTCTATCCCAAAGAACTCCTTTCACAGCTATTTTCATATGTGTCCATTTTTTTTCTTTCTCCTTTTACACTCAGATTAGAAGCTTTTAACAATTATCTTGTGAGCTCTAACCAACAATCCAACCCCCATTCCTGGGCATGTAAGTAACATCTTCAAAGTCTTGTGAAAAGCCAACAGGGTCAGAGCCAATCTAATCTCCAGAAGGAGGATGTTCTAAAGAGTAGGCACCATGACAGAAAAGCTTTGCTTCTGGCATCCTTAACTGACAGAACCCATAGCATACTTCTTCTGCTGGATCTTCTTCTGCTTAGGAAAAAGTGCAAAGAAGAGCAACTAAAATGATTAAGGGCCTAGAGACAAAAACTTATGAAGAACGGTTGCAGGAATTGGGTATGACTAGTCTAGAGAAAAAAAAGAACTAGGGGTGACATTTCAGTAGTAGTATTCCAGTATTTGTATTCCAGTATTTGAGGGGCTGCCACAAAGGGGGGGGGGGGTCAACTTATTTTCCAAAGCATGAAAAGGCAAGAAACAATGGATGGAAACTAATCAAGGAGAGAAGCAACTTGGAATTAAGAAGAAAGTTTCTAACAGTGAGGACAATTAACTAGTGGAACAGCTTGCTTTCAGAAGTTGTAGGTCTTCATCACTGGTGGTTTTTAAGAAAAGACTGGATAGACACCTGTCTGAAATGATATAGGGTCTTCTGCTTGAGCAGGGGGTTGGACCAGAAGACCCCCAAGGTCCCTTCCAGTTCTATTCTGATCGATTGATCTAATGGAATGGATAGAAGTGAAAAGGCAGAACTGAGTTCAGAAGTAACCCAGTCCCATGCCACAAATGGCTTTATAGATGGCCATTGGCCCTTTGAGTTGTGCCAGAAACATACTGGTGATCAAGTTGTAATGACTTAATATTGATATTAAAGCCACTAGGAGAGGTTGTCTAAAGATTGTGTGGATACTATGCTGGCTTATACTGCATTTTTCTAAGATAGTAATGAGGTTAAAGATGTGCTGGTTCAGGACTCAAAGATATGGTAGTAATGGACTGGATGGAAGTAACAATAAAGACCATTTTTAATTTGGCTGGGTAAAAGTGTAAACAGTTTGTGGGAGGCCATGCTTTCTCTTGCAAAATATCAGCTTTTCAATTGGAAATGCTGGTCGATCCAGTATTGGTGACAGCTAATTTCTAGGATCTGCTGTCCCTTTGATTAGTAATACTCTAGTTAGGATTTTACTTGAATGTAAGTGTAGAGGTATATCTGGAAATGGTCTTGAAAAAGGAATGCAACCACCATTTCAATAATACTAACATAGTCCAGAAAAACAGCAGGAGCTGAGGAAGAAAGTCAAAATTGCCCCACCTTGTTTCTCATCAGTATAAGAGGGAGGGAGAAAGAAATTCCACCAGGCTTTCAAGATTCCATTATTATAACAACAAAGCAGAATAATGGTAGTTCATGTAGTGTCTATTTCAGGGTGAAATCCAAATTTTTTTACTACCGGTTCTGTGGGTGTGGGTTGGTGGGCGTGGTGTGGCTTGGTGGGCGGGGTTTGGTAGGCGGGGCAGGGGAAGGATATTGCAAAATCTCCATTCCCACCCCACTCCAGGGGAAGGATACTGCAAAATTCCCATTCCCACTCTACTCTGGGGCCAGCCAGAGGTGGTATTTGCAGGTTCTGCGAATTGCTCAATATTTCCGCTACCGGTTCTCCAGAACCTGTCAGAACCTGCTGGATTTCACCCCGGTCTGTTTCCTGACCTGCCTTTTTTCAAAGGGTTGACAAGAATTAAGCAATCTTGTCTTCCATTGCTCAGATCTTGGAGTCTCTGATTTAGACTGCTGCAATGCATTGTTCTGTCTCTGTCTCTGTCTCTCTTTCCCTCCCTCCCTCCTCCCTTCCCCCCTCTCTCCCTCCTTTCCTCCTCCCTCTCTCCCTCCCTCTCTCTTTCTCTTTTTCAGAAAACTACCCTGATGGGTTTTTCATCTTTATTGAACCGAGTTCAACCAAAATAGTCAGTGGGACTTCCTGGATAAAAAACAGGGTTAAGTGTCTAAGTAGATCCTTGGCCAAATCATTCATTTCTTTCATTATTATCTGATCTTTTATTCAGGAGCTCAAGGTGGCATAGACAGAGTTCACTCCTATTTTACTCCAAAGCAACAACCTTGTGAGGCAGATAAGAGAATGACTGGCCAAAATCACCGAGGAGCTTCTGTGGCTGAAGATGAACTAGAATCTGAATCTCCCTTTTTTTATCCAACACCTTCATTACTATATACCACAGTTGTGTAATTCATCTCATGCATGCCTCAGACACATTTTTTAAGACGTTGGGCAGGTTTCAATCTCTTCTCTGCAAAATAGCATGGATTTCTGGTTGATCCTCTCTCACCCTCCCAGTTTACCAGGGGTGCTAGCTTTTAAAAGGAAAAATAAGGCTCTTGACTTTGATCTCCTCTACCCGCTGGGCTTGATAGATAATCAGAACCTCCTTTCTTTCCCAGGCTTTCTTTTTTATATTTAGTTTTTTCTTCACCAACACAATGAGGTGAAGCTCACATGGAGCCAAATCTGGAAAGTGAAGAAGGCATATATATCTATGGAGCTTTCCTTCACAGGTGCTTCCCTCCTGCCCTGCCATATGTCTGAAGAAGGAGAAAGCAAAGGATAATAAATGCTAATATTATTTTAAGGTCTGTTGCACTGCAGCTTTCCAGGCACATTATGTGCCAACATTTTCATGATTGTCCTAGAACAACACTTTCCTAACTCTGACCTTGAAGTCTTTCCTTTACTGAAGAATCATTGATGACATTCTCATCCTCCAGTCCCATGGAAATGAGTGTATCATCAAATTCATTCATAACTTCAACAAATTCCATCCCACCATAAACCTCAGCTTGAACCTATCTACAGAACAGGTCTTATTTCCTTGATGTCACTGTCAACTTACAGAATGGAAATTATTCTTGTTGTTATTGGTCATACACTTAGCCAGACGTTTATTGGTATATAAAATGTGAAATTACAGCTACTAGTTTTTTGATTGGTATAAGGCTTCCTAAGCATCAAGTTCTTCCCAAGAATCTAGGATGTTATAAGGTACCAGCATCATTTTATTTATTCATTTATTCTCACTTCAAGGTGACTATATATGTGGCTCCAAGCAGTGTGGCCTTTTGCAATTGACTGATAGAAATTTTGTTAATATTGTCAATGTGCAGATTTTCTAAATGCTGTCCAAGATTTTTGGGCATGGCACTCAGTGTGGGCACCATCTCTGGTTTATGTCATAATCTTTCAACTTTGATTTACAGATCTTCTCCAATTCTTTGTCTTCTGTGTATGAACAGGTTACATTTTGAGAAGCTGTTTGTAAGTCTGTTTTATTTGCGAGTCTACACTAGTGTAAAAAACATGTGCAGTAGACTTCTGACCTTACATAAGTGGCAGCAGTGCCACAATACCTGATAGCAATGGCATTGGTTAATCCTCTGGAGTTGATATGGCACATTTTTCCACCTTCCTGAAGAAGCGGTATAGTAGTAGCCAAAATTGTGGAAACCTTTTGGGAAAAGTGTATTTTTGAGGTTTGATGGCTAATAACACCACTTTTTTTTTTGGAGTTTCAGGATAATAATATTCCACTGCTGAAATAGCCCAGATCTTAGCCCAATTGAAAATCTATGGAGCTGACTAAAGAAACCTGTTAATCAGAACTCAGAAGGGACCCAGCAATAAAACCGAGTTAATAGAAGCAATCATTCAATCTTGGTTTCCTATTATAACAGCTGTAGAACTAAAAGACTTGGTTCATTCCATGGGAAGACGTTGTAAAGCCGTAATTCATGCTAAAGGTTACCCAGCTAAGTATTAACTGATGTGATAATTTTTGTATATCTCATTTTTTCTATGGTGATAATTTTTGTATATCTCATTTTTTTTCTACGTGTTTCACTTTTCTTCTTTATACTGTAACTGCTATTCTAATAGCAAATCCTTCATAAAAGTTATTGCATTACATTCTTGATTAAATTATCTTTCCATTGATATATAATTTAGTGGTACTACTCCAAAAAAAGTGGTGTTATTAGCTAGTTTTAGAAAATACACTTTTCCTAAAAGATTTCCACAAGTTTGGCCACTACTGTACATTGAACTTTGGATGATAGCCCTTCCTCTTATCTAGGACAAAAATGGATTGCATCATGGACAGTTGCAGACACTTTGGTGAGGTCCTCTGTCATGAACATTGACAATGCTTTCTCAGTCAAGCTGAACCCCTACAGACATATCTAAACCCATTCAAGTTCACAGGGATAACCAGGTTGTATTGATGCAAAGACAGCCTTGTAGATGTTGTAGGACTTCCATAAATAGCACAAGGTCATCTGTGAGTTTGTTTCAGTTGCCAGAACTAAATGTATGATAAGGATAATATTTTTTCAAGATTGCTATTGCCCCATGGTCCATAGGATGCAGGAGGGAGGTGGCGTTTGGAGACAAATACATAACCTTCACATTTGGATTGAAATTGTTCTGGCAAGGTGGGTGACCCAGGACATTATCCAAAATTAGCAAAATCTTGAACTTGATATTTTTGTCCCAGGAATACCTCTCCACTTCTGGGATGAAATGATGGAAGAATCTTTCTTCAACATTGAGAAGGATGACCAAAGCATTCTTATAAGCTTTCCACACAACACGAAGTGAGCTCTTTGAGACACTCTTAAGAGCTCACAAGTCTTGGAGTGGTAGACTAGTAACTGTTTTAGGTCAAATCACCAGAAGGGTTGCCACCTAGTATCCTTCACAGCTTTGAAGCTTAGCATCATCTTCTCTTCCTTGCTTATGTAGGTACTCTCTGGGATTTTCTTCCAATAAAGACCCTTGTCATCCACACTGAATATTTGCTGGGGTGAATAACCATCTTTCTCAAAAAAATCTCCTTGAGGGTTTCCAGGAACTCCTCGGCTGCATCCTTCTGTTCACCAGTCTTCTGTTACAAATGATAAAATAAGCTCCTGGATCAGCATTAAGCTAAATGGCACATATCGCTGATGCTGAATAGCATCTCAATATTTTTTCCCACGTCCTCTTGCTTATTTTCAGGGATTGCATAGGCATTGAACTTTTCACCTGTTCCATAATTGTGTCTTTGTTCTTAATTATTGTTCCAATTGTGGAATGATTCATGCCAAAGGAATGTACTACTTTCATCTTCTCTCTCTCTCCCTCCCTCCAATATACTTTGTCTACTCGGGTGGGGAACTATTACTCTTTTATGACCTGCGGACTTCAACTGCCAGAATTTTTGAGCCAGCATGGTTGGCTCAGGAATTCTGGGAGCTGAAGTCCACAAGTTATAAAGGGGCCGTAGTTCCCCACTTCTGCTCTAGATCATGATGGATTGACGCTTCTTTGTGCTGCCTTCTCCTCATTATCATTCTGGTACTTCATTGCAGACATTTAAGGAGAAGACAAGAGAAGGCAGCAGAAGATGGGAAACATTTACTGGTAATTTCTGGTGTGCTGCTTACGTATGTAGCATTCCAGAAACTAAACCTTTCCCACTTTTTCCTGACTTCCAGGACCTTCTAGGAAGGACTTGTGGACCAGTTGTTTGTATTGGTGAAAGTTTGCAACTCAAAGTTTTGTAAGTAGAGTAATATCTGTATTCTACTATCCCTTGGTGCCACGTCAATTATACACACTTTCTCCTTTTCAACCACTTTCTTGTTATGTGTTTAGACTTTATATTAGTATTCGGAAATCCCACAATATTTTAACCTGCTCATTTTTTACTACTTTTTCAACTGTCATATATTCCCAGCAATTTTTCATTATTGGCACATAAAATTTTTTATAGATGTTCCAGTGAATCATTTTAGGAACTGTGTTATGTCATTTTTTAATAATCAGTTTATATGATCTTGCATGAGCTTGAGTACAGTATGTGATCTGTTGTTCCTTTTGCTTCTTTACAAAATCTGTACTTTGAATCATTTAATGATTTTTCTATTTAGGCCGTGATTGAATTAATTCAAATAGCTTGCTCTTGAGCAGCCAAAAATAGGCCTTTAGTTCCCTTTTTAATGTCCCAGTTGTAAGCCATTGCCATGTTTTATCTTTACCTGATTTCCTCTCAGTCTTTTGCAGAAATTGACCGTGACATGCTTTTCCTTGCCAGCATTCTATTATTGCTTTTATTACATCATTTGATATTCATGTTTTGTTTTCTGTAAATTCAGTAAGTTCCAGTTTTTAACTTGCATCAGTGCTTGTTTTGGGCTGTCTTTTACATAATCAGCCAATGAATGGTTTTCTTCTTCAACAATTTGTTTGACTTGAACTAAACCTCTGCCTGCATTTCTGCAGGGGAGGTATAATCTATCACTATCATTACAGGAATGGAATGCATAGATAGATATGAAGTGTATGTGAGTGAATGTAACTATGAATATGAGTAAATGTGTATTTAGCTGGGCACCCTCTTACTCAGGAGACACTTGTGAATGGAGAGAAGTGAGTTGGGCCATAGCTTGTCGGCTAGTGAGAGGAGCTGGTTAAGGTGATGCCGTTGGATGGGGTAGCGTTAGTGGCTTCAGGCTCCCAATGGTGTTGAAGGCAGGGCTAAGCACCATGGGGGCTCATCACTATCTCCGGGCTGTTAGTAAGATACCCGCAATACCAGAGTGGATGGAGGGACCCTAGCTAGGGGAGCCTGGAGGCAAGAGAACAATGATTCTGGGGTGAGTCAATCTATTAATCTATTAAAGTGGTGATGGGCATAGGATAGTTTGGCAGGAGACAGAGGGTGGACTGCTCCCAGGGAAGATGTCTCTCATGTTTGGTACCAAAACCATGTTCTGACCCTCTCAATCAATTAGTGGCTTTAATATCAATATTAAGTCATTACAACTTGATCACTAGTATGTTTCTGGCACAACTCAAAGGACCAATGGCCATCTATAAAGCCATTTGTGGCATGGGACTGGGTTACTTCTGAATTCAGTTCTGCCTTATCACTTCTATCCATCCCATTAGATCAATCAATCAGAATAGAACTGGAAGGGACCTTGGGGGGTCTTCTAGTCCAACCCCCTGCTCAAGCAGGAGACCCTATACCATTTCAGACAGGTGACTATCCAGTCTCTTCTTAAAAACCTCCAGTGATGAAGCACCCACAACTTCTGAAGGCAAGCGGTTCCACTGGCTAATTGTTCTCACTGACAGGATTTTTTTCCTTAATTCCAGATTGATTAGTTTTCATTCATTGTTTCTTGTCTTGCCTTCTGGTGCTTTACAAAATAAGTTGACCCCCTCTTCTTTGTGGCATCCCCTCAAATATTGCTATCATGTCATCCCTAATCCTTCTTTTCTCTAGATTGGACATACCCAATTTCTAAAACCACTCTTCATATGTTTCTATACTCATGCCCATATCTTGGTTAACAGACTGACAGAGACCCAGACTTTTGGCTGTTGTTTCTTAATGCCAGGTTGGTTAATTAAAAAAACACCTCCTCTTATTTGTGATCTCATTAGTGAGGAACAGGCCAGCCTGGCATGCATTACTGAGCCATGGCCATACCTGAGGTGGGGGGAGATTGTCCCTCTTAGAAATGTGCCTGACCAGGCTTAGAGTCTGGCATCAACCAAGACAGTAGCAGTTGTCATCTGGGAATCTCTGTTGCAGTGGTAGGTGGCTTCCAGTTTGGTCCAGTTCTTGTGAACTGGTAGTAATGGTGGCAGCAGGCTCTGTCCACCCACCCTGACATCATCGCTGACAATCTGCGCATGCGCAGAAGCTTCTGTGCATGCGTACACTCCCGTTGCGAACTGGTAGTAAAGGTAAGTGAAACCCATCCTTGCTCTGTTTGCTTTCAAAAGTTCTGTTCACAAGTTGCCAGTTGTGAGACCCTGTTTTTGAAGGTAGACTCATGAGATCAGTTGGAACTTATCAGAGTTTGTTGCAAAAATCCAGAAAGCACACACAGGTAACTGGTTCAGCAGGATTCATTAACTTCTTTATATACACAATAATACATGAAGTAAATTTGCAATACCAACAGCAGATTCTTCCAATGTGGTAGAGAGGAGAGATTGTAAGTTCTTAGTTTCAGTTCAGCAGACAGAGAAGTCCAGACTTGTTTAGTTCTCAGCACAGACCTCAGAGCTGCAGAGCCCCGCCCAGGCTCCTTCCAGTTTCAGTTTCCAAATAGCCCTTATTGGTTGACCCAGTTGCTATGCCTATTCATTGGCTGACCTTGTTACCATGTCTTCCCAGTCATGAATATTCTGACAAAACTGTTACTACTGTACCAGTCTCCTTGCTGTGTAACAACCTCCCTTTCTGAGCTGCTGGAGGTTCTCTTGGGTTTGGTTGTGGAGTTCCTCAGGCTTATAGCCCTTGTGGACTTCAATCTGACATCTTCGGGGCATCCCCTGTCTCGGAAGCAGCTTGGAAGTTCATGGCCAGCATGGTGGTCATGGGCTTATCCCAGATAGCCCAACTTGAAACAGTGATCACACACTGTATATGGGGTGGGTTGTCAGAGCAGTGGCAATGTAATCTCAGGGTTAGGGTTTGTCCTCTCTGTCATGGTCAGTTCATGCCCTAGTGACTCTGGGATTCTCTTATGCTACCCTTTTCCACAGTATGTATCTTCATACAACCTAATTGATCAGTCTGCCTCCGGCAACTAATTTCAAAGGCTTCCAAGGAGAACTTTTGTGCATGATCCTGCTGAGGCCCTGGCCACTGCCCTGAGTAGGGAGGTGACTGAGGCCCTGAAGATCATGCCTATCACTTCCAATATTCCTCATGTCTGACAGGAGTTGAGGGAGTTGAAAAGGGTCAAAAGATGTCTAGAGCACCACTGGAGGAAGAGGAACGATGAATCCAATCAACCATGAATTAAAGCCACTATTAAGATACTAACTTGTGGTAATATTTCTCCGCTTTTGTTGCATCTGCAGAGAACCGCCTGGCAGCCCTGTTTAGAATTACATGCACCTACTGGATAAGAGGAACTCAGAGGTTTACCTTCAGAGGAATTTTTGGTGCACCTGGTGGATAAAATTGCTTGGATCTGTTCTCAGTTGGAGACCAAACATAGTGCAGGTCCTTTGTAGATGCCCAGAGAATGCACTTATCCAGTTATTTGGGAACATTTTGATCCCCTTGGAGCTGAGGAACTGGACAGGGTCCTTGGGACTGTAAGTGCGGCCATCTGTAAATTAGACCCATGCCCCTCCTGGTTGGTCAACATTACTCAGGAGGTGACATGTGGATGGGTCCTAGCAATGGTTAATTTAGCCTTGAGGGAGGGAATGTTCCTGGTACCATGTAAAGCAGTGGTAGGTTTCAATTTTTTTTACTACTGGTTCTGTGGGTGTGGTTTGGTGGGCATGGCATGGTTTGGTGGGCGTGGCAGGGGAAGGATACTGTAAAATCTCCATTCCCTCCCCACTCCAGGGGAAGGTTACTGCAAAATCCCCATTTCCTCCTGATCAGCTGGGACTCGGGAGGCAGAGAATAGATGGGGGTAGGGCCAGTCAGAATTTTTACTACCGGTACTTCAGAACTGGTCAGAACCTGCTGAAACCCACCTCTGATGTAAAGAGGCATTGGTATATCTTCTTCCCAAGATGTTGTCACTGGATTTTACTGCTCTGGCCAATTTTGTACTTTTTAAAAATTTTATACTGTGATATTTTACTTGATTCTGCTTTTTATGGTTATTTATTGCTGCAGTGTATGACCTAAAGAAACAAAAAAAGCATAAGTAGTATGCAAAAGGACAGCATCAATGACAGACAGAGAATAAAGCAGATGGTACAGTCAATTAAAATGGGTATCTATTGAGTACACATGGAATCAAGTCAATTTTTATTCTGATTATTTCCAACCTGCTTTTAATGTTCTCCAGAAATCTCATCAACACAAACAGTAAAGACAGGAACTAAAATAGATTTTTCAGGGAAAAGAAGGAGGTGGTTAAGCCACAACAGGATAATTTAAAAATAATTAGCCTGCTGTGTTATGCAACTGACATGCAATCATCACACTTTAGTTCCTTTGTTCTTTTGAAATCGGGAGTGAAGCAATAGAAACAGAAGCCAAGTCCCGAATGTGCCTCAGGTTACTCATTACATGATTTTTTCCCCCCTTCCTACCTTAGCCCTCCCAAACACACGTTTTCAAGCAAAGAGGCATGGAAAAGAAGGATGTTGTAATGAGTTCAGGAAGGTCAAATGTGTCATGTGAATTTCATAGCTGCATGCAGCTATGCAATTCTGGATCATTAGGAAAACAGGAAGGGGATATTTCCTAATGGGTTTAGGTTTCACTTGACAACATTTGGAATCTCCATCAAACTAGCCATGTGCTTTCCTAGCCAGAACTTGCCGTGACATCCACTGATAGGATGGCTGGATTCAGCCCTGGGTCAGGAGGGGAATCCAAGAACATGAAAGATTCTTCCTGGCTGTAATGGAAAGAGAAACAGGAGGCAGAGCTGCAACCAAGCCAATGGCCAGATAAAAGAAATCTGAGTCCGGGCCAGAACTGTACTTTGAGAAAGTGCCTCATATGGGACCCTCCCTAATTCTCATAAAGATAAAGGGAGGGAGTGAGGATAAGCACATGAGACTTGCATACTTCTGTTACAGCACAGGTGTCAAAGTCGTGGTATCACATTGCCGTCAGATGATGTTTTGGGACGCTTTCCCCTGCGTTGGGCATGGCCTGCGCGTGACACATCCAGCCCGTGGACCACCAGTTTGACAACCCTGTGTTACAGTAACCTTATTTTAAAATTAGTATGCCTTTGTGTGTCTTTGGTTTCCAAGTTTGGTGTGGAAAGTCTAGGACAACTGGTAGTGGCTAATTCCACATAGTCTTGGAGGATTGGTAGTGGCTAATTCTACATAGGCAATTTGCCATGAATCAAAATAAATATGAAAATGACACCCCCATTTTCCCATTTGTGTGAATTACAGGTTTGCTTTCCTGGGCTGCTCCCCTCCCTCCCTCCCTCCCTCCCTTCCTTCCTTCCTTCCTTCCTTCCTTCCTTCCCTGCACAATTTGCTTGCTTATTTTAGAATTCCATCCTGCTTTTTTTCTGATTGGTTAAGACAACTGGGCATGACCATTCAGTGCTGATATAATGGGGCAGCATCAAGCTGACCTTAAATGACCTTAGAAAAAAGCTAAGCAGGGTTGGAGCTGCTGAGTTCTTGGACAGCATCCGGAACAGCTGTGCATTCAAACAGCCCTGCCTGCTAGTTTCCCCATTAAAAAAAAAATTAAGAGAAGTATAAATGCATTGTATTTATACTTTTTTATGCTCTTTAAACTGACTTTACAAATAAATGTTTGTAGAAATGAAGATTTCTCCTAATGTCATTGTATATCAGAATTTATGGATGTGAATCATAGCAGTTGTTCAGTTAGTAACACGGATTTATGTGATCACAGTTGTCCCAAAACCTTTAGTGCAAAATAGCCTGCCTTCCTTCCTTCCTTCCTTCCTTCCTTCCTTCCTTCCTTCCTTCCTTCCTTCCTTCCTTCCTCCCTCCCTCATTTGTCTGTTATGAATAGGTTCACAATTATGAGCATAAGGTGTTTTTTCTTCATATCACTGTTATGCCAAGTTGGAGCGTGTGAATTCTATTGGAATATAATGTTGGGAAACTGCCCTAGAAATTTGCCTTCCTCTGACTATTTATTAAAGTTTACTACAACGGCATGGCAGATTTTAAAACTGAAAAATTTGAAGCAAGAATAAGCAAAATGGTGCCCAGTGGCATTTCCCCAGGTGCCACTTGGATTGCCTATCCCACTTGACTTAATTTTTTAAAGATCCTTTAAATGAATCTAAATAAATGGGAAGCGGCATTGTAGTTGTGCTACAAAATCAAAATCACCAGCATTCCATGTTCTATTTCTGTAGAAGAATGCATCTCTGTCACACATGGTCCTCCTGAAAGTTTTCTTTCCCACGTTATTGTTTGAACTTGCCCAGAAAAATCTTCTCCTAAGTGTTCATTCTGACATTAACAGGAGGAGCCTGAAAGAAGTTGACAACTGGCATAGCTCCATTACATCCACTGCAGAATTGTCCTGTCCTATCCAAGCACAGAGCTTTGGCTGCGGTGGCCATGTCTACTGTGGTTGCTGGAGGCAAAATAACTTCCCGTCAGCTCACATTTTGTGTGCGTGGGAGCTGTGAAGAGATCCTAAGTGGTTAGAAGGCCAATGGAAGAAAATAACTTGACTATTGGTCCCTCCAGTTTCTCAATCAGGATTTTATTAATATCTTAGAATAGAATAGAACAGAACAGAATAGAATAGAATAGAATAGAATAGAATAGAATAGAATAGAATAGAATAGAATAGAATAGAATAGAATAGAATAGAATAGAATAGAATAGATTTGTCACTTTAAATGTACCCTAATCAGCAGGCATTAAAATGAAATTTCATTGCATTCAGCTCTCAAAAGATAACTGTTATGCATATACCCACATACACACACATATATGACACAGAGAAACATCACAGTCTAATTCGAATGTATACATTGATATACATGGCAAAAAAAAAAGAATCCTGTGAATTTACAAGATGGCATAAGGAGCAAAGCTGTTACAGAATCTAGTAGTCCTGCTATAAATATTTCAAAACCACCTCCCAGAGGGGAGAAACAGAAACGGACCATGAAGTGGGGTGTGTGAGGGTCTCTAACAATACTTTGAGCTCTAAGCACATGGCGCTTATAAGCAGTATCCTGAATAACGGGAAGCGAGCGTCCTATAATCTTCTCAGCTGTCCTTACCACTCTCTGCATGGACCTTCTATCTGAGGCACTGCTACCACCAAACCAAACAGTGATGCAGTTTGTTAAAATGCTCTCAATCGGGCCTCTGTAAAAAGTGGCCAGGACAGAAGGAGAAAGATGTGCTCTCATCCAATGCAGGAAATACAAACACTGATTTGCATACTTTCCTTAAGATAATGTATAAAGAGACCAAGTCAGATTGTTAGTTATGTGCACCCCAGAAACGTAATACTGTTGATCACCTCCAGTAGGAGGGCTGATGTTAAGCCCACCCTTGACATCGTGTGACTGCAAAAAATGTTCTCACACTGCAAAGATAGTAAAACATTGTTTATGTGGGGGTCTATCATTTGAGTTGTCCAAAGTTCAGGAAAGAAAATAAATTAAAGCCAACTGAGAAGTGGGGGAAATATACTTAACCAACATCATCATATCAGGGATGAAATGCTCGCCTGATCCGGTAGCAATGGCAGCGGGTGGTTCAGAGAACCGGTAGCAAAAATCCCTGCCCCCCCCCCAAATGCCCAGCTGAGCTGCACAATCATCAGAGACTTTTTGTTAATTTTTAAAAGCATTTTTTCTACAACCTCTTCCGTGGAAAAAATGCTTTTAAAAGTTAAAAGAAAGCTTCTGATGATCACGCGGCTCAGCTGGAATCATCAGAGGCTTTTAGAAGCATTTTTTTACAACCTCTTCAGCCGAAGAGATTGTAGAAAAAATGGTTTTAAAAGTTTAAAAAAAAAGTTGGCTATGCCCACCTGGTCACATTACCCACCACCACCACCAAGCCACGCCCACAGAACCAGTAGTAAGAAATTTTACATTTCACCACTGCATCATATATTCCATAAAATTAAGAGTTGAACACAGTTCTATCAAGTGGTGAGAATGTTTGTTTGTTTCTTGCTTCTTGTTTTTCCTCCAGTATAGTCAAGTTTTCTTTTAAAGCACAATCCAGGTCTACCTGGCCGACAATCTTCTATCTAATATTTTCTATTGATATTTCCATGCATTTCAAGGAGATATATAAAGGCACTTAATTATAGGAGAATATAAAAGTAATTAATTTCTTACTTTTATAATTGATTAGTATCATAGTACTTAGCGAACAAAGACTGAACATGAAAAAGCTAAGTAGGGTTGAACCTGCTTAATACTTGGATGGGAGATCACCAGGCAATTCCAGGGCCATAGGTAAAAAAAATTCCTAAAGAAGGCAATGGGGATCTATTTCCATATTGCTGTTGTCAAAAATATGTCCATGAAGTGACAAAGGGTTGAGGTTCCTCCTTAATATAGATATAACATGTGATCCTTTTGATGGCAGTCCCTATTGATGCAATTTCATGAAACAGTTTAACTGATTCTTTTCTCAATTACACTTATACTGTTATGTCAGCAAATCATAGGTCACCTGTGTTTTGCCATTGGATTTCCCAGAATTTGTATTCTGAGATCTGAAGAAACTATAACACAAAAGGGGAAATCAGTAAGGGTTGTGATTAAATTGAGGCTCCCCCCTCCTGAGGAAATTAATCAGTGTGATTAGTATTTGTGGGATTTGGCAGCCTCAAAGTAGAAAAATAGGGTATACATGTACATATAAATATACATATACACATACATACAATATACATATACAGGTGCGGGGGGGAGATGGGGGGGAGAGAGAGAGGCAGACACGTTTCTCAACCTTGGCAACTTTAAGATACCTGTGTTTCCCCGAAAATAAGACTGGGTCTTATTTTCTTTTGGACCCCAAAATAAGCACTATGGCTTATTTTCGGGAGGTACGGAAGACCACTTCTTCTGCTTTCTCACAATGGGGCAGGAGGCCTTGCGGCATGGCAGTGCCGCCACTGCAAAGTGGGGGGGGCGGAGCAGCAGCCTGCACTGGCTTACCTCAGAGCCCCCAACAGCTAGGCCACACATGTCCCAACACCTGCTTCACCTCGCGGCGGCGGCTCCAGCAGCCCCATCCAGCAGGACCTCATGTGGCCACTGGCCCACTTCTTCTGTTTGCTTGCTGCTGCAATGGAGCAGGAGGCTGAGCAATGCACTGGTGCTGGGAGGAGTGGAGCTGCCCCATGTGCCCCGCACCAGCTTACCTCAGGGCGACTGCAGCCATGCCTCCTGCTCCATTGTGGCCACGAGCAAGCAGAAGAAGTGGGCCAGTAGCCACGTGGGCTCCTGCTGCACATGGCTGTTAGTGCTGCTGCCACGAGGCAGGTGTTGGGGTGTGGATGGCCTGGCTGCGGGTGCCCTCAAGTAAGCTGGTGCGGGGCAACTCCACCTCTGCTTCACCTTGTTGCTGCAGCACCACGTGTAACCAGATGGAATGAGCAGCCAGCCGGCTGCACAGGCTCTTAAGTAGGGCTTATATTAGGCACATGCATAAAAACATGCTAGGGCTTATTTTTGGGATAGGTCTTATTTTCAGGGAAACAGGGTATATAGACTTCAACTCCCAGAATTCCCCAACCAGGTTGAGAGTCACTGAGAGAGAGGAGGTGAGTGGGCGTGGGAATCAACACAAAACACCGAATATGCAAGACTGACAATCAAAGTGCCTGGATTCCCTCTCTTGTGTGGAGTGTTAAACTAGTTATTCCCAAGCTGGCAAAATACACCGGTGCATTGCAAAAGATTGGCCACTCTGCCGTGATAATAATTAAATGTTGCATACTGTGAAAGTGAAGCATCTGTTGACGGTACCATTGCCTGCTGTTTCTCTGCATGATGTCTTTTTCTATCCTTGCCTTCTTCCAGCCATCTGTGTGGTAGTAAAGAATTCCCTGCCTTGAGTTAGACGGCCTTGCCACACAGATCAGGAGAGGAAGCTGCTGTTTTTCCACAGGTCTTACATTACACTGGCCTTGTTGTGAATACATTAGGAAGTTCAGAACAAGGACTCATGCGGAGTCACAGGGAGCTGGACTCATAATAAGGGGGGGTTAAGTCATACTAAGCCATTTGTTAGGCCTTCGTTGTATCAGAAGTTTTAAATCGGACAACTCAGCGCTTTGATCTTTCTTGTCTGCCGCCATTCTAATCATGCTCTATCTCTATGGTCTGCTGCCTTCCTCCAGCAAAGCAGATAAAACAAAACGAAAAAAAACGAAAACCTCAGAGAAATCCAGCAATAATCATATAATGGGAATCATATAATAAGAAGAACGCCATTCATCAGCTAGTCAGAACAAAAACCCCAGAGGCTGGACAGGAACTGACAGTGGGCCATCAAATGTCACCCCAGTATGGTTTTGTGGTGACTCAATGGGAAAGATCCTACGATGGGGAATGGTTTGGAGACTGAAGAAGTTTGGTCCTCAGTGATCACAGACTCCATTCTCAGAAGAGGTTTCCTTTAGGAGACTGTAGGAGGCTTGGATGAGGCTAATCCAAGTACAACCAAATACCAGTACAGATAGTCCTCAATTTACAACAGTTCATTTAGTAACTGTTCAAAGTTACAACCGTACTGAAAAAAAGTGACTCATGACCCTTTTTTATATTTACGACTGTTGCAGCATCCCCATGGTCACATGATCAAAATTCAGACATTTGGCCATTGGTTCATATTTATGACGGCGGCAGTGTCCCGGGACCATGGGATCATCGTTTGTGACCTTCTGACAAGCAAAGTCAATGGGGAAGCCAGATTCATTTAACCATCCTGTTCAGTAGTGGGTTTCAATTTTTTTTACTACCAGTTCTGTGGGTGTGGCTTGGTGGGCATGGCATGGCTTGGTGGGCGTGGCAGGGGAAGGATACTGTAAAATCTCCATTCCCACTCCAGAGGAAGGTTACTGCAAAATCCCCATTTCCTCCTGATCAGCTGGGACTGGGGAGGCAGAGAATAGATGGGGACGGGGCCAGTCAGAATTTTTACTACTGGTTCTCCGAACTATTGAAAACTTCCGCTACCGGTTCTCCAGAACTGGTCAGAACCTGCTGAAACCCACCTCTGATCCTGTTACTAATGCTAATTAGTAACAACTGCAATGATTCACTTAACAACTGTGGCAAGAAAGGTCGTAAAATGGGACAAAACTCACTGAACAACTGTCTCACTCGGCAACAGAATTTTTGGGCTCAACTGTGGCCGTATGTTGACCACTACTTGTACACTAGACAACAAAGAAGAGCTACCATCCACTGAGAGAAACTAGATCTTTATTTTTCTAAAAAAAAATCTTGAATAAAAAGTATATAGATGAGAGAAATTTGATTTTTGTTTGTTTCCTTCTGTTTTCCTTTCACAACTTTCTACTTCCAATCAGGCTGCCTTGGAGGTCTCTCCTCCAAGGCCTCCTCAGGAGTCCCATTTCATCAGCTACTTTTTCTGAACCAATCCTAGCTTTATTTCTGCCCAGCTAAGAAGAGTTCTGCTGGCTAGATCCCATAGACATTGGAAGCAGGACAAAGGAAAGAGCTCTCTTCTAGCCACCTCAGTAGATTTTAAGGCCACTTTGGCCACTGCTGTCCTGTCAATACTGAGCCAATACTGGCATGACATTTATTAACCTCTATCCTACCTCTCGTGCCTCAGTTTCTTTTTTGTCTCCAGCACCAGCTACCTGATTTTCCCCCCAAAGGAATGGGGTACAAAGCCTAAGGGATTTTATATATGTTCAGAGAGGCTTCACATTATGCCAGAATAAGGATAGAGGTTGGATGCAGGAATGTTTCTGACATTTGCCTGCAGCCCATGCCTCATGAATTCTTCACATAGGCTGACCAGGTTCACAGATCTCCTTAATATCTCGTTTGCTTTTGTCTTAATGTGATGTATAAATCCAACTTTTCTGATTTACAAGTGATAGCTTTTTATGGACAAGGTATGAATAAGGCTACCATGGTTTATTTAATCTCTAGATGTGATGGGTGGCACATAAATCTAATAAACAAACAAGCAAACACACAATGTTAAAATTATTTAAAGAGCCAGAGATTAAGCCATCAGGCTAAAAACCAAAAGACTGTGAGTTCTAATCTCACCTTAGTCTGAAAACCAACTGGGTAACTTTGGGTCAGTTACTCTCTCTCAGTCCAACCTACCTCACAGGGTGGTTGTTGTGAGGAAAACAGAAGGAGCATTAGGTATGTTTGCTGCTTTGAGTTATTTATAAAAATAACAAAGGTAGGATGAAAATAAAATATAATAAAATAAAATAAAATATAAAATGAAAATGAAATGAAATGAAACGAAATAAACAAACTATGGCTTTGTGGTATGTAAATTCAGTCAATTATCTGGGTTTATCCTTAAGTTTCTTCCCTTTTTTTCTTTATTCTAGATAGGGATCTTTTCAAGTGCCTTCTCTTTTTGAGACAGGATTGTTTAAAAATAGTGACTATAATTTTTGGAAATAATTATGAAATTTTCCTGGAAAAGAGATATCAGATTCATTCTAATAACCATTTTAGAAAAAGAGATGAAACAAACAAATAAACAAAAAAAAAGGTGACCATTGTGCCTTTTTTGCTTGGCTGTATTTATGAACTATCGTATATTTATGAGTTATAAGATGGATTCTGATTTTTTTGGACGCTGTCAATTTATTTTTGAGAAGAACTGTTAGATTCTTCTCTGTCTAGTGTTCTGGACACTCTAGAAATTCTCTGCAGACACTATATGTTTATATATTTTCTTAACTCAGTTTGCTAAATTCTATTCTGTTTTTGAACAGAGCAAATGCATAAACATTAATAATGTAACTTAGGGTGGGTAGAAAATCATTTGATTCCCCAAGGAGAAGCAAAAGATCTTCTGAGTTAATGTCAGTCGGAGGACAGCAGATTAGATTCTTGTTTCCCTCTCCCACAATCATTTTCTAATTCTGATAAAGATATTAACTGGGATCACAAAAATACTATGGGGTTTTTCTCTATGTTTATGTTTACAGGTAGGGAGAGAAGTGGGGATTTATGATTTGCCCAAAGGCATCATTAGGCAAATGAGCTGATCTCTGAGGTTACTGATCTTTGGAGAGCCCAAAAACGGGTATCACTTCTGCTTTTCTGGTGGACTCAGCTCTGTCACCCTAATTGTTGGCCATATCAGGTCACACTGATCCCTGACATCAGTGCACTTGCAATACCACCCCCACCTGTCTCCCCAGGGGTGGAATTCCCCGCTATATGCCTGAGTCACCTATAGCAGCAAGATAAATATGATCCTGGTTCCTCTGACTCCCAGTATCAAAAAAGGTCCTCCAGCATCACTTCAAGTTCAGTCTTAAAATCTTCAGAGATGATGCTCAACACAGGGCATCCCTTGCAGAGCAGCCTTCTTTATCTCCTCCTCCTATTTGCTGCTTCCAGAGGAATGAGGCTACCCCGGGAAAGTAATATAGATTGGCAGGGTTGCAAAAATGCCTCGCAAGAGATCCTCAAGCACCTGCAGAAGCTGAAAGTTACTAAAGTGGTGAGTAGGAGAACGTTTGACTTCTTCACAGAATGCAGTGGGACCAAATTCCAGATAGGAAGTCTGGGTAGAGAAAAAGGATACAGTGATAGGGAGAACCTCATCATGACTATAATTATGTAGGTTGTTCTTAATACCTTTTGGCAGATTGAAATGTTTGTTTGGGTTTAGTTAGTTGGAAATGACTGAGCTTTCCTCTCCATTGAGTGATCTGAAAGGGGGGGGGCATCATGGTTGAGATCTCCCAAATCAAGGTAAGGCACTAAACTGAAAACCTCGGATGCATCCCTGTAGTTTTTGCAAGCTGTAGTTTAGGATTTACCATGCTGTGCCAAACCAGTTAGTTGTAGTTTATTGAATAAACTCTGGTTGAGCAAAGAAATGACTTCGAGGGCTGCAAAAAGATGGCTGTAGCAGTTATAAGAATGGGGTTGGGATCTGGATGAGGAAAATTCTGATCCAAATGCCAATCCCATTCATATTGCATCCGAATATTTTCCACTGGGCATTTTCTTTCCTGCAATGCAAATAGTAGTCATATGAAAACAGGTGCCTGATTTCATTTAGGAGCTTGAAAGGTGTGTGTGAAAGGTTAAATACATCTTTTCCTGATCTGAAGATCGTGCTTGGTCTCATTTTCTGGAAGAGTTTTCCTTAGCCGAAGGCTGGGGTGTGTGGCATCTTCCTGATCAGTACACATACAAGAGTAAAAGGCTCCAAATTGAATTTTTCCCCCCTTGGGTGAAGTCAGGTCAGAAGCAACATGTGATTTGATTTAATGTACTTGTACATTCCTAGCACCAAATATAGCTAACATGAGTAATTTGGATTTCCTGTTTTAATAATATTAGAGTTGTCAATTTTTGGAAGGTTCAGCTGTCTGTCAGCCTGGGCTATTTATGCATCCCTTCACTAAGGAAAGGAGCAAGATAAAGGGGAGGCAACTTCCAATTGAGTTAATGATAGAAGAGAATATTTGTAGCTCATGGCTGAACTGTGGGGTTCTTGGTGCTCTCTGAGCTTGGTGCTTTTCGTGCAGACAAGGACCCCACAACTGAATTCTTTCTTTTTGCTTAAGGACAAGGATTTGGCTGAGGAAGGAGGTTTGTTTTCAGGGTTTTAACAGAAGAAAGTATTGAAAAAGGGGCATTTCATGGGAAAACTGACAAGATTTGAGAGCAGACTTCATCCTAGTATGCAGAAAATCAGGCAAGAATTGGGAATGTCTTAAAATCAACTTGCCACGAATTGGCTCCAGATAAGGGCAATTCCTCATAGCCTCCGAACGCCAACATAAAGATGCCCTTCTAGTTGTTAAAATATTCCTTATGCCCTCTTTATATACTGTAGTCAGTGTTAAAATACTATTGTTATGTTTCTCCCAGCATGTGTCCTGCCATAGAAAATAATTACACAATGAAGCTGAGGATGGGATTGGCAGCCCTATTTGTAATTTTAGGCCTTTTTCTTCATTCTCTCTCTCTCTTGCTCCCTTTCCCCCACCCCTCTCTCTCATATTCATTCATTCATTCATTCATTCATTCATTCATTCATTCATTCATTCATTCTCCCTGGTTATTTTAACTTGGACTGCAGGAAAGAAAACCTAATTTCCATAAAATTAAATTTCAAATATCCACACAAGCCCCTCTGTTACCTAAGCTAGGACAAGTTGGGGGTGCTACTATGAAAATATGGTTCTGGTTGTCTTCCAGGAACCGCAAAGACACATGGTTAAGAATAGGAGCCCCCCCCCCACTCTTCTGCTAGCCCCCTCAAATGGATGATAGTCATGGAGTAATAGTATATTCCCTTTCTTTCTGTCTGTCTCTTCCTTTCCTGATCTACTGTCCTTCCAATCTGGTAACTCAGTAACAGGTTTTGACAGATACAGGCAGTCTTTGGGACCAGAATTTCTGTTGCTAAGCGAGGTAGTTGTTAAGTGAGCCGCACTCAATTTTAAGACTATTTTTGCCAAAATCGCTAACCAAATCACTGGAGTCGTTATAAATGAATCACCTGGTCGTTAAGCAAATCCGACTTCCCCCATTGTTTATGGTTGTCAGAAGATGGCTGGGAAGGTCGCAAATGGGGATCACGTGACCCTGGGATGCTGCAAATGCCTTAAATACAGGAACAACTGCTAAATGCCAAATTTTGATCAGGTGACCATGGGGCAGCTGCAATAGTCGTAAGCGTGAGGACTAGTTCTAAGTCACTTTTTCACTGTTGTTGTCGTTTTGAATAGTCCCTAAATAAATGGTCCTAAGTTTATTTTATTTTATTTTTTTAATTTTAAAAAACAAACTTTATTGAATTTAAAAATATTATAAAATGTACAAATTTTCTTAACCATAAAATTACATAAACAATAGACAACACAACATATAATCCAAATACGTGTAACAATATATACACATATATACAAACAGTGACTTATTATCTATTTTATCTATCTAACAGTGTTTCTTTATTACATTGATTTTCACTATATTTCGTCTTTACCCTTTTTTCTTTTGATTTATCCACTTATACCATCTATTCCATACTTCAAAATATTTTGAGTCTTCCTTGTCTCTTAATTCTAAAGTTAATTTATACATTTCTGTGCATGTATAAATTTTTTGAATTACTTTCTGGTCTGTTGGCAAGCGATCTGTTTTCCACACTTGTGCTAGTGCCAGTCTAACTGCCGTGATTATATGCAGTGTTAAATATTTTATGTCTTTTCTAATATTCCCTTTAATCATGCCTAATAAGAAAACTTCTGGTTCTAATTCAATTTCTTGGTCTATTATCTCTACTATCCATATTTTTATTTTTTCCCAATATTTCTTTATTTCTGGGCAAAGCCACCAAGCATGGAAGAAGGTACCCTGAGCTTGTTTGCATTTCCAACAAACAGGATTTACATTTGGGTACATTTTCGCTAGCCTCGAAGGAGCTAGATAACATCTGTACCACATCTTGTAATGATTCTCCTTATATGCTACCGATTTTGTCATGCTGTAGTTGTTTTCCCATACCCTTTCCCATTCTTCTAACTATATATTGTGCCCGATGTTCCTTACCCATGCTATCATTTGTCCTTTGACCAGTTCTTCTGCCAGGTCGAATTCTAATAAATATTTGTAAATTTTTGAAATTAATTTACCTTCTTTTGATTCTAACAGTTTGTCTAATCTATTTGGTTTTGGATCTATTCCTTCCTCTTCTTGGTCCTTTTTATATCTAATTTTTATTTGTGAATAGGGCCACCAATCTATTGATATTCCTTGTTCATTGAGTTCTTCCCTTGTTTTCAAAATTCCTTGTGAATCTAATATTTCTCTATATCTTAACGGTTTTTGCTTTGTTGATATATTGGGATATGTTATTGCTTCTATTGTTGATAACCAACCGGGAGTTTTGATATAGGGTTTGCTTTTTATCTCTTGCCATGTATTAATTAAGGATTAAGTCCTAAGTTTAGAACTACCTGTTATCCTTCAGGAAGATAGTTGATGCAGGTGATGTTAGGAGAATCTACCAACCACTTCCCTTAATTTTTCCCACATTAAATGGGAAAGGTCATCATTGCACAGCCATCTTACCTAATAGCCATGAACCAATGTAACCAAGAGTGAATAAAGAATAGAATTCCCAATATTGTACATCCATCAGCACATCTGATGAAGAAAGTGAAACAAAATCCAAAATCGGACAGCAAAAGTTGAAAAAGCCGTGCTGAAATATTTTCACGTAAAACGGTTTACTGAAAATCTCAACCACTTTTGCTCTTATCTAGAACATTCTCATCCCCTATAAAACAAATCTGATTCCGATATTTTTAAGATAACTCTCCCCACCTGTAACTTAATATATTTTTAAAAAGTTTCATATTCGATCTTATTGCTTTTCATTTTGAAACCACATGCTCTGATGCAATTGCTGCTTTTTCCCTACTTGTTACTCTAGTATTGCGGCATGGTTGGCCCCTTGCGTTCACATGACTAAGGGGGAAAAACATCCTTTTCCCAATGCTTAGCCACACTGATGTAGCATAACTGTAAATATTCAGGCCCCATGAATCTGAGATAAAATGATTTTTAGGTGCCCGAGGTTCATCTGTAGCTGAGGCTCTGCTAAATGAGTTCCAGCCAATTAACTTAAATCAAGTATGCTTCATGTGTACGACATCTTGCTGGATATTATTTCTTTTTCTGGTGGATAATTATGGTTGGTTGCACAGTCAGCCAGATGTTTACACTGGATTTGGCATTTTTGCCATTTTTAGTCCTTCCTAAAGGATAGGGATGGATTAGGCCAGTGGTTCTCAACCTGTGGGTCGGGACCCCTTTGGGAGTCGAACGACCCTTTCACAGGGGTTGCCTAAGATCATCCGAAAACACATATTTTCAATGGTTTTAGGAATAATTTTATGGTTGGGGGTCACCACAACATGAGGAACTGTATTAAAGGGTCGCTGCATTAGGATGGTTGAGACCCACTGGGTTAGGCGGATGCTGTTGTTTGGTATTATTATTTATCATTAATTATTTCATTAATATAGTTGAATTAAAATTACAGGTTTAACAGATTAATTTAATTAATTATACATATTATTAAATATTAATTTGTCAATTACAAAAGAGCAGTGTTTGGATCTACATGTATACCAGGGCTATCGAAGTCCCTGCCCATGGGCCAAATGCGTCACACGCTGGCCACACCCATGCCCAGTTTAGTGAAGGGAAAAAAAGTCCCAATATATCATGTGACGCCACCGTGATGACACAAGTTTGACACCCCTGGTGTATATTATACCAATTAATTATGAGATCCTAGGTTCTTGGGAAGGGCTTGAAGTGAATGAGGGTTAACATCAGCTAAAGAACTGGCACCTGTGATTTCATGTTGCTGTGTATATCATCATCATCACCATCATCATCATCATCTGCCTATCTAGGTCTATAGGCAGATAAAAATGCCAACTCCAGTCTGACTTGCATGTGGCTGACTTTGCAACAAACCATAATATATTAAATTTCTATGCCAGCGACTCTTAATGACTCTTGGTGGCTCACAGCAAACCAAGAAATTACAATAAAGCATAAAAAATGAAGGTCTTCTCCCTTACCGAAGGCCTCGGTGAAGAGCAAATATAAACATACTATTAAGCTACTTGCCCTACTCATTTCCAAGACCAGTTTTGATTCATCTTTGAGTTGTCATCTGAGACCTAGTTTTTATTTTGTTGATCACTTGTATACATACATCCACCTCTCTGTGTCTATTAATTTGTCACTTGTGACTAGATTCAGAGGCAGATTAGGCTCCTATGAAAGACCACATTTTGCAATTCAGCTTTTCTTAAATTGTCACAACCCGCAGATGTGACAAGGCCCATTTCTTAGAACTGCTGAAATTAAAATATCTTGCTCACGTTTTCCATTTGATCTTCCTCAGTCTAATCATTTGTTAAATTTTAGTCTGCCTTTTTTTCTTGAGAACTCAAGGAAGCTGTAATTTGGGGGAGGGTCTCTCCTCATTTTATGACCATCACATTTGTGAAGTGGATTGGTCTGAAAGTGTGTTTGGCCCAAAGTTCTAGGATCATGTGAGCTTCTGTCTCCCTTGTCCTGTTCAAAAAAAAAAAGATTAGAAATGTAGAATCTGGAAGGGATCATTTAATTTTGCACATATCCAAATCCAAATGCTTGAAAAATGGCTGCAGAGTCTTTACTTGAATACAGAGAAGCAGGCGGAGAGGGATAGGCAGATTTATTTTCTACTCAATATAATTTCAGAACAGAAAAAAAAAACTACAGGTGAACAAGATTAGAGATAAGATGTATGTGGTAGGGATGGGTGTATTCCAACATTTATTTTTGTTTGTATTTTGTTTCAAGTATGCTCAATGTACATGTTTATATTTAGTGCCTCTATTTTTCTTCCCTCTAGGAAAAACCGTTAACTATTTCATTACCTCAGCGGATTGAATGCAACGATCACTGTGATCCAGATTCCTTAGGCGAAAATAGCATGGTAATTATGTCTATCCCAATCAAGCCGTAAAATGAAAATACTTCATTTTACGGGACTGTGATATCTATAATCTTGGTGGTTTTTAACTCATCAAAGAACAGTTGCAAATCAGTTAAGATTATAACTGTTTATTTTTTTAAATACATTTAGATCATTTCTCCACTAGTGATGTAGAGTTTCTAAAATCATCCAGTTGTAACTGTACAAAAATAATAGTTATGCAGACTGGCTTTATATTTACTTAAGTAATGGCTGAATGGTACTATGAAGACATTGTAAATTATTGTGGATTTAATTGTACAAAATAGAACAGTGCTTAAATTGTGTTCTAAGGAAAAATTATGATTATGATCATGATTTATCACTTGTTGCTTACATGTACACTGAGAGTTTATACACCAGAGACAAATTCCTTTTGCCCAATCACACTTGACCAAGAAAGAATTCTGTTCTGTTGTTCCATTCCATTCCATTCCATGTTATTATATATGATGCCCCCCTCACTGATAAGGTGACTCTGGAGATTTCTTGCATAAAAATCTATTATGGGTATGCCAAATTTCCCTAAAAGGTGACTTGCCTGATACAGAAATACAAAGAGTCTTCATGAGATGGCCTGAGAAATCTGGCTAATGCTAAATCCTTTATGGCATACTTGCAGAATTGTCCTTTGAGCTGATGAATGAAAAGGCCGCTTTTATGGGAAGGGACAATGTTTATAGCTGGCAATCAAAGAAGAAAGGGGGCCAAGATGGAAGAGGTTTCCAACTTTGCATGACAAGAAAAAAATTAGTACATATCTGATCTCATTTTCTTCAATAAGCAGCCCTACTAAGACTTCATCATTCATATTTAGTGGAGGTCTCCAAACTTGGCAACTTTTAAGACTTGTGGACTTCAGCTCCCAGAATTCTGGAAGTTGAAGTCCACAAACCTTAAACGTTGCCACATTTGGAGACACCCACCCCCAATAGTTGGGAAAGCAGAACACCCATTCTAAAGGATATGTTTTAAAAGCAGCTTTGAGGCTGGTATTTTAAAAGTGGGCGAGGGGGGGCGGTAGAGGAGGGAAACGATCACACAAGATCTGTTCTTACCAGAGTGTGAGAGCAGAATGGCTGTCCAGAAGATTGCCGGCACCTGTGATGCTTTTGTCCTGTCTCTTTAAGCCCCCTCCTCACCTTAGCAAGGCAAGGTTGCCTATAAAGCTGAGTGGGAGGAGTGGGAGGAAGAGGGAGCGGTGTGGGACAGCCCGAAGCAATTTGAATGGGATGTTTTTTCTCTAGCAGTACTCACAAGGAGTGCTAGTAGGAAAAGTAGCTGTGGAGAAGTGTTTAATGTTTAATAGTATTGAAGTGCTTCTGTGCATTGTCTAGAGACCTGTGTTATTGGCTCTTTTGGGTCTTGAACCCACCAAATTGAGTAGACTTAAAAGAACCCATGACACAGAGTTCCCCAACCGAGTAGGGAGGGCCATACAAGGAAGCCTGTAGCTTTGAACAAGTTTCCTCTATTGAAGGATCTCCATGTCTGGTTTGTGAATCGAATTAAAATGACCCCCCGTTTTTGTTCTCTTTGTCTTAGCTGTGTCTGAAGAAGATTCGTCAGGGCCTTCACCGTTATCAGGAACTTCTGACCCAGTATGCAAAGTCAGATACTACAACTGGGCTCCGAACTGCTGTGACTAATTTGTTGCAGCTCCTTCGGAAAGTAAGTATGTTTATGAGGCAAAAGGAAGAGATTACAGGGACGCTGCAACAATGCAAATGCAAAGACTGGTTGTCACTACTCGACTATTTCTCACAAAGGCATTAATAATGTTAGGAAGGGCTCTTTATTTTTACAAGGAGTAAAGGTTGCATCCCTTACACCAGTGCTTCTCAATTATTTTCTGTCATGCCCCCCTAGGAAGAAGAAAACATTTTTCGCGCCCCCCGCGCGACTGTAAATAGTATCATTATTAAAAAAATAGTATCATTATTAGAAAAAGGTCTGTTCTCCTTGAAAGGGAGGAGCATGCGCAGTCACATGTACTGGCTTAATGCTCACTATCGATGCAAATGTCAGCAGCGGTAGCCCGATTTCTTTAGCAAGTTTGATTAATTGGGGCAGCGTTATGTTTCACAGGAGAAGGTCATTGTCAGTCATTTGAGCATCAATTGGGCGCACATCCGTCGGGCAACAAAGTAAGTGTGGACGGACGTCCCACACTAAAGATGGCTCCGACAGGCTCGTGTCACAAGGGTTTTGGACAGCCAATCAGATGCTCCCGTTGTTCTCTGATTAAATACAGAGACATAAACACGGGGCTTAGCTTGTTATGACAGTGTTTGCTGAGGTCAAACGTGCCCCCTTTTATGGAGCCTCGCGCCCCCCCTGGGGGTCGCGCCCCACTATTTGAGAAGCACTGCCTTACACCCATACTGTTCTCATAGCCACTTTCACACAGTAAACACAAGGAAGTCAGGCAATTTCTCAAGAGGACCTATGGCTCCAAATGTCCCCCTTCAGCCCTGTTTAGTCACCGGCCCAATCCTGCCAAACGATTTTCTCTAACTCCAGCATCCAAACGCTTTGCTGGGATGAGCATTCACAAGGACTGACGCTTTGATAATTGGGTAAAATGCAGATCTGACTTATGTTCTTCTCTAACTACAGGATGAAAGCAGCAGCCCAGCCAAACCAGTTCAAGAATGGGAGAAATCGCACGTAGTGGATGTCATCTTACAGCGCCTGCAGTTGTTTGCAATTTTGATGGCACGCGTCTTTTCCCACTGTGCCGCATTGAATAGGGATGTAACTATCTGAGCTAGAACAATGCCGGGGCGGGAGAGAGAATATTCCATTATAAACCTTCACACACTTAACATACATGCAGATCCAGAATTCAGAAAATACAATTCATTCCCTGGGAATGCAAAAATCAACGAGACAGAGAAGTTGAGGGAGGGTGACCGGGGAGAAACAGAGTATGTCCATTATGTGCTCTTATTTATTTAATATACTTATTTAATGTATTTATTTTTATTTATATGGCTCAATTCCTGTCGTGCACTGCAGTGCTAGTGACCAGGAATGTATAGAAAAACTAAGGGCCAACTATTAATATCAAAAGTGGGGGGGATCACTTAAGAATCTCACACTTTCATTTACAATGTAAAATGTACGTTCATCCTTTTTTGAGGGATAATGAGGTTTTTTTGCATGATTGACTGCAATAAAAAGCTGTATTTGTGTAGTTGAAATGAATTCAGCAGTTTCATAAATGGAAAAAAGGACATAGAGGTGAGAGCCTCTTCCCTCCCCTCCAGTATCCTACAGGGGCAGAGCAGAATGCTGCCTGAAATCATCCAGTGCTGCACTATGCAAAGTTAATGTAACTGAGCTGCTTTCGTTGACATCTTTTATGTGCTGGGATGATTGGAACTATGGGGGCATATTGATAGAGAGCCTGGACTCCAACGACGTTTTCCTGGAACCTTCCATTTTCCCGGTGGTGTCCCACATTAACACTTCTAGTTCAATGTTTTATAATAAATCAGAATTTGGCAAACTTTTAAAAAGTTTTAAAAAATTGGAAGACATAAGGTTGTGACAGCTGTGCTGCACTAGTAGGCCAATGTCATCACCCCTACAATTTATTATCACAGACCTCTACATCTGTATCTACAGACCATGCCTCATGCTTGACAGGACAGAAATACCAAAACCAGGAATTTGACAATGATCTGAGTGTCTTTTTAATAAAATAAAAGGAGTGGAAGATCCCAGAATTGCAGAGGGTAGTAAAAAAATTACACACGTATTTGAGGAAAGCATTGGTGGGGATGCAGCTCGTATTTGCTCATTTACCAAAGTACAGTTTAATCTGGTTGGTCCTTGCCACTTCTCCAAATGATGGGAAATTCCAGAACAGCTTGACTGGGTCAGTTTCCCATAAAGAATGCAGACTGAAGCTGTATTTTGTAGCATCTGTTTATTTACAAATTTACAGCTGAGAGGCAAGGCAAACAGAAATGAAAGCTCAGTATTAGTCATTGATTAGTCATAGTAACTCTAATTCTAGCAAGCAGCAACTGTGATATATTTTTTTAAAAAACAAACACACCTGCTAATAAATTAGATGGATGCTGAGCCATTAATTCGAAAGGTCTCTATCTTACCCAAATAATTGAATGAGCACATCATTTTTATATTTCTGGGTGTCTTTTTTTCACACTACTTTTCTAGATTCTAGTAAATTATATTTCCTTTTCCCAAACTTGCTTTTTGCAAACCCTGTAACTCAAAATGAAGAGCTTTTTGACTTTTTTTTGACTTGGTCCAAGTATAATCAAGAGTCAGTCAACATGCAAGCCTTTTGGAAGTCAACAAATTTCAGCTTTCATGAATTCTATAAGGGTGTGCATGTGCATGGGAGGGAGGGAGGGGTCAACAATTCCAGAGGTTGTCCAACCCTTCATCCCTAGTTTTGTCCCAATCCAGGCATGATTGAAGAAATAGCTGTTAAGAAAAGAAAGAACTTAAATGGTTAAATAGTGGCAATTTATGGGAGAAACTTTTGTCTAAAGATTTGTGGAGAGAAGCTAAGAGAAACCAGAGGATATTTTCCTATATGTCGATGTCCTTGATTGTATATTATAGGCAAGAAAGAATGGGAGGAATAAGGGACATGTAGAGAACTCTGTGTGTGTCCTACAGACATGAACCTACTTCTACCTTAGCGTAAAGCTTCATTAAATCCTCAATTTCAATTGCAGGAGTATCATTGCTTATATTCTCAACAATGAGCAGGTTTTGGAAATCTGGGTCACCCACGTCCAAGTGTGGCATATCAAACAAGGTGGAAGGTTCCTGTTGCTCTTCATTTGACTGGAAAAGAAAAGGATCTAAAAAAAAAAGAGAGGAAGGGAGAGCAAATCAGCCAAACTAAACTCAGAAAGACAAATGAGAGAAATCCAAAAGAAAAAAGAGAAAATGGAAACGAACAAACAATTCTGCAACCATAGTCTCCAAACGTCTATGGAGATTCTCAGTCATCCAGGTCATGGTTGTCCCAAAGGTGCTTTTTTCAAGAGGCAATTGGATTTTCTTTGAAGACGTTTCGCTCCTCATCCAAGAAGCTTTTTCAGCTCTGACTGGATGGTGGGGAATGGAAGGATTTATACTCCTAGAAGACAGCTGGTCATTTGCATTCTTTTAGGGAGTTGTTAATGACCAGCTGTCTGCAGAGAATACAAATCCTTCCATTCCACACCATCCAGTCAGAGCTGAAGAAGCTTCTTGGATGAGAAGCGAAATGTCTTCAAAGAAAAACAAGAAAGTCCAGTTGCCTCTGGAAAAAACAGCTCCTTTGGGACATAGTCTCAAAAGGATTACTTCTGGGACAACAACTGCCCAATTTAAGAGGGCCCAGATACATTATTTACCTTCCTTGGCAAGCAGGCAGTTCTCCGCTTTATACTCTGGATTCTGCACTTCATCAGCTGCCAACTCATTGCTTATAGGGAGTAGTTCATTTACATCTGGCATCTGAGTCTCTCCTGGTTGCCTAGATGGAGATGAATTAGAGGAAAAAAAGAAGCATTCTACCACCTTCAGTAGCATCCATAATTGATATCGGGGGACGGACGGATGGACGACGACAGCATCTTCTCTTCTCTGCCATGACACCCAAGTTGGGGAATTCTCTTGCTACAGAAGTTCAGTTGAAACTTCTTAAAATCTGTTTTAAGACTTAGACAATCAGCTTAGACTTTATTGCTCCCATTTTTTAAACCTGCATTCAGGTGTCCCCCCCCTGCCCCCGGTCAACTAATTTGCAGAAAAAGACTTTTGAGACAGCACCTCCCTGAATGGAAGGCACAAGTGTCAATGGCCTGATGGGGAGCTACCTTTTCTACTCCAAAGGTGCCCAGCTAGCCGGCCTCTGGATTAAGGAGAGAGGGATTAAACCAGGGAAGAACACAACCTAAAGGCTGTGCAGGACACATAACCTCAGCAAGGAGTTCCATACACAAGATCACCTATTTGCTCTCTCAACTTCCCTTTCCTGGTCATTCTGTCCTCTCGTCAAATCTGTCTCAAAAGCTCGGGGGTGGGGGTATTAGAAGGGGGGCAAAGAAGAAAGGAGGCAACTTGATGAGAAGGACTGTCTGCTTGCATTACTCTGGACCCAAGTCAAGGCCTTTGTAGAAGGCCTTTCATCCAGTGAGATGAAACAGGATTCCCACTTTAGCTCAGCCTCTCATGTCTATCACGAGGTACAGAGCCCACAAGAGGTGGGATTGCAGTGGGATGTTGGATTCAGGTGAACTAAAGACAGTTTGGGAGTGATGCATGCGACATTTACAACCAACTACTTGAAGAAGCAAAGAAAGGAGAAGATGGCATTGCTCACGTAGAGACTCTGATCAGGCGACGGTTCAAGTATTTTCTTTTTTCCATCGTGCTTACTGGGGGAAAAAAAGAAGAGGATGTGAAGGATGGAGAAGCAGCAACACTATCAATATTTTACAACTCTTGCACCAGATTTAACAGAGTTCCCTTCATAGTTTCCTTGGTAGAGAGCCTGTCTGGTGTAGTAGTTAAGGCATCAGGCTAAAAATAAGGAGACTGAAAGTTCAAGTCCTGCCTTAGCTATGAAAGCCAGCTGGGTGACTTTGGGTCAGTCTGTCTCTGTCTCAGCCCAATCCAATTCACAGGGTTTTTGTGGGGGAAATAGGAGTGCTGGGTATGTTTGCTGCCTTGAGTTTTTTGTAAAAAAAACAAATAAAGGCAGGATACAAAGAAACAAACAAATATTCTTACTATTGAGATAAATGTTTGCACTATCATTTTATTCAGAATAGCATGAATATTTCAGAAGAACGCTGGTGGAAATGTCACATGGAAAGGGAAAGCCCTAATCTTTTGGCTCAATTGTTGAAATTTGCATGACAAAGTAAGGTCCAATGTTTACTAATTGAAGATTTCTTTCCCATGCCAAGAGCACCACTTGTATACCTGAGGCATCATCTGTCTTTGCCTCCTTTAAACTGTAAAAAGGAACAATTCAGGTTGCTCTATAACATATCATCAACGTTGATGATGATAAAATGTACTTTAAACCTTCCCTACCCAATCAACTACATTTGTTAGATGTCAACTTCCATAAACAGCAATTCTGGAAATATCAGAATACATATAAACTCATCCATGGGAAAATACAGTTCAACTGAATCGCAGGGTATAAATAAGAGTCCCAGTGGAGAATGCCCAAGGCAAAACTGGCAGTCGCCAATACCTTCCCGGCGTTCTTTGTAATAAGAACCAAAAGCGTCATCCCTTGGAGTGTCAGGATACAGGTAAAGAAGTGGATTCTCTGGAACGACTTCTTTAGCCAGGAGTTGGTAATCTCTGATGATATCAGGCAGTGAAAGGAACTCCAGCTCTTTCCTGGTGTAGGGCTCAACTGAATGGAACTTCGGAGTACCTGCAGAAATAGGGTTCTCGGTGATATAGAGAAATTTCTGCATCATCCTGAAATTTGAATCTGGGAGGGCAATGTGCCTGATGAGAAGAGGGGGGATTCAGAAGACAGAATAATAGAGTTGGAAAGGGACTTTGAAGGTCTTCTAGTCCAACCTTCTGCTGAAGTAGAGATCCTATACTAGTGATGGCTAACCTTTTTGTTGTCGCGTGCCAAAAGTGGGGGGACTGCAGGGAGGTCGTGCATGCGTGTGCCCACACCCATAATTCAATGCGCCACGCCCCCAGTGCTCCCCCCACTTTTGGCACCTGATGGCACGGTGGGCCCAGGAGGTCCGTTTTTTGCTCTCCTGAGGCTTTCTAGGAGCCTGAGGAAGGTAAAAACGGCCTTCCCCACCCCTCCGGAGGCCAGAAATGGCCCATTTCCCGACTTCAGGTGGGACTGGAAGGCCCGTTTTTTGCCCTCTCCAGCTTCCAGAGCCTTTCGAGAAACCTGAGGAGGGCGAAAACGGCCTCCCCTGGAGGTCCTCTGGAGACTGGAAACATCCCATTTCCCAACTTCCAGTGGACCTGGAAGGCCCGAAAATCAGCTGGCCAGCGTGCGCATGCTTGCTGGAGTTGAGCTAGAGCAATGCTTGCATGCCCACAGATATGGCTCCACGTGCCACCTGTGGCACACGTGCCATAGGTTCGCCATCACGGTCCTACACCATTCCCAACAAATAGCTGCCCAATCTCTTCTTAAAAATTTCCAGTGATGGGGAACCCACAACTTCTGACAGCAAGCCGTTTCACTAATTAATTGTTCTCACCTTCAGGAAGTTTCTCCTTAGATCTAAGTTGGACCTCTCTTTGATAAGTTTCCATCTGTTACTTCTTGTCCTGCCTTGAGGTCCTTTGGAGAGTAGGCCAATCCCCTCTTCTCTATGACAGCCCCTCAAATGTTGGAAGACTGCTATCATGTCGCTCCCTAGTCCTTCTCTTCATTAGACTAGACATGCCCAATTTCTGCAGTATGTTTTAGCATTCATCTCCCTAATTATCTTTGTCACTCTTCTCTGCACATTTTTTAGAGTCTCAATATCTTTTCTGTATCGTGGTGACCAAAACTGGACACAATATTCCAAGTGGATCTTACCAAAGCATCATATAGCAGTACTAATACTCCACATGATTTTGATACTATTCCTCTGTTGATGCAGCCTAAGACTGCATTACCTTTTTTTGCAACTACAGCACATTGCTGGCTCATATTTAAGTGGTTGTCCACTAGGACTCCTAGTTCCCTCTCACAGTTACTGCTGTTGAACCATATACCAACTATTTTTAAAAATATACTGTTAATGCCTGGAAAGTCGCTGCTTCGGTTACAACTCATTAACATTAACTTCATAAAGATAGTAAGTGAAAGAAATTTGTGAAAGAAATCAAGATGGGAAAAGGGAATATGAATCCTAATATTAAGGGACACAGTGGCTCAGTGGCTAAGACGCTGAGCTTGTCAATTGAAAGGTCGGCAGTTCAGCGGTTTGAAACCCAGTGCTGCATAATGGGGTGAGCTCCCGTTACTTGTCCAGCTTCTGCCAACCTAGCAGTTTGAAAGCATATAAAAATGCAAGTAGAAAAATAGGGACCACCTTTGGTGGGAAGGTAACAGCGTTCCGTGTGCCTTTGGCATTTAGTCATGCCAGCCACATGACCACAGAGACATCTTCGGACAGCGCTGGCTCTTTGGCTTTGAAACAGAGATGAGCACCGCGCCCTAAAGTTGGGAATGACTAGCACATATGTGCGAGGGGAACCTTATCCTAATATTATAATTGAGAGCTGAAGACAATGGAGAAAGGGAAACAGAAATGATGATGAGATACTCATTCTCCACACTACTGGGGAGTCCCACTTGGTTTGCTGCTCCTATCTAGTCTATTCCAGTACAAGGTCCTCTGTACTGATTTTTAAATCATGAGGCGTAGAATAGAAACCTCTCTGACATCTTCTTCTCAGCAGCTTAGTCTGACAGGGTATTTGCTAGAGTTAAAGATGTCCCAGAGTGAGTGTGAATGATAAAGGAGTATGGAGTATTTAGAACAATGTTTCTCAACCTTGGCAACATTAAGCTGCATGTACTTCAACTCCTAGAATTCCCCAGCCAGCAGAGAATTCTGGGAGTTGAAGTCCACATATCTTAAAGTTGCTGAAACTGAGAAACACTGATCTACAGACTCCCTTATGACAGTGAGGGTCTCAATCTATCACATCTCCAAGTGTGTTTACAAGCTTGCAAGAGCTTGGAGTCAAATATTACAGAAATTATCTAAACATAGATCTGAAAGTATTCTTTTAATGGTGGAGGATTTAAATATATTTTTCAGCATTTAATCAGAGTGAGCATTTTATATTGAACTTGTTAACATTAATGATATATTTGTTATTTGTTGTACGCACACTTTTTATCATTTTCTTTTGGTTTGGTCTGCAGTTGATGTCTTCTTTTTCCTTTTTATTATGTATTTTAACTTCGGAGATCATTTTAAAAAGAGACAAACTCCTAATGATAGAAAATTGGCTGCTTCTAAGTGAATTTTTTTTTTAAAAAAATTCCCTCAGTGTCTTACAGAACCCCATCAAGTTTTAACAAACCCCATGGTTCTGAGTGCGGTTTGAAAAATCCTGGTCCATTATCATGCCAAAGCTTAATAAGCTGAGATAAGCCATTTTCTAAGGCATCACTCAGGATGATTAAAAAGTAAGATAGGAATCCAAAAACTCACCATCATTGTTAAAGTCTACCCAGGTAAAGGTGATGCCACCATTGGAGATACTCTCACTGAAACGTATCAGGAAGGTGCCAGCTATTTTCCTTTTCAGCAAACGCTTTTCATATTTGCGGCTCACAAATCCCATGATGAGACTAGTCAAATTTGAGAATGGGAAAGATATAGATCAGGAAAAGCCCCTCATTTTCCTTTGCTTTCCAACAGCTTTAGTTTCACCTCTTCCTCACTGTTTCTTTTCAAACCCTGGTTCCTACATGCAGAGTCACAGGTTAGTAAACTGCTATCCCAGGCAAAAAAACCCAAAAACAATCCTAAACACTGTGCTCTTTTCCTGGCTTCTGCAATCTCAGTTAAGGCCTAGCACACTTATCACCTGATACCACTATCCTGCCAGAGCTGAAGAAGCTTCTTGGATGAGAAGTGAAATGTCTTCAAAAGAAAAAAAAAAACAAGAAAGTCCAGCTGTCTCCCGAAAAAGCACCTTTGGGACAATCATGCCCTGGATGACTGAGACTCTCTAAAGACTTTAAGGTCTAGGACAGGGCTTTTTAAATAAAAAATACTTGGCAACTTTAAAGTATGTGGACTTTAACTCCCACAAGTCGCAAGCCAGCATACTGCCTGGGGAATCTGGGAGATGGAATTCCCATGTCTTAAAGTTACCAAGATTGGAAAACAAACAAACAAATGGTAGTGTAGGACAACATGGTGCTAAACATATGAGAAAATGCTGTATCCACAGCCTTCCAAGGTAAGGTTATGAAATTCTCCCCAATCCGGGAGAGATGTTGCTGCTACCCCAATATTTGGGACTGTCTCCCTAACAAGAAATACAGGTAGTCCTCAACTTACAACCACAATTGAGCTCAACATTTCTGTTGCTGAGTGAAACAGTTACGTTTCACCCCATTTTACTACCTTTCTTGCCACAGTTGTTAAGTGAATCTGGCTTCCCCATTGACTTTGCTTGTCAGAAGGTCTCAAAAGGGGATCACTTGGCCCTGGGACACTGCAACCGTCATAAATATGAGTCACTTGCCAAGCGTTTGAATTCTGATCCTGTGACCAAGGCGATAGCTGTAAGCGTGAAAAATGGTCACAAGTCACTTTTTTCAGTGTTGCTGTAACCTGGGACAGTCACTACGCAAACTGTTGTAAATTGAGGACTACCTGTGCATGATTTGGCATTTCCCCCAAAGGCTAGCATTAATCAAGAGGTCCTGATTTTTATCACTTTTCATTTCTCCACAATCTTTACTTTTTATTCCAGAGCTGCAGCAGATGCTCTTGAATCAGGAGTAGGATCCCATCAATCCAAGTCCAGAAGCTGAAATTATTTTCCCCTGGGGAGTTTGCAGTCGCTTCCTGGAGGAAGAAAAAAAAACACCAGAGGACAGCTAAATGAGGATGCTGGCCGGTGGACAGCAGAAACCCCGGAGGAGCTGTTTCGAGGACAGTTCCTTACCTTTGAAAACTGATCCCATGTGATAGTACTCTGTAAGTTCACGCCTGGCCCTTTGATGGGAAGAAAAAAGTAAGGAGAAACACCACGTAACTGCCTTGATAAGGATGTGTGAACCCAAGCAGAACCCTTATTTCTTTCAACAGGGCTATTCTTGTCTCACAAGGAGAGTGAGTGGAAAACTGCTGGGAAGCAGAATTGAAGAAATTGAGCACGGCCTTCCAATGAATCAAACACAGCTGCTATCAATTCTGATTCTACATTCCTAAGCTCCTAAGACCATTTATAAATGCCCAACTTTGCTTAAACATCTCTGCTGAAGAGACAAGAGACAGAACATGCCTGGGCAGGACTTTAAACCCAGACCTGTCCATATCAATGGAATCCCCGCTTCATCTCCATAGGGACAAAACCCTCCCATTTTACCACAGAGTTTTTCTCCCAGCATCTTGAGCTGATGGTTATCCAGGCCTCGCTCAGTAACTGCTGAGAATTGACAGGACAATACACTGGAAAGCTGGGCCCAGGTGGCTGTTGGTGGTTGAGAGAAAAACAGTTGGTTCTAGGAAGGAGGGGGGGGAAAAAAAGCATTAATCAGGTACTTGATTTTATTTTAAATATGCCCCTCTCTCATGCAAAGGGAATATCTATGGGGAACAGTTTTAGAGACATAATTCATCCCCTTGGGTTGCCCAAGGAAACAGGAATGACAGACTAGCTTTCTGCAACCTTTTCTTAAGAGTTTCCACTAGAAGGTTCTCTGTCCTCAGCCATAATAGGACCTTTCTCTTACATGCCTGGGGGAACATCATATTAGGGAGGGTTGCTTTAAATTCGAACTTTGGAGAAGTTAAATGTTTCATTTATTGTGGGATAAGAGTAGATGTTACTTTCCATCTCCATAGTGATGGCATCCTGCCTTATATGTCTGGCAAAATAGTTGGCTGCTAGAGGACAAGTGAATACCAACGAAGAACATAACTTGCACTCAAGAACATCCTTCTTCTATTAGGCTGCCTACTGTCGTTTATATGATTCTAGAAACAGAGTCCCAGAGATGAGGCGCTACCCAAAGAAAGTTTTCAAAAATGGAAGTTTAAGCAGAACTTTTTTCAGACAATTTCAGTGCTCTTGAATTGCATACAAGAGGGAGGCATGAGAGAAACGATTCCTTCAGAGAACTTAAGACTAGTGATCTATGGAAGCAGAATGAGAGGCCTTCCCCATTCAAAATAGAGGAAAGTTGGTTCCAGTGCAAGTGATAAGAAAACGATAATGGCCAATCTGGGTAGAAGAAATTTGGTCTACAGTAAACTTGTGAGAAACAGCTGTAAGAAAAAAAGGTTCTTACCTTCGTATCTCTGCTGAGCATAATAAACCATAAAATGGAAGCCCAAGCGCTGGAGATCTGGTTGGCATTGGAAATAATCACCACTGGCAAGGTGGATGTCTAATGATGAAAAAAGGTTACAAAAGGGGGAATCAATACAAACACACCATAAAGGTACTCCAGGAACTGTACGCTACAAAAGACTTATTGCTGTATTAGTAGGTCCGTTCAGTAGCATGAAAACAAGATGTGCAGAGACAATTCCAATCACAATGGTTTATAACCATTCTAGGTTCTCAGGTAGTTCTTGGGTAGGGAACAGTGCAGCGGTGAAATGCACTTACCTTCGCTACCGGATCAGAAATGTAAGCACGCATGCCCCTCTTCTGCACATGCACAGAGCCTTCTGCGCATGCGCAGAGGGTCAAAAACAGGACGTAATGACGTCCCGGCGGGTGTGCGGAGCCTCCTGCCGCCAGCCCTACCAGCTCGCACAAGCCCAATAGATCCGGCCGGATTTCACCACTGGAACAGTGTAGTGGCAATGCAGATGATAGTTATTTTGAAAGTTAGTAACGTATTTTGATTTCTTCATATAAACAAAAGTCTAGAAATTTAGACTCATATAGAAAATAGGTGATAATGTTTGTTTATACATCAATTCTATATGGCTGCCCATCTTATAAGAAGCAACAAATGTTGAGTCTTTTGGTTTTATAACCACCAAGAGAAGGGATGCTTCTTATGCCACCACTGACCAGAAACAGTTCAGAGGAAACTCTAGTTAACCAAGATCTCCCCAAATTCAGTCTAAGTCCCCTCTGTGCCATAATAATGCCCACATGAATAATAATAATACAGCTGCCTTCCCCTCCTAAATTTAATGGAACCAGGAAGATTCTCTTACCTGTAGCTGGCACTTGATACCTTGATAGCAGTAATCCAGGGTGAAAGTGATAATGTGCAATTCTTCGGTGACAGACAACGATCCCTATCACCCAAACCCCAGGAGAAAATGAACAGAGGCTGATCAGAGCTCCTGAGACTATTGTGTGCCATGCTTTCACGTTTTACTGCAGCACTAGCTTATGTACAAGAGCCCCCCTCTGTAAGAAATATGTTCTCTTTAGCAAGTGACACATTGGTTTTCTTCATACATTCGAAGAAAGAAAGCAATCGGTTCAGGGGATTCCTCACCTTACAATGGCAATCCCTGCAATTCTGGTCCTAGCAATTCTAGTTGCTTGTCCTATTGTTAGGTAAGGCAGTTTCTTGCTGGTTTCCCACAACCAAAGTACCGTAAGTGGGGAAGTTAGTTAAGAAGTTGTGTCCCAGGCCTGCAGGCAGGTAAAATGGCTGCTGCCGGGTGGGAGGGAAGAAGTGAGGCAGCGCGCAAGAGATGCTGCATGGGTCGGGGAGGATGTGCAAGGAATGGGTTGGCTGCCCAAGGAGATGTGTGAGGAGAACAGGGAGGGTCAGGGAGGGTGCTCAAAAGGATGAAGGGATGCACAAGAGGCACAGGTTGGGAAGGGTCAGTGAAAGACCAGGCTGGGGACGGTAAGCAACTGTGGGAGGCACAGGTCAGGAGGGTGTGCGAGTGACTGGCGTGAACACAGACATGATGGGGGTGGGGGTGCACTTATCCCAGTGATTTGTAACCTTCCCTGCCAATTTCTCTACTGACTTTCTAGGGAGAAGCTGGAAGAGAAAGCTGCAAATGGGATCACAGGGTGCTTGACAACCAATTTTAAGTGCGAATGGATTGCCAAGCACCCAGATCGTGATCATGTGGGTACTGAGATAGCCAGAACACTGAGGACTGGTAGTAACCACCATTCCTTCCACATGCTGGTACGTTGGAACAGTTGCTGATGAAATGGCCATGCTGTAAGTCTACCTATATACACAAATGTACACATCACCTAACTCCAGAACCCCTACAGTTATAGTAAATAAAATCTCCTGCAGTAGATCAGAACCCCATAAAAACAACGAAAGAAGCTGGGATAGACTTGGTTTATATCTGGATAAGGGTCTCCCAGGGCTTAGGATACACTGGGAAGTTGACAATCAAACTGGAAGGCGGCAATGCCTCTTCCAAGAAAACTGCATGAACATATCCATGAGGACACCAGGAGTAGAGCCTGACTTGAAGGAAACTTTACTTTAGTGAAAAATTATACACACATGAATTTAAGTAAACAGATGTGTAAGCAACGGGGGCCAAAGATCAGGGAAGCACTGTAATTTGCAATTATTCCTCATTTTTAATTTGAGACATACTTCCCAATTTTTAACGTGTTCTACCACCCTAAGAAGCACATTCTTAACATTTGCTGGGAATGAGATAATACAGCCTCCAGGTATTGATTATTAAGTCCAAACCTGTGGTCAAGCCCAAAAGCAATATAGGACATCTTTACACTAAACAATCACCTCTTATTTAACTGAAATCTCACCTCACTGATCCCTTTGTTGCCTTTCCCTGCACCCGAGATTTTCTGCTCTTTCAGTGTCTTCATCAGAGAAAAGAGAAGAGAAAAATTTTATTAATCAGGCCAAAAGGGAACAAAGATCAGATCAGATCAAACCAAATCATTGTATTGTTGAAAGTTTTCTCCATTCTATTGCCTTCCAAATACATCACTTCAGCAGGTTATCTTTTCAAAGAAATACTTATCATCCTATTCAGTTGTACAAATAAAAGAGCCTATAACAAAAAAAACCTTTGTGTGACCCCTTAGAAAATAGTTCTGAAAAATTATTGGACATCTTTTGCAAGTACAGCATTTCTCTGTTGTTCATTAAAACATGTTCATCTTTTTAGTCTTCCAAGAAAGCTTGAAAAAAACCATGCAGCTGCTTTAAAATAAACAGATCATTGATGCTGGACATTTTTAATGCAACTTTTAAAGTAATGGGGTCTTTCTTACAGACCAACATAAATATCTGGAAAAAGAGGCCTGTATTTTAATGAATAGCAGAAAGCTGTGAGATCAGAAGCATTTCTTCCAAATCTTTTTTTTCCCACCAATTTCAGCTTCTCCTCAAGTTCTTCTCTTGCATATTGAATGTTCAAGTTGGTTTTAAAAAATTATTTAAATAAAAGGCTGAAGCATAGCGCCACTAATTTATGCAATTGAGAAAACAAATATTACCTGGGGTTATTTTATGCTCCTGACTCACAATTGTATCACAGCATTAAGATCTTTTTTAGAAGAGGGGATTATTATGCAGATTATTTGGGGCTTTGATGTACAATGCCACTTAGCTGCGACAGTACCAAATATTGGAACAACGTACTTCCTGAAATAGTTAAACACTAGATTTTTAATGACTAAAGAATAGGTCAAAATTTTAGCCACCTGAACTCCCTAATACATTTTGTGTGTTTGGCAAGGGGGCAGAAGCAGTGGGTGCAAGACAGGTGGTTGCCTTGGAGATACAAGGTCACAAAGGGCTCCTCCTCACCCAATACTTTTTTTCCTTTAAAAACAAACAAACCTGGATGGGAGCCTGACAGGACCCGAGTTAGAAAATCAGCACAAGAGGGAGAGAATAGCTACTGTGTTACCACCTCCTCCCAAACTACAGCTCCAAAGTCAGCCATTGACTCAGTCCCATTGTTATGACCTAGTTCAGTGGTTCTCAACCTGTGAGCCGCGGATCCCTCGGGGCCATGATGTCATCACAGGGAGTCCACGAAGGCTTGAAGAAATGTTATGATTTAAATCTTGACTTAAGCCTTGGGACTCTCTGGCAATGGTCCGTGGCTACAAAAGATACAGGTAGTCCTCGGCTTAAAAACAGTTCATTTAGTGACCACTTGAAGTCACAACGGCATTGAAAAAAGTGACCATTGCAGATTCCCTATGATCATGTGATCAAAATTCAGATGCTTGGCAACTGGCATATATTTCTGACAATTGCAATGTCCAGGGGTCATGTTATCACCTTTTGCAATGTTCTGATAAACAAAGTCAATGGGGAAACCAGACTCACTTAACAACCGGGTTACTCACTTAGCAGCAGAAATTTGGGGCTCAATTGTGGTTGTAAGTCAAAAGGACTACCTGTATTTAAGGGGGATCTGTTGTGAAGAAGAAAAGATTGAGAACCACTGACCTAGATGGTTAAAAGTGACCCTCATGGATCTGAGATCAACTGTTGCAGGAGCTAATTCCTCCTTTGTTTCTGCTCAGCTTCAATTGCTACAGCACCTGAGCTCCCACGGCCCTTTTCGCCCAATAAAGCTGAGTCACAGGAGGCATTAAAAAAAAATACAAGTGAACAGAATCTAATTTTCACCACACTTTTGTCTCCCCCAACTTCCCTGATTAAAACGCAACTATGAAAAAATTAAAAACTGCATGAGTTTTAACATGGAAGGGAAAGAATAAAAAGGAGAAACATGGTGATATTTTAGGAACGTGAAATGAAAAAAAAAAAGCATCCCAAATGGAGAACCACTGAATATAGAGAACAAGAAATATAGACCAAATTTCTTATCTGTTGTCAAAATTTCATAGAATAGGATGGCAAAAAAATAAATAAATTGGTTTCTATGTTGGCAATGGCTAGGTTTCCCCTTTGTGGGGGAATGTTATACTTCCAGTCCCCCATTCTAGCATTTAAATGGAACATCTTGCTCCAACTTTCCTATCTCCTTCTCATATATCTAAAGGTTCAAATCATCAGCCAATATTTCCATACAATGTACTTAAAATCACAAATGAGTCCTTGCTTTTGGGGATCATCCATCATCAAGGTTTTGGTGCTGGATGTCAAAATATTGAACTTCCGGAACCTTCAGAATAGAAAACAGATAGAAATACAAGGGTCAGTCATAACATGTGCCATTTCCTGGTGGCCAGAGATAGATATATTTATATTTATATAAAACATGATCATGGTATCTCCCCTGCCAGGCAAGTATGTATTTAAATATAGTGTCTTGCTGTTACACATTCATAAACTTTTTGAACAGTTGGCAAATTTGGAATTATGAAAGTAGGTTGTGAATGCTCTCCCAAAGTGGCTGTAATGACCATTCACAAAACAGCTGCCATGGTGAATATGTGACTATGTCACAAATACTAATTTTCCAGGAGTCAAACTGGGGAAGCTCCTTACCATTCCAAGAAACCTTTTTTCCTGTTGATTGGGCACACTCTCAAACAAAACACTGAACTGTAAATACCCATCTTTTTATGTGCAAAAACTGCCCATAGAGTTTATGAAGGATCTAGGGTCATTCTTGGGCATCACAATTGCCCCGGAGACAGGCTCTCTGATTTGTAACATCTCATTTAGTACTGTGCAATTTTTAAAATATCCAATAAAAAAATCAGACTGGGAACTTGATGGGAACCAAGATGAGTTTCTAGATAACAGCTTATCTACTTCTGGTTTACTCAAATTATAGGGCAGGCATACTACTGCCTTCTCCCCTCCTCTGTATCCACCACAGTTTTCCAATCTGTTTCTTTTCAATTCTGCTAGGTAGGCGATTTTGGAGATGGGCCTGGGGGCTGAAGGAAATTCTTCAAATCTCACATCTATCAATAACTCATTTATCTCTTTCTAAGAATGTAATTGAAGGGCCCCACTATGAACTTCTCCTCCACTAACCAGATAAGTAAAGCTTTACAATCTCCAGATTAAGAATCATGGTTCACTACCCTCCCAGATAGGAAAGGCTCATTATTCCCCATTGCTTTTATTCAGTGAATACTTACCCAGTCAAATTAGTAGCATCCCTGAAAAAGGTAAGAACAAGGAAGATCAATCAATGGGTGATTCCCTCATGTCTAGTCCGCTTCCATCACAACGCTACAAGCTCCATTAGTAAAAGTAAGATCTATAAAGCCTAGAGCATGGGTGTCAAACCCAGCTTGCATGGGCCACATATAAATCATAAAATAATGTTAGAAGTTTACAATCTTGTGGGGCCGCATTATATAATGGTCCAGGGCCGTGTGAGGCCCATGGGCCACAGCTTGGACACACATGGCCTAGAGGTTTATTTAAAAAAAACAACTTGTTATTAAACAGTTTTAATAATAACGCAAACAGAAATTAGGGGGAAAAAAGAATAGAAAAAGATGTACAAAATGTAAAAGAAAAAGCAAAAACAAAAACCCCAAATATAAAAAAGAATATTTAAAGAAGCAACACCAGATCTTCCTTGCAACAAGTACAAGCAAATTAATATTTTCCCACTTCTATGATATTTATTTATTAAATTTTTATGCCACCCAGTTCTCCAAAAAGGCAACTCTGGGCAGCTTATATTACACATATAGCTCATTTTTTCCCATAACCTCACCCTACCCTTGGATCTTTTCACAAATCCAAAAACTGTTGTCATTTCTGACCAATATGGCAAAAAGTTCATTTAGGGTTTCTAGAATTTTATAAAAAATATTTCTCATTTTAACCCTGACCAAAGAAGTCATTTTTATAAAAGGCTACAGTAGAATAACATACCGGTCAATGTCAATCGATACCACCAATGAGTTGTTTTGATCTCGAAGTTTTACCAATAGTCTGAATCATGGAAATAGCAACCAATTAAAATCCATATGGTAAAAAAAAAAAAGGGGGGGGGGAGGCAAGCATGTATAGTTTCAAGATGAATTGCTTTCCTACTAGTCAAGAGTATTTCTGCAACATCCTGTTTATTAATACTGTCTTGAGGTGTTTTTGCATATTTTCCCCAAATAATCAAATAATAAAGCAGTCTTAGCTCAAGTGGAAAAACTACTCTTTTCCTTGATCTTGGCATTAAGGTTTATGGAGCAGAGCAAGTTCATTCTGTTTTACTGTCTAAATCTGCAATTAGATTGTCTCAATCAAAAAATTGTGATCGTAAGAGCTGGAAACGGTAACTGTTCTTCAAAAAGCTTGCTGCTACTTAGTTTTTTTTAAAAAAATATTTAAGAAGAGGAAGCTACTATTTTTTCAGTTTCCAGTTAAAGCTTGTAATATTAAATACAATATCCATTCCAAGGTTGACTCAGCCTTCCATCCTTCCGTGCGGGGTAAAATGAGGACCCAAATTGTTGGGGGCAATATGCTGACTCTGTAAACCGCTTAAGAAAGGGCTGTAAAGCACTGTAAAGCGATACAGAAGTCTAAGTGCTATTGCTATTCCCACCACAGATATTTGGAAGCTTCAACTGGTTCAAAATCCAGCATATAGGCAGTTAGTTATGCGTACCATATTTATTAATTATATTTATTTATTAATTATATTTCTATACCGCCTTTCTCCCGTAGGACTCAAGGCAGTATACAACCAAGAAGAATATAGACATACAAACATCATAAAATTGCTAATTAAAATGATTACTTAGTTTAGTCAATTAAATAAAACCCAGAGTTAGATAACATTTTAAAAGATCATTCACATATCATTCACATGTAATTTGAACATGTTACATATTTTGTCCATGAACTGCAAAGGCTGCCAGTTTCCTTCCGGGTTCAATTCAAGGTGCTAGTAATGACCTATAAAGCCTACATGACAGGGGACTATCTTATCTGAGACTACCTCTCCCAAGCTACATTTACTCATCTTATCAGATCCAGCAGGAGAGACACGTTGTGGGTCTTGTCCACTAAGGAGTGCCACCTGATGAAGTCTTGGAAAACATCCTTTTCTGTCATGGGGTCTGCCCCTTAGAACATCCTGCACCTGGAGACTAGAATGGACCTGAGCTTGCTGACCTTCCCAAAGACCCTGAAAACATGGATTTGCCAATTGGCATGAGGACCAGGGAACGTGGCAGAGCTGGCACAATGTTGCATTGGTGTGATCAATAGATACAATTACCTCAGCTATGCGTTTTAGGAATTTACTATGAGGGGATGTTTTATGTGCTTTTATATATATATATATATATATATAAAGTTGTTATACTTACTTTACACTTTACTTAACACTTTACTTTACTTTACTTTAACTTTAACCTTAACCTTAACTTAGCTTAGCTTAGCTTAGCTTAGCTTAGTTTAGCTTAACTTCCACTTCCACTTCACTCTGGAGAAGACTCCTGCAAGTCCCTTGGACTGCAAGGAAATCAAACCAGTCAGTCCTAGAGATCAACCCTGACTGCTCTTTAGAAGGCCAGATCCTAAAGATGAAACTCAAATACTTTGGCCAACTAATGAGAAGGAAGGGCTCACTGGAGAAGAGCTTAATGCTGGGAATGATTGAGGGCAAAAGAAGAAAGGGACGACAGAGAACGAGGTGGCTGGATGGAGTCACTGAAGCAGTCCGGCATGAACTTAAATTGACTCCGGGAGATGGTAGAGGACAGGAAGACCTGGAGGAACGTTGTCCATGGGGTTGCGATGGGTCGGACACGACCTTGCAACTAACAACAACAATGGTTTTTTAAATTTGTCTTAATTATAAGCCCCCCAGATTCACCTTTATGAGACTGGTGGTTATATAGACCTGAATCATAAATACATACTAAATAACCTAGCTCTGTTCTGAGAAAAAGCTACTTTTTCTGAGCACAGATGAACTAGCTCCCGTGTACAGCAATTCTCTAGATGATAATAATACTAATAACAACACCAATACTATAAATGTCTGGGACCCACATCCTTTGATCTGGCTCCTTCTAAAATTTTCAGTTTCCTGCCCAAAACAGTCTCCAGGAATGGCCACTGTTAGAATAAGGATTTCCTCACCTGGCCCGGACGGAGAACTTGTGGTTAGTTCTTAGCACCAATGGACGCTGATTGGGAACTTGCATCTTAGGCTGTACCTCCACCACAAAAGCACTGGCAAAAACAGAGCAACGTTAAGTCTTCTGCAACCCATCCATTCTTGCCCACTTCCCTGTAACATTTCCTTACTGGCAGAATCCTTCCCCTCCCTTGTTCACCTTTTCAAGAGGCAGATTATTTGCTCCTGAAGCCGCTTGACCAGAAGGGGCAACTGGCCCTTGAGAGGATCTGTCTGGTAAGTCACCTTGTCATGCATCCCAGTCAGCATCTTTAATAGGTGCAGCAAGTGGAAGAGGATCTCAGCGTTCTTAGTAAACCTGCAATTCAGGAGGAAGATCAGTGGATAACAGGGCTCTCCATGAACAAGCTGTGAACAGGGGTGCAGAGATCTACAAGTCAAAACAAACAAACAAACAAAAAACCTAACTCGAAGTCCTGAACAGGGAAGCCTGAAATTAAATAGACTGAATTCCTTTCAACGGCTTCGATAGGGAATTCGGGGAAGAAAGTGAGTTGTAGCCCACTTTGTGACGTTTTGCCACAGTTGCTAAGCGAATCACTTGCAGTTGTTAAGCGATCTTGGCTTCCCCCCAATGATGTTACTTGTCAGAAGCCAACTGGGAAAGTTACTAAAGGTGATGATTACCTGACCCCAAGACAGTGCAATGTCATAAATACATGCCTGTTGTCAAGTGCCCGAATATTGTTCGTGTGACCATGGGGATGTTACAACAGAGGTAAATGTGAAAACCGGTCACAAGTCACTTTTTTCAATGCTCTTGTAACTTTAGACAGTCGCCGAACGAATGGTGGTAAGACGAGGATTTACCATAATGCAGGAGTGTCAAACTCGATTTCATTAGGGTTGTGTTTGACCTCAAGGGGGCAAGGGGGGGCATAGCCAGGATGGGTAGGGCCAGTTTGACATCACTCGTGTCGGGGGCGCCTGTGGCAGCCCGAGTGGTCTGCCAGTGAAAACAGGCTCCCGAACTCCGTTTTCGGCTGCAATGGCCTCCTGCAACCCTCTGCCAATGAAAACGGAGCTCAGGAAGGCTGCACATGGCTCTCCCGAGCTCCGTTTTCACTGGCAGAGGCACCGTGGACCGGATCTAAGACTGTGTCTAAGGGCAGCCCTGCGGGCCAGATCTAAGCACCCTGTTGGCCGGATCCAGCCCCCGGGCCTCAAGTTTGACACCCCTGCTGTAATTCATTTCTTCAAAGGGATCATTGTATAGAAATGTCTCATTAAAAACAAGTAACTGGCCCATATGGATCATTGCCATCATTACCACTTACCAGTCTTCCAGACGCCATAAGCTGGTATCACATTTCTCTCCAATGCAAGCTAACCGCTGACGATTTTGCCATGCTGATACCTCCTCCAGAAGTAAATCTCTTAGAGTATCAGAGCGTCCGAGAAGTTCATGGATTTGGCTCAGTATCTCCTGATTTAAAAACAACAAGCTGAATGTGTTAATTAATTTATTTTATTTTATTTATCAATTTTTAAAACAGCTTACCTCCCTCAAAGATCAACTCTGGGCAGTGTACAGATACAATACGAAAACGTGAAAACAGTATATAAAATTGAAAAAAAAGGCAATGATGAATTAATATGTTATCATAAAATGAGTAGACCGGTGCCTGCAAAAATAAATGGGTAGACCGGTGCCTGCAAAAATAAATGGGTAGACCAATGCCTGCAAAAATACATGAGTAGACCACTGCCTGCAAAAATAAATGGGTAGACCGGCACAGCTCTGCAAGCAGTTAAAAGCCTGGGACACCAGTACCTCTGCTAAATCCTAAAGAATTGTCACCTGACCATCAAGCCACGCCCACAAAATAAGCCACGCCCACAGAACCGGTAGTAAAAAAAATTAGAACCCATCCCTGGCTCAACTGTGGTCAAGTCGAGGTCTACCTGTACTGGGATGGCTAGGGAGAAATCTTAAAAGAGACAAAGATACCAGCAGCCCAGGTTCTGGCTATGTTGCAGGCATCCTGTCCTCTCACACCTGGCAAATACAGTTGTAAGTTGTGACAGTCATAAAGCAGGTGACAGGACCAGACTTGATTTATGACCATTTTTTGCAGTGGTTGTTAAGTTCTTAAGCAAAGCTATTGTTAGTTATGGGGCAGTTTTTGCCAGAAACCAGAACTAAATGACAATTTCTAGCAAAACTGTAATAAATCACAGTCATATGTCCTCTGGGCACTGCAAACTGGGCTGGTTGGTTGTTGAGCACCCAAAATGCAGTCATGTGACTGTGTGGGACAGGCGAGGGTGACATTGGGACTTCAAAATCAAGTCGTAAGTAGCTTGGGGGGGGGGGGGCTATCATAACTTTGAATAATAGTTAAGTCATAATCAAGGACTACCTGTGTATTTCCATGTATGGTTTTAAAAAACGTAATTGCATCTTTTAAGACAGAAGTCTTCAAACTTGGCAGCTTTAAGACTTGTGGACTTCAACTCCCAGAATTCTCCAGCCAGCTATGCTGGCTGGAGAATTCTAGGAGTTGAAGTCCACAAATCTTAAAGCTGCCAAGTTTGGGGACCCCTGTTTTAAGACATGCAGTATGTTTTTGCATTAGTAAGTTCAAATCCCCTGCTTTTGCAGCATTTGAAATTCACTGAAATTAGAACTTCTTAAAAAAAAAAAAAGCTATGAAAGAGGAGGGAAAAATCATGCTACTGTACCAGCCAGTACTCATACTCACCTGGCGGAAGTGGTTCAACTTATTTAACAGGCTTTGTAACTTCTCAATCATTTTGGCCCGAACAGGTGCCTTAGCGGGAGTGGTGCTTTCTGCAAGAAAAGAGGGTGCTTTAGAGGAGGACTCGGATGCCGAACCTGTTCTCCTATTGAGTGTTGATTACCAAGAGTGCTGGTTCTCCAAAGCTGTCAATGGTTTTGAGGGAGCCATTGAGTCCCTCTGAACTTCCTATCTGAAAAGAACAGACAGGAAGCAGGATTCATCTCTAATAACGAGCTGTTTAGGATGGGTGATTTGACTCCCTAAGCCAACTGCAGTACAACGGGATCTGCAGTGGGGCCCAAGGATGACATCCTCTAGGAAATTTCAAACATCTGGATTGGGGTGAAGCAACATCTTTCTCTGCCACCAAGTTTATGTACCCTGTTTCCCCGAAAATAAGACCTATCCTGAAAATAAACCCTAGCATGTTTTTTTTACATTTGTGCTATAAGCCCTACACCCAAAATAAGACCTACTTAACAGCCTGCCGGCCACCCATTCCATCTGGTTGCTCACAATGCCATGGCCACAAAGCAAGGCGGGGGTGGGTGGGTAGAGCTGCCCCACGTCCTGCACCAGCCTACCTCAGGGCCCCTGCAGCCAGGCCATCCATGTCCCGACACCTGCCTTGCGGCGGTAGCAGCACTCGCAGCAGGAGACCACGTGGCTGCCGGCCCTCTTCTGCTTGCTTGTGGCCGTAACGGAGCAGGAGCATGCTGATGCCACAGCTGCAAGATGCGGCAGGTGTTCGGGGTGTTGATTGCCTGGTTGCGGAGGTGCTGAGGTAAGCTAGTGCGGAGCGCATGGGGCAGCTCCACCCCCCACCTCGTGGCTGCGGAACCGGTACGTCACTCGGCCTCCTGCTCCTTTGTGGCCGTGAGCAAACAGAACTAGTGGGCCTCCCGTACCTGGAATAAGACACCCCCCAAAAATAAGCTCATTTTGGGGCCCAAAAGAAAATAAAACCTGGTCTTATTTTTGGGCAAACATGGGTATATAATCCAAATATCTGTAATCTGATTCATTTCGAAATTACTCAGTATTCCAATTCATATATTGGCACCGTGCTGGCCATGAACTCCCTCTAAGCCCATAGATCAGAGCTGTGAGTGTGTAGTATTGTTTAACACCAGCTCTGAAAAGTTTTATGTTGGCAAGCAAGCCTCATCCTCAATCCAAAAGAGTTGCCCCATTTGTCCCTTTCCAAACACCAACATGGGTTTCTTTCAATGTTTATTGAAAGAAACCATTAAGATGGTTGGACTCTCATTAGTTACACACCGCAGAACTAATGGTAAAGCATAATGGGAACTAATGTCCAATAGATCAATCATTTTTCCACTTGTAAAACAAAAGTTTGGGTGTCCTTGATAAGTGTCTGATCAAAAAAAATGAGCTACCCATTCTTCCTAAATCAGATTTGGATAATAGGTATAATAAGCATATTGTCCAGCCATCTTGGAGTCGTGGCTGTGCTGCAGGACCTGAAGTCTCAGACCTGAAGACTGACACATACATAAATGGAGGGAGGAGTGAAGGTTCATTCTCCAAGCTTGTGGATTGGTTTCTGAACATTTCCTTACCAGGCTAGGGTAATCCCCTAAACTCTGCTGAAGATGTTACCTAGCCTGCTAACGAAATGTTCTGAAACCAACCCACATGCTCTAAGAACAAACTTTCACCCTTATCTTACACCCAAGCTACAGATATTCACCACTATTGCAAATACATAAATAGCTTTAGCTATTTTCAGGTAATTTTCAAGGGAGAAGTGTACCATTAAAAAGCTGTATCCTTGGGTGACCTTATTCAATATATTGCAGAGCTCTTTAAGCGACTTGTCTGGACAATGAGTCCCTCAAGACTCTTGAGCAGTTTCTTTGGAAAGATTTGACCATCCATCATCAACGAACAAAAAGCCATGTCCTTTACCCATCATGGTTTTCAAATAAAGGAGCTTCTCGTTAAGTTTTCTCACCTAAATGCTGATGTATCCGAAAAGAAAAATCAAAATTATCCTGCAGATCGTCGTGTTGCTCAATTGAACATTTCAGACCCTGTGGAATACAGCCAGATGTCAAAGTACAGACCAAGCAAGGAGTTTTGAACAAGTATAACAATTAGGAGGACGCACTGAAAAGACAGGACCCTGAGGATGAATCTCCATTCTGTGATGCACAGCTAGAACCAACAGCAGGGATGCAATCAGTACGAAGGAGACCAATCAGGAACAGCATTGCACTCAATTTGGAGCGCCCCAAAACAAGTTTGTGCCAATAAAATTAAGTTTTTTTTGGGGGGGTTGTTTTTGTTTTGCTTCCTATTCAAAATGAAATGTCTGTTTCCATTTCCACTCTTCGTAACCCCCAAAGAAACTCTGAACTGTTTGGGAGACTAATTTTGACCCACTTCCTGGTATATGTTTCAAGATGCAAATGAGAGATTTCTGGGAGACAAAATGCTCCTGTCTTTACCCTTAAGCCCCTCGTCCTCAAGGGTTTGATTAATAATGAACACAAACTAAACAATAGGAATATCCTTCTAATACAGCCATCCTCGATCTTAGTGGCCTGGCGGCCTAGCTTGGAGTGGGGGGGCAGGCCGTTCGAGCAGTGGTCTTGTGTACATGTGCAAGCACACCAGCTTGGTTACAAGGTTGTAGCCTATTTGGAACTGGGCTGTGAAAGATGCAGGCCGGCACACGCACACATGCAACTCCACTTGTGTGTGCGCCAACCCGTTGCTCGTGCGAGTGGAGCTGACTGCATGCATGTGCATCGGCCTGCCTCTTGCCTGGCCCGGTTCTGAATAGGCCACCGACAGGTAATGGGCTGTGGACCAAGGGTTGGGGATGCTGTTCTGATATATAATTTGAAATAGGTACAAAATTAATTTCACCTTCCTGTATCTGTTATATAAATGAAGTACGAATACAGAAATAGAATCATAATAAAGTAAAAATGAAATAGTTTGGTTTAAACATCACACACATTTCCATGTTTTGTTTTAATCTCGCTTGGTTGAAAAGCCAGTGGTCTTATGCATATTATGCTAAGTTATAACATTTGCAGATTACTATAGTCGTGAATCCAGCTCGTGTAGTTTGCAAACGTTGATTTAGGGTTTAGAATTGCATTAACTCAGCCACTGTTAGCTCAAGCACAATTCAAGCAGACCATGGCTTAGTACCCGGGTTTCCCCGAAAAGAAGACCCTGTCTTATATTTTTTGCCACCAAAAAAAAGGCATCAGGTCTTATTTTCAGGGGGGGATGTTGTCCACTGACTCAGCTCACTGGCACATGTCACCCTCAGCCTCTTTTCGCTGTCAGAGGCCTTCGGGAACTTCTGTGGTTGACAAGGCTTTCCTGAAGGCCTCTGCAGCCAATAACAGAGCTCCGGATCGATCCAGAGCTCTGTTATTGGCTACAGAGGCCTTCAGGAAAGCCTTGCCAGATGCAGAAGAAATGGGCTGGCAAGGCAGGTGTTGGGATGTACGAAGCCTGGCTGCAACTGTCCGAAGTAGTAGGGCCACCCCACCCCACCATCCCCTCTCTAGCTGAATTTTACCCGTGCACCCTGGAGTGGGCGGGGTCTTAATTAGGGCTTATTTGGGGGGTAGGACTTATATTGGGCACACGTGTAAAAATCAAGCTAGAACTTACTTTTGGGGTAGGTTGCATTTTCGGAGAAACACGGTATAAAGTGGCTTGCCTCAACCTGAAATTATGTATCTAGCAACCTAGAATTTTGCAGGAAAGAGTTAAAAAGCACTGCCAGGCCTCCCATTCTCACCTGAATTGTCTTTTGCATCTCCATTAGCCGCTCCTCAATCTTATGCTGATGGCTGGCAAGCACAGGGGAATCAGATGGAGGATCCACACTTGCCTGAAGAGAGAGGAAGAGAAAACACACAAACACTGCAAACTCATTTGTATGGATCATCACTGAAGGGGCTTCCCTCCCACCCCAGTTCCTGTTGTTAAGAGACACCCTGTATCTTCCTCAAATCCTCCGATCTTTCCCCCTACCTTTATAGCACTGCTTTTTTATATCATTCTTTTATTCCTATTTGTCCCTATCACAGCACAATAACAACAACAACATTTTCTCCTATCTCTGGATTTCCCTTTCCAATTCAATGTTGAATTGCCCAGTGAAAATGTTCCTCCAAAACAAATGTAAAATTAAAAGCTTGGGATGCATTTTGTTTTGGTGCAGATCTCGGGAGAGGAGAATGTACTAAAATTATGCTGAAAGTATGATGCTGGTGGAATAGAAAATATAGCATTAGTGTTTGCAAATTACTCCTATCCTAAGTCCACCTTCCCAGGAAAAACAAACTCTTTCCACAACCACAGAAACATTTGGCCATAATAAATATGGATTAAAACACTAGAAGATAAGTCAGAGCACCCAGCAAAATAACACATCAGTTCCAAGAAGATAGCCCTTGATTAATTCAAAAAGCTATTGTCTTTGTAAAGCTAAGTCTCATGACTTCATCATTCCACCTTCACTGAACACATGACCAGTCAAATACACTGCTGTAAGCGATCTAATTTTATTGAATTCATTGTATGTATACCTTAATTTGCATAAGTCTGCATACAGAGGGGGAAGCCTTATCATTTCCAGGTTTAGCAACAGCTGCCTTCACCACAATAATAAACCAATTTATACTTCAGGAGAATTATGGATTGGTTACTGATTTAAAACAAACTCTTGGGAAATTGTCACCTTGTGACAATTTGTCATCAAGCGTCATCTTGGAGGAGAGATGAGTGGCATAGAAATGTAATAAATAAATTGGGAGATTTTTTCCCCCCGATGGGATGGGCATTTATTCCAGATAGTCCTCGATTTACAAACAAAATTGAACAAAATTTTTGTTGCTAAGTGAGACATTTGTTCAGTGAGTTTTGTCCCGATTTATGACTTTTCTTGTCACAGTTGTTAAGCGAATCACTGCAATTGATTAGTTAGTAACCCGGTTGTTATGTGAATCTGGCTTCCCCATTGACTTTGCTTGTCAGAAGGTCGCAAAAGGGGATCCCGTGACCTTGGGACACAGCAACGGTCATAAGTACGAACCAGTTGCCAAGCGCCTGAATTTTGATCCCGTGACCATGGGGACGCTGCAAAGTTTGTAATGATGAAAGATGGTTTTTCAGTGCTGCTATAACTTTGAACAGTCGCTAAATGAACTGTTGTAAGTCGAGAACTACATTTTATATACCAATTCATACTGCAGTTGGCTATGGGTTGGTTATTGGTTTAAAACAAACCCTTGGGAAAATTGTCACCTTCTGACAATTTGTCATCAAGAACCAACCCTGTAGGGGAGAATGAGCAGCACGGAAATTTAATAAATAAAATAAAATAAACTGGGAATTTCATACAATAAAAAATAAAATAAAATAAAATAAAATAAAATAAAATAAAATAAAATAAAATAAAATAAAATAAAATAAAATAAAATAAAATAAAATAAAATAAAATAAAATAAAATAAACTGGGAGAGGATTTTTTTCCTTCACTGGGATGAGATTGGCATAAATCAAGGCTGACCAAGTATTACTAGATGGAAAAGACTCTGTTTTTTGTAGGCAGAAGAAGACCAAGCAGGTTTTCGTTTTTTACCTGAGAGGTAGAAAAGGCTTCGGACAGAATTGCTCTCTCCTGTCTCAATAGAGCATCAATGGCAATGGCTAGTTCCTGGGGATGTTCTTGATACTTGCTCTGGAAGGCAAGATAGAAAAGTATAAAGCTCTACCCAAATAAAAACTTTTTATATCATGTACTGACAAGAACACCAGACCTTTTTGAAATTACCACTTGCAGGTCATCTGGGTAGCTCTAGTGAAAAACAGGATATAATCTAGGCAGATCTCCACTGTCATTAACTAGGTTCTTTTTCCTACCTGAGGTATGAAATCTCACCAGGATAGCAATAGCAATTAGACTTACATACCACTTCATAGTGCTTTACAGCCCTCTCTAAGCGTCAGCAGATTGCCTCCAACAATCTGGCTCCTCATTTTACCGACCTTGGAAAGATGGAGGCTGAGTCAACTTTGAGACTGGTGAGATTCGATATGCCAAATTGCAGGCAGTCAGCAGGCAGTAGAAGTAGCCTGCAGTACTGCATTCTAACTACTGTGCCACTGTGGTTCTCCTCATGGCCATCATATGAGTGTAGGAAAGGCCCACACGGCAACTAAGAGTTCCCCAATAAATGCACACTTTTTGTCTCTCTTGGTCAGCAAGGATAAGGGTCTAAACTACATAGTCAGTGTAGAAACATAGGTCAGTGTTTCTCAACCTTGACCCCTTTAAGATGTGTGGACTTCAGCTCCCTGAATTCCCCAGCCAGCATGATTGGCTGGAGAATTCTGGGAGTTGAAGTCCACATATTTTAAAGTGGCCATGGTTAAGTAACATTGACATAGATGGTTGCACTTAAAAAATATCAAAGCTCTTTTATCCTTCAGTTCTTCCTCCTGTCTTGGTATCTTGAAGGGAGGCTCCCATCTCATTCTGACCCTTTCCCGCTGTGCAGGAACATACACATGCATGTTCTATGCATACCCACAGTTGCAGTTTGGCACGGCGCAAGTTGTGCTTGAGTAACATGTTAGCATTGTTCTCTTCGCCCAACGCCAGACGTCCGATCTGATCATCCAGTGAAGTCAACATGGTATGGAAAAGACAGCAGGCTGATGAGGGGTCCAGTTCTACTGCTTGGCTCCTAAAAGCAGATAATGGAAAGAATGCAAAGCAAGACTCAGGCGGCCTTGGCTGAGATAAAGAGAAAGTCATTGCCAAAAAAAGGCACCCCGTGTAGTTTTGGAGGGCGGGGGGAAGGAAGGAGATTGATTGTAGTCAGAAAATGGAACCATAGCAAACCAAGTTTACCATATTTTTCGGACTATAAGATGCACTGGAGTATAAGATGCACCAAGATTTTTCAGAGGAAAGTAAGAAAAAAAAAAGGTTTTGCCCTCTCCGGCCCCCAGGAACACTCTGCAGGCCTCCCAAATCCACTGTGTGGCCCATTTTTTGCCTCCCAAACCCCCCACATGTTGCATTTTTGCCCACCCCAGCCCCCAGGAGCACTCTGCAGGCCTCCAAACTCCTCTTCGCACCCTGTTTTTGCGAAAAACGGGCCTGTTTTTGGCAAAAATGGGATGCGCAGGGTGAGGTTTCGGGAGGTCAAAAATGGCTGTATTCGGTGTATAAGACGCACCAACATTTCCACCCTCTTTTTTGGGGGGGAAGTGTGTATTATTCTCTGAAAAGTATGGAGTCACAATTGGGTCACAATTCAGATATTATAAGGCCCTGAGAAAAAAATTGGCATCATGGTTAAGGCACTGAATTAGAAACTGGGAGTTTATGAGGCCTAGTCTTACCTTAATCACAAAGCTAACTGGTTGACCCTGGGCCAATCCCTCTTTCTCAACTCTGGGAAGGAGGCAGGGGGAAACCACTTCTGAAAATTTGCCATGAAAACTGTAGGGACTAGTCAAGGCAATTACCAGGAGGCAAGGTTTGAGTCGTCAAACCCATAATTTGGGTATATTTTAATGAAGTTCCTAAACTTATAGCTAAGGCAAGAAAGTGCCACAGACCTGCTTACTTAAATGAAGCATAATAATCTTATAATTTTTATCATATCTTTGCTCTTTCTGACAATGGTGAAGAGACTGTAACCTACCAGATTTATAGATTAATAAATGTTCTTAGATCTTTAAATCCTCATTTTTAAGGATCTATCTATCTGACAGAACTTTTGGATAGGCTTCTCGATTTACTATTGTGATTCTTTGAGATGACTGAATAAATATGTAGTTGTTACTACGTCTGGGTAGCGCATTGTGTTTAAACCAGGGAAATACTTCCTTTACAGTTCTATTAGTGCATTAAAACCAATCAGTCGACTTCATACTTTTATTCAAGTGTACAATCTTCAGAATGCAAAGTTCAGAGTGCCATCCATTTGTATAGGTAGTACTTGACTTATGATCACAATTGAGCTCAAAATTTCTGTTGCTACGTGAGACATTTATTAAGTGAGCTTTGCCACATTTTACGACCTTTCTTGCCATAGTTGTTAAAGTGAAATATTGCAGTTGTTAAGTTAGTGACATGGTTGTTAAGTAAATCTGGCTTCCCCACTGACTGCTCGTCAGAAAGTTACAAAAGAGGGATCACATGACCGCAGGACACTGCAACTGTCATCAATATGAATCATTTGCCTAGAGTCTGAATTTTGATCATGTAATCATGGGGATGCTGCAACTGTTGTGTGAAAAATGGTCATAAGTCACTTTTTTTCAGTGCTGCTGTAACTTTGAACAGTCAGTAAATGAACTGTTGTAAATCAAGGACTACTTGTACTATATTTAGGATCTATCAGAGTTATCTGATACCACATGATGTATGTCAGAAAGACTTTCATTCATAGCTAGGGTGGGGGGAACCCATTGTATAGAAAGAGATACACACAATAATAAATAATAAAAACCAGTAGATCAAAGACGAATTACAAAGACAAATTCAATGTAATGACTAGGATAGAAATAAGCATTACCAGTTTTGTTCCTCAATCCAGTAGGCTAAATACTGACGCACTTCCATGGGTAAGGTGTCATCTGAGTAGAGAAAATCTATCTGGTCCATGTGAATCTTGTCCAGCATTTGAATTTGTTGCCATTGGGACATGTTGGAATGTGCTGCTGAACCTTGCACACCTAAGCAAGGAAAGACATCAGGAACCCTTTGTAAGAACATTGAGCAACTGAAAAAGGTAATTCTTTTGTATTACACATGTGATACAGGTGCGCTCAGATGCGTCCCATTTCTCTTCATCGTGGCTGACATGTTTCTACACCTTGAATAGAATCAACATGTGGTAAATTAAATTGATTGAACATGAATTGGAAAGGCACATACTTCTCTACAGAAGGCCTCACAGCTGACAACGCATACTGTAGCAGAGAAAAAGTCATGAGGTCAAAGAAACTGCCAGCAGAGCTCAGAGACAGGATTATTGCAAGGCACAGATCTGAGGAAATTTTTGCAATAAAATTTCTGCTGGACTGAAGGTTCCTAAGAGCACAGTGGCCTCCATAATTCTCAAATAGAGTAAGTTTGGTGCAACCAGGGCTCCTCTGCCCTATCAATTTAATTTACCACAGGTTGACTCCATTCAAGGTGTAGAAACATATCAGCAATGATCAAGAGAAACAGAAGACACTAGAGCTAAATTTCACGTGTTGTTATAGAGTCTGAATATTTATGCCAACGTGATATTTCAGTTTTTTCTTTTTTCTTTTTAATAAATTTACAGACATTTCTAAAAGTCCGTTTTCGCTTTGTCATTATGGAGTACTGAATGAAGATCAATGAGAAAAAGGTTTCAACAACTGTAGAATCAGGCTGCAGCATAACAAAATTGACAAAAGTGAAGGGATCTGAATACCTTCTGAATGCGACTGTAGATATATATACCGCTTGATAGTGCTTTAAAGCCCTCTCTAAGCTGTTTACAGAGTCAGCATATTGCCCCAACAATCTGGGTTCTCATTTTGCCAACCTCGGAAGATGGAAAGCTGGGTCAACCTTGAGACAGTGAGATTTGAACTGATGGCAGTTGGCAGAATTAGCCTGCAATACTGCATTCTAACCACTGCGCCACCACGACTATATAACCCATAACCTTCCTTAGTTCAGGGCTCTTTTGCATTCTTTTGGGCCAGTGCCAAGTTCATACTGTAGTTGTGTGTGCCAGTAAAAATTACTTTGCTCCATCTGCAAGTTTTGGTTCCTTATTGAAAGTGGGCATTTCTCCTACAAGAATTTCTTATCAGGTATTTATAAAGTGTTTGTGTATGTGTGTTTCTCTCTGTATGCTTGTGTGTATGTGTGTGTGTGTGCATGTAATCAGTTGCCAGGTTTCAGTAAGGAGTTCCTTGCTGCAACTGATAAAAGCTAATTTGTACATACAGAACTTAAACAAGTTCTCATAAAATGGGGCCAGTCAGAAGCCTGCCCAAGGATCATAAGGAAGGTATCCCACTGCAATCGAGACGGTACTCATTTTTAAATACATGCGAAGAGGCACGCCTAACTATGAAAGGGCATATGATTTAAGCCACAATATTCCCTTGACATCAGTAGCTTTTCCTTTTTGATTTCAGGAAGCTCTTTATTGCCATCTCTGTGCAAAAGAGAGCAAAGAAAATCAAATAACAAAAAGATTAAAGAGAGCAATGCAAATCAAATGAAAGCCTCGTGAATATAGAAAATACAAGTTTTGCTCTGTTTCCAAATTCTGTCAGCAGAACAACTACCGTATGAGTTTCGTAGCTGAATGAAAGCAAAGGGGATGTGAAACAAAGGAAAAAATATGTCAGAATGAGTCAAATGTTGTAAACAAACGAAGCCTGGAAATATCTGTAGAATTTTAGAAACCATGAAGTCTTGACAGCATTACTCAGCTCAGTCCAAAAAGTAATGAAAGGCAGAAAGCATATGTACAAATACAGGAGAGATCCTTCCTGCGGTTGAACTGCCCAGGATTTAGATTTTATGAAGGAATTCCCATTTTCCTTGGTTATTTTAAGGGGCTAATCCCGTAGGAATATTGCATAGGGGCTGTTGGAAAGTGCAAACCTCCTTAGTACAGTAAATAGAAAGAAAATCTAATTAAAAATACTACTTCTGGAATGCAATAGGCTTTCCAAAGTTTCTAATAGCAAAAGAAATCCAGGTAAGCCTCAACTTACGACCACAATTGAGCCCAAAATTTATGTTGCTAAGTGAGACAGTTAAGTAAATTTTGCCCCATTTTACGACCTTCCTTGCCACAGTTGTTAAGTGAATCAGTGTACTTGTGAAGTTAGTAACATGATTATTAAGTGAATTTGGTTTCCCCATTGACTTTGTTTGTCAGAAGGTCTCAAAAAGTGATCTCATGACTCCGGGACACTGCAACCATCAGAAATATGAACCAGTTGCCAAGCGTCTGAATTTTGAACACATGATCATGCGGATGCTACAATGGTTGTGTGAAAAATGGTTGTAAATCACTTTTTTCAGTGCCATTGTATCTGTGAACGGTCATTAAATGAACTGTTGTAAGTCGAGGACTACCTGTATGTCCTGAAAATTCTGTTTGTTCTTCCCCCCTCTCCCTCATCCAATTCAGGATTGCACATCTCTTGATCTGCGTTTCTTCCAAGTTGGCAAAATCTTCTGCCACTGCTGCTGCGGTGCACATTCTATCACACTGGGTAATTTGGCCAGTCACTCTTTCTCAACCCAGCTAACTTTATAGGGTTATTGTTGTGGGACATAAAAGGAGGTGGGGTTACCTTAACATTCTATAGCAAACGAGGCTATAAATCAAAATACAAAAACAAACGAACAAATAAGGAGAGCTAGTGTGGTGTAATGGTTAAGGCTAGAAACCAGGAGATCATGAGTTCTAGTCCCGCTTTAGGCACAAAAATCAGCTGGGTGAGTCCTTGGGCCATCCTTCTCTTTTAATTCTAGGATGAAGCCAAGGGCAGACCGCTTCCTAAATCTTTCCAAGAACAACCGAATGGAGCCCAGACAGTTGTCAGGCGTCTGATTTGAACTATCTGAATCACAAATTGTCCTATTTCCCCCTGGGCTGTAATGTAAACATTGTTAACAGAAGTGCTGAGTTTATAGACAAGACAGTTCAGTTAAGAATCTGTTATACTGAAGAGACTGAGGTACCATGTAAAAGCAATGCATTTATCTAAACAATTCTTTTTTATTTAGCAGGTATGTATTTTTGTTATTGTATTTCCTTTTATCTATTTTATAGACCTCAGGTTTTACCTTTATTTTATTGCTTTTGATATGGCATGGCTGTGAGACTAATCAATTAAGAAACCAAAATTGAGTCAAAGGTAAACCACACACAAAAATTAAATTAGTAGACGTCAGACAGAGAACAAGCGGAGAATGGGAAGACTGATGAATGGAATTGCAGCTCAGTGTTTTCTTTTTGAAAATTAAACCTGAAAGCCAGGGAAAGTCTTTAAGGTTGGATTAACTGGCTCAACAGTCTGATGTAGTTTGCTGGCTCTGCCCAACTTCTTGAAAATGAAACCTAATTTTGCCACACCCCCAGTTCCTAGCTGAAATGATTCCTTGATCAACCTATGCCCAAGCAGGAATATCAATGAAACGAATCCTAATCTCTTTTTTTGTTAGTTTCACAACTCAAACTCTGGTCTGACTCCCACCAGCCAGTCCTTGGGATCAAAGCAAGCTTTTGCAGTCCTGCCTTCCCCCCCCCCCCCACCTCCACAGAGGCTCTATGCAGCATCCTACAACCATGGTTAGAGCAGTTGGCTGAAAACAAACCCATCATCACCTTTTCCAGCATCGCAGCCAGCCGTTTTGACTGAACTAGAAAGGAGGGGGGGGTGCCTCCACAACCCCTGGTTTTCCCCCTTCCAAATGTCTGCTTTATTGCATCCCACTTGGCAACAAGTCAAAGCAGAAGCATCCAAGGTGTCGTGGAACTGTGGGTGCAGGAGATGGTAAAAAGAAATGGAAAAGTAACGAAGCCATAGCGAAGTGGAACCGATCCGCTCGATCAAATAAGGAAGCCAGGTGGGCGGTAGACAGGATATTCAGGGAGAAGCCAGCCAGCCACACACACACACCCACAAACACACCAACAACTTCGAAAGAAAAGATAGGGCAGTTTTCTTCAGCAAATGCCGCTTTTCTGGAGAATTTTGCAAAGGCTTTCGGGCTTAGCTAAGATTAATTTCCACAATCTTGTGCTCCCCCGCAGCAGTTGCACGACCAACTTGGTTTTGCAAGCCGGATTTTCGACCCCTTCTTTTTTTTCTTAACTTTATATTTGCTGCTTCCATCCAAACGGACACGCCTTCCTACACATTCACTGGGTTTAAAACACTCCAGAGTGGCCACCGATCTCTGAGCCCTACAAGATTACGCCCCCACCCCCACCTCACCCCATCTCCCCTCGGCCCCGAAACCGCTACCTGCCGAAAGAAGCCGCCACTCCACCTCCAGGGAATGTTATTGTAAACTGTGCAATTCAAGCTCTTTGCGAAAAAAATTGGCCCCGTCTGCGCAGGCCAGACGGAAGGCAGCCCCGCCCATCCTTTCCGTGATTGGACGACAGTCTGAGCTTTCGTCTAGAAGCGGAGGGAGTAGGTGCTGTCAGAAGAAGAGCCGCCTTTGGCCACTTGACGATTTCGATTTCCCAGGAATGATGTCAGCAATAGAGGCGGGGACTTTGAAAGGATTATGTAAATACAGTGCACGCTGGCTATTGGCTGACGGAGTTGCGAGCGTGTGTTGACTTTCCCGGTTTGAGTTTGCGTGGTTGATGTTCGGGCTCTGAATTAAATGCGTATTTCAGCTCTCTTCCCTCTTGTGTGTAAGAAGTTAGCACCCACCCCTTTCCTAGAGGAATGAAATATTTTGGGAAATATTAAAAAGGCAGAATATTATGTTTCCCTGGATGAGAAATGGAGAAGCATGTTTTGAGGAAGAAGCAGCTCCCATCTTCCTGCTCCCACCCTTTGTCAAGGGGCCAGAGGCAGAAACTCAATCTTTGTCAATGGACCATCATCTGCAACACAATAGGACCCATCTAGCAACAGAAACTCACCACATGGCACCTGGGAAGATTACATCAGCCAGCAAAGCTAGCTAAGACTCCCACCCCCTGGGAGTCTGACAACCAATCAGGATACTCTTTCTGGGCCCCAGGAAGTTCAAAGCCAGAGAGGGCATAAAACCCGGGGACTTGCTGTGTCTCGCCCCTTTTTTTCTGTTCAGGAACTCAAACTATGTGATCCTGTCCCCCATTAAACTATCTTTCCAAGCAGTCTCCATGTTTCCAGTGTCTTTTTCCCCACTTGGAGCTGAACCCAGAAGGATATTTCTTCCTACACGTGAGCGTTTAATGGCAGTGCAGGATTCCTTGCCATTATATAGGTTATATCACTGTTATAAAGGTGTTCATTTTACATTCCTTCAGCCACTCCTTACCCTCGTGGTCAGCCTTTCAATCGTGTAATAGGAATCATTTATTTTTTAGATTTTTTTTATCCTGCCCGTATTATTTTATAAGTAACTGTAGGCGGTGAACACACACACACACACTGGCTTAGGCATCAGGCTAGAAACCAGGAGACCATGAATTCAAGTTCTGCCTTAGCTATGAAAGCCAGCTGGGTGACTTTGGACCAGTCACTGTCTCTCAGCCCAATCTTCCAATCCTCACAGGGCTGTTGTTAGGGGGCAAATAGGGGGAACAAGTATTGGGTATGTTCACCACTGTGAGTTATTTATAAAAATAAGGCAGGATGCCAATAAATACATAAATAAGTAATCCTTGTTCCTCCTATTTTCCCTACAACTGTGAGGAAGGTTGGGCTGAGAGAAAATGACTGGCCCAAGATCACCCAACTGGTTTTCACGCCTAAAGCAGGACTACAACTCACAGGCTCCTGGTTTCTAGGCCAGCACTTTAACCACTGTGCTAAACTAATATTTTTGTTAAGTTTTAGTTGTGTTTTATTTTGGAGAGTCATTTTGGAAGCCATTTTATGACTGCCTTAAAATATCAAAATAAATGAAATTTAATTTGTGGGAATCTTACAGGTGAGAGTCTAAACCAGAAAAACTAAGGGAATATCTAATCTGGATCTGCACAACCCTTAAGAGGAATAAAGGTGTAGAAAGTTAGCTCTCACCCCTCTCCTGGAAGAATGAAATATTCTGAGAAATATTAAAAAGGCAGAATATTATATTTCTCTGGATGATAAAAGAAACATGCTTTAAAGACAGAGACCAGCTCCCTTCCCCCAGCAGATATTTGGTGCTCATTGAGAAGGACTGAGCCAACCTATCTACAAAACAAAAGACCTCCAGCTCCAGGGTGATGGGATTAAGACATGACCCTCCAGGACATAATAGGATTAACCCATCTAGCTGCAGAACTCACAAGAATATGAAACAATCACAGGGGACATTGCGTCACCCAGCAAGCTTCAACCAAGCCTGGGAATCAGACAGCCTACAGAGTTAGCTGTGACCCCTACAACAGCCAATGGAATATATATCCTTGCACAGGAACAGGAAGTTCAAGTGCAAAGCCCAAGAGAAGGTATAAGTACCTCTTCCCCCCCACCCCTCTCTCAACTCCATGTGGTCAACTGTACCAGGACCATGTGCTTGATGGAACTGCTTCATTAAACTATCTTTCCGATCAGCCTCCATGTTTCCAGTGTCTTTCTCCCTGCTTGGAACTGAACCAGATGGATATTTCTTCCAACAAAGGCATGGAGGAAAAGGTTAGCACTGTAGTGACTTGCAAGGTGTGTGCTATGTTTGTATTCCTACCCAAGGAGGACTCTAGCTATAACTGCACTAATGCAAACTGGGCATTTTTATGGAGAAGACAGCATAGGGTCTCTAGGGCTTCTGGCTACTCTGAGATTCATCTATGAAAATGATTAATTCCTGGAAAAGGCAGAGGCCCTGTCTAGAAACTGAACACAGCAAGGAAGAAGTATTAGGAGAAATGGAGCCCTAAAAAGAGTGATGTTAGCATGTCACTCAGAAGAAAAAAAGAAGGAGAAGACTATCCCTGCCAATGGAATTGAACAATTAATTTCATAGCCTCCCTCTGGAAAAAAAAAAAAGCAAGGCAGTATCCCTTTTGAGAGGATTCTTGGTGAGATTTTTGATTACCAGTAATTGTCAATCTTCACATATATCACTCAGGAGTCCAGGAATATTATCGTAAACCTATATATACATTCTCCTTCCCTCTCCCCCATTTTTTCAAATGTGGGAGACCTATAATTCATTCTGAATATTCTGAATAAAGGATTGTAGTACAGAAATCCAACTTGTCTAATCCATTCCACTTCCCCCAATTATTTGTTCCCTCAACAGCCAGCATTTCACAGTCGAGCCTTATAGCTGTTGTTTTGTTTTGGAAACCTTGCAATCCCCATCCCCCAAATTTACTGAACCTATTATTAATATTAAAGGAAATGTTTCTTGAGAAAACATTCCCATTCACTACTGTTCTGTCATGAGTGCCCTTTGATTACATTTCTTTGAAATGGTGAAAATAGTAAAGGATAATAAAGTAATGGTGCTGTCCTTTTCCAGACATAATTAGAAACTAGCAGAGGACAACAGAATTCTGACAATTCTCAGATGGGTTCAAACAGTTTTGGACAAAGATTGGGGTAGCTCATAGATTGTAAATAGTACCTGTCACTTCTAAGCAGCTTTACTGTGTAACGTTACATTACATAATAAATAACTCTTCATTTATGAATATTGTAAATACAACTGATAGATAAAATGAGAGGAGAAGAAGCAAGTTAGTAAAGAAGACTTGGATACAAGAAGGAACCAGCAGATCAAAGATGACAGTGAGAGTAGGACAAAAAATATTAAGTTCTACAAAATTCTGATTGGGTGTTCATTATATCCCTCTGAGGATTCTCTGGACCATCCAACTACAAAATGTAAAACCTCTGTGCCCAGCTGTGTTTGACACAGTGTTTTCTTTAAAATCATCCTATAAAAGCTACTGATTTGGAAAAAAGAAAATAGCAAAGCATTAATAATTTTCTGTCACTTAAGCACCAGTGCATATTTTTAAAATACTGATATAATTTGTAATAGCTTCAATCAAGAAGCTATATAGAGTTCTCAAACTTTGGGTTGTAACATCTCCACTTTGGGAGGCTGGGGAAAAAATGTAATGAAAAGTGTCAGGTTTTTCTTTAAAAAAAACTATTCAGACTTGGATAAGCAAAGTTTTAGGGGTGTCAAAATTCAGAAATCCATCTTTGGTCCCTGTTCTGGCCCTGGGTTAATTGCCTGAACCTATCACGTTTAAGAATCATGGTAATTATATAGATTAAAATTTAATTATTTAAGTGATATATTTATTTCTTGCTCGGACTTAACTCGAACATAATCCAATCCGAAATTTTATTGGATGGGTTGTACATACACATTTATTATTTTAGGTGATTGTAGCAGTGCAAGTTTTAAGAAGGCTTGGATTAGGTTTTGATGTTCGAAGCACTGACATTGGTAGGGACTGGACACGGTGGTTGCTCTTCCTTTTGAAAATCAAAAAGTAGAGCCTCTACACCTTTTACGTACACTGGTTTCACTGCCATAGCAACCCCCATCCTTAAGGGAGTCGCAGCCCCCCCAGTGAGAGCAACCAAGGCATCAAAACCCAGATCTACGGCCCCCTCTTGAGCACGCTTCTTGGCCAAGTCAGTGCAGTCTTGAGCATAGTAATATATGCTGGTTGCGAAGTTATATAGAGTGCTGACTCCAGGTACGAAGCCCACAATCTTGTGTACCCTTTCATCCGTTACATTTACACAGTCTGGTGATGAACGTCGCATGCGTGCCTGCGTGTGGCACTGATGGAGCCAGGAATGAGGGCCATGCTGTGGCCAGAAGTAGCTGCCATTTCGTAGCACCACTTGGAAGGAACTGCTGCCATTGGTGATAACTCCTCCACAAACGTTCCCCAAACGGTGACAGGCATCAGCAGCTGTTGAAAACCACTTATATTCACGGTACACCTGGCCGTGCAAGAGAGCTCTATCGACCTGTATCAGGCCTCGGCAGTGCGAGGTTTGTTTCTGGGCTAACTGGTCCAAATTGAACTGTAGGGCAGCAAAGCTTGTATTTTCACCTG
>WNWU01000036.1:11476622-11566109 GCA_012654045.1 Ptyas mucosa
AGTGCGGAGAGAAGCAAGGCTGGAATCCGAGATGGAATTTTCAATGTTGTTTCTCGGATCTGTTGTAGTCACTGGTTGCCCTCCCAATCCACGATGTGGCAGGAGGCCAAGGAAAGTCACGAGCATTAGAGACGGCGATAAGTACATGTCAGCTTCTCTGGCCACTGCTACAATGGGAAGAAATCGATTTATTGATTTATTTAAATAATATAGAAAGCCATCCACGCTTGGGCAACATGCAAACATTTAAAAAAACAGTGGCTAAAAACAATAACCCCTGATCCTTGAATTAAATAATACATTCCAATGCTAAAATCCTATCTACAATTCAAACGACCAGATCTTCAGAGCCTCATGAAAGACTAATAGGCTTGTGGCCATCCAAGCACAGAAGGCAAAATTCCTGAGTCGAACAAGATGGCATCATTTAATGGAAGGACCTGGCACCTGCGCCGTCTGCTAGATTGATGGGACAAGCAGAAACAATGGGAGAATGGTGGTCCTATACCAGGACTCTGTTCCTATGCTGTGGAGGGGCAGATTGATACATAATGACCAGTACCTTGGATTGTACCAAAAAGCCTCAGAGCAGTACTGTTATATGAAAATAATGAGATGCCAAAACACCGCCCTCTGGATCAACTGCAGCTTCAGGGGCAACCACATGTACAGCATGTTGCAACTGTAAAAATAATGACTAAGGCATCAATTGATGTGAGCAAGGCCTTCCAATCCAGAAGTGGGAGAAACTGGTGCACAAGTTGAAGAAGTGCATCCCAGAAAGAATTACAGATGGAAAAATCTGCAAATCACAACCAATCAGCTTGGCAGGGTTGAATCATGTTCTCCCCGAAGTAGACCATTACAGCATCCCGGTTTAGGAAAGCACTTTGAGAGCATCACTTGATTGGGGTGGAGATGTACAACTTGGTATCTCCGGACACTGATGATCCTGCACCCCATGCAGATGAATGACCTGACCCAACGGCATACTGCAGATATTAATAGGAATGGTGAGAGATTCTCTTATCCTTAGCATCCTCAAGACAAGAGGTGGTCACTACCACAAGAGGCCAATAGGACAATTTCTCTATGGTGCCCAAATTGGCAATAATGGTTGGCTCCTTCTCCAATTTTGCACCGTCAGAACTTATTCTTGCCAAATTTCTAAGATTACTCCTTTTTTCCCCTTGGTCTTGCTCCACTAACTATGAAGGATAATTTTCAGTCCACCTGGAAAAAGACAATGACAACTAAAAACTAATCTTTGTAATGGAAAGTAGTCTGGATTCGCAGGAAGGAGGGAATGTATTCCAGAGGAGTGAAAACTCAGTTCAGATAGGTGTGAATTCTCACACTAAGGGTTTGAGAGAAAGAGGGTGAAGAGAACTTCTCCCTAATAGTTCCCAGAGTACGTGCTTTATGAGGATGGTAGCTTGGCTTTTGTTTGCTAAGATTCTGTCCGTAGGTGAGGAATTAAAAAAACCTGCTAGGAGGAATCATGATGTGTGTTTCTTGGTTTTTGGTGCCTGAATTCCTTGAGCCTTCTACTCCGCATGGGATATGATCAAGCAAAAGCACTCATTTGTAACAGACACAAACCTAATCAGGTCTCCAACTGCATACTTAACTAATATTGAAGTATTTAACTATTAGAGCGCCTTTAACACATTAATATGCCCTTCCTTCAACTATCCTTGCAGGAAGATCCCCCACCCAGAGAGACAACGCCCTGTGATTCTCAAGTTGCACAAACAACAGAATGTGTATTTCTCCAGTATCTATATTACAGAGGCATTTGTACTAACCTCATCTCCCCATTATTGCATAAATACCAGGATGCACAGGACAATTTTACATCTCTGCTGCTTTCAGGTACCAACCCTTCTACAACATATGTTGCCCGGTTCTGCACAGCAATACTTAAAAACTATCACAAAATGACCTGTGCCATAAAGTAGTTTTAATGAACAGTTAATTCACCATTCTAGAGTGCTCTATATTGTGACAGATCTGATTTTCCATGCTCCTTTACACGCATTGACTACTCATGCCCCTTCTTTTAGATTGCTTTGGTAGATATTTTTAGCTTTTTATATATACTTTTACCTATACCACCCCTACCTTCTCTGCTCTTACCTGAATGGGAGGGAAGAGCTTACAGGGCAGATGGTCTGTTCCTGCCCACTCCTCTCTCAAGAAAAACAGTAACAATGCTCCAGAAGACAACCCCTCAGAAAACCCTCACCAAAAGCCTCTTTTAAAGAAGCACAGAAGTCCAATTCTGTATGGATACTAATTCTCCAAACACTGAGGGAAGTCCTGAAAGCCCTTGTAAATTATAGGTTAGTGAGCCCTCAGGACAGCTTGCTAAAATGGACAAAACTACCAGTAGCAAAAAAGGTGAAGATGACAAAATGGCCTCTACTGCATGTGGGCAATCCACCGGACTTGGGTCAATCTAAATGGAACTTGGCTTGATACAGTCAAGTTGCTGGCTAGCCACAGTGAAAATGCAAATGCAATGGTCTGATTTGATAAGCTAAATCCAGTTTAAGGGCAGACTTGCCCACTCAAAAGAGAATTAGATATCTATCTTCATTTAGTTGGCTGAGAACATATCCTTCCAGTGGTTAAGGTCATCAGGCTAGAAGGCGGGAGACCATGAGTTCAAGTTCCGCTTTAGGCATGAAAGCCAGCTGGGTAACTTTGGGCCTATCACTGCCTCTGAAGCCATACCCAGCTCACAGAATTGTTGTTCTTGAAGGGAAAATAGGAGAAAGGAGGTGTGTTGGATCTGTTCACCGCCTTATTTGTAAAAATAATAAAGGCGGGATATAAATAGATCACAGACCAGGGGTGAAATGCTCCCGGTTCGGACCGGATCGCCTGATCCGGTAGCGATGGAGGCGGGTAAATCCCTGCCCCACCCCCTATGCCCAGCTGAGCCACACAATCATCAGAGGCTTTTTTTTTAACTTTTAAAAGCATTTTTTCTACAACCTCTTCAGCCAAAAAATGCTTTTAAAAGTAAAAAAAAAAGCCTCTCATGATCACGCAGCTCAGCTGGGATCATCAAAGGCTTTTAAAAGAAAAAAAACCTTTTTTTCTTTTAAATGCCTCTGATAATCCAAGCTGAGTTGCCTGATCGTCAGAGGCATTTAAAAGAAAAAAAGTCTCTGCCGACCAGGCAACTCAGTTGGGATTGTCAGAGCCTTTTGAAAGCATGTTTTTACAACCTCTTCCCCGAAGAGGTTGTAGGAAAAATGGTTTTAAAAGTTAAAAAAAAATTGGCCACGCCCACCCAGTCACAATACCCCCCCTACCAAGCCATGCCCACAGAACTGGTAGTAACAAATTTTAGATTTCACCACTGTCACAGACACATACACCCCAGGGCTACATTTTCCAAAATAAAGAACTATATTCCCCATATTCAAATAATGAACAGGGAGCAAACTTTGACAAAAACAAGATTGTTAATCTACCAACTTGTTCCATAATTCAAACAAAAGATGACTAAGTTAGTGCAGCAAGAAGCAACTTCTTGATTTGTGTGGTCTGCATTAATTCACAACATTTAAGCCGTTTCCTTGCCACTACCAGCTATTTTAATGTGCCACTATGGTTCTTCCCTAGATGCTGATCTCCCAGAAATGAAACACAAGCTTGACAGTGTGACACAATATTCTCATTCCCAAATTAACCTATTTATTTGCTCACATTGACAACTATTGCATGCCTTCCCTCTTCCACTCCCTCCCCTGGGAAAGAGAAACTTACCTGATTTAGCAAGCAACACAAACACAAAATGCTCCAGAGTGAACTGAGCATTGATTAAAGTTGGTTTTTATACACACTTATCTCTGGCAATCAGTCTTATCTGAAAACCTCATTGCAACACTCTGTGCCCCTGGAAAGTTCTGACCTCTTTCTTAATCTGCCAAAGCCCCCAGAGTTACTTGTCTGAAGAGGGAGAAACAGGCAGTGGTGAGTAATGCGTTAAGGGAAGAAAAGGAAGAACAGCATATCTCTCAGTTGCTTTGTTTGTATAGAACAAACATTCATGTCTACAGCATCTGGAGTTACAGTGTAATGAGGGGTGGTCAGCCATTCTGATCTCTAATCCTCTATCAGACCTTTTTGGTTAGTTCATTCAGTAAGAGCCTCTTGTCCGGCCACCCTTCTCTTCCAACCTCTCCCATCTTAAGATTGATGTATCCTACTGTCGCTGCATTTGGAATTCAGGACTAGAATCGCCACTCATAATGATTTAAACTGTGTACATTCAATACAGGTAGTACTCAACCTACAGCAGTTCGTTTAGTGACTGCTCAAAGTTACGACGACACTGAAGCAAGTGACTTATAACCATTTTTCACACAGCCAGTGCAACATCCCCATGATCACGTGATCAAAATTCAGATGCTTGGCAAGTGGTTCATAGTTATGACCATTGCAGCGTCCCGGGGTCACATTATCTCCTTTTGCAACCTTCTGACATGCAAAGTCAATGGGGAAGCCAGATTCACTTAACAACCGTGTTACTAATTTAACAGCTGCAATGATTCGCTTAACAAATATGGCAAGAAAAGACAAAACTCACTTAACAAAAGAAATTTTGGGCTCAATTGTGCTCGTTAAGTTGAGGACTACCTGTAATCAGTAACGGCAGCAAAGGGGGCTGTTGTTTTGCCCTGGCAGCAAACTTCCATGTGACATAGCATAGAACTTTGAAAACATCCAGTACAACCTGAAATCTAGAAGAGATTTTTGTCGCTTTAATTAAAGTTACTCTATTTTAATACATTAACACCAGAGAGAGACACTACTCAGACTGTGGCAGTTCGGTTTACTGATTTATGTGGAGGTCAGCTACAAAAATGAATGTCCCTGAACTCCCAAGAAACTGAAGGGACCCCAAATTAAACAACATTTATGTTTCATGTGACTTGTAAAGGTCTCAGAGTTAGCTTCGCTCCACAGAAAAAGAAGCATGGGATAGAGGGCATTGGATGGGGTGAGTGAGGAATAGTTTCTTAGCTGCGGTGACAATGACAGCATGCCTGCTAACTCATAATTGCCTTGCCAGTTTTACTGAGAGGAGCTAACTGAACTGGGGATAAAACAAATCCAATTTAAGGAACATAGGTGGGCTTAGAAAAAGGCATAATGACAGCAATTGTCTCCTCATACTTGTTCCTTAAGTAAGAAGTAAAGCTCACAATTGCAATGAGGACAAACCCACCCACCCCTACACAGTTTGAGCCTGAAAATACTAGGAATTACTACAATCACCCTGTTTCTATTGAAAGCAAAACAGAAATATCAGTAGGATAATCCTCTACAAGATTCTCCATATCTGGCAAGCTCTCAGATCTTCTGGCTGTTTTAAGTACTCATGCAGGACAAAGGCAGAGAAATCTCATATTTTATACTTTATTTTTTAGAATCAATCAATGTTCTTTTTAAAAAATATATATAAAAATACAACAAAGACATCCACAAATATCCACAATTGTTATATATCATCCTGCTGACACTGGGCAGATTTCAGAAGGATTCAATGTGAAAACAACTCCAACCAAAGGAGGAAAAACCGAAATATCAGAGATGCATACAATTACATCTTTAATATCTCTTGTATCATCATCCCATCATTGCTGTATTTTTAGCAAGGCTTGCTGATGGCCTACTTCCAGTTCCTTCCCCCCCCCCCCCCCCCCCCCCCCCCCGAGAATGAATTTCACAAACAGAAAGGAAAAAAAGCAGATAAACAGCAGAAACCAATATTGATGTGTTCAGGTAATTAAGGCAAAATGTGACATACCGTATATGCTCATGGTATCTTAGCTAAACCAGAGACACAAGAGGCAGATCCACAAACAAACCAAACATAGTGAAAAGCCAGTATGTCACTTTTTTGTTTGACAATCTAGCTAGACAATCTAAGCAAACGATTCTGAGGAAGGCCAGGTAAGCAAGGACAGACAGGCAACAACAGTTATATACAAACCTGGAGCAGTTTAAAAGCTGACTGTCACAACAGCATTAACAACAATTGTAGCTAATCATAGAGGAGAAGTTTATGAGCTCTTTTCTTATTCTACTCCCTCCACATTGGTGATCATACAGATTTTTAATTATTATATGTAAGTTCAGTTTCTGTATTCTTTCCCTAATATTCTCTGTTGTGCACAGACGATCTGAAGATGCTGATTGCTCTCAATCTTGCCCATTCCAGTTTTTGAGATAACAGGTTTCACTGGTCTTATTGACATGCTAGGAGAGACGTTTTTGATTCCCTCAGTCCTCATCTTCCTCAATTCGCAGGCATTTCCTTTTACTGGAGGGACGTGGTCCATCCTCATCACTGGAATCTGTAGTGCCAAAGCCAAATGTGAAAATAAGGATAGATAAAAAGTGGTGCTGGGAATACTTGCTGCCACTTATTCATATATTCCAATAACATAAAGTTTACTGAACGTAAGATCCTGGCCCAGAGCACAATTAAATCCAGAATTCAACTATGTAAAATTGGAGAGAGTAGGCTTCTTAGGAAAGGTACTTCAGGTAGCAAAATGTATGACTAACTTTGTTCTATGTTTGGAGGCAGAGCTTTTTATAAACTGAAACAAGCATATGGCCATGTAGACCCAGATACTGGCTAAAAACCCACTTTCAGCCTCATGGTCCGATATATCTTATGCCGACAGATAATTTTTAGTCTGCTTGGTAACATCAAGTAAATGACAAATAACACAAGATGCTAATGCACCTGGAAGAAAAGCTGGCAACAGCAATTCTTAAAAGAATTATTGACATAAATTATAACTAGGAAATGTCTTTTATTTATTGTTTTAATGTTTTATATTGCTGTTATAAGCCACCCAGAGTTGCTTGATAGTGACATCGGCTGCATATAAATTTAATAATAAATAAATAAATACCAAGATGTCACTTAGAGCTCAGTTAGGGCACAGCAAATGTCCTCTTAAACCAGCATTATCTTTGATCCAACTTAACACATAGCAAACATTACATTTGTAGCTTGTAGAACTTGGGCACTCTGACAGGAAAATTAGCGAAACATGACCTCAGGTCTTTGTCATTTTTTTTAAAAAGATCTGTCTCATTATAGTTTGTATTACATACTGACTTTGTTTTCTAAACAAAATCTGGGTCAGTGACTTGTAATAGTTTGATTTGACATATCCTGAAGACTAGAAATACTAGAGGTTTAAAACCCCAGAATTAGAGCCAAGCATACCTTGGTTATGGTTTTCCTCCTCATCAACCGAGCGGCTTCTTTTGGGGCCCAAAGGATGCTGGATACACTCCTCTCTGCAAGTAGCAAGAAGAAAACAGCTTGTCAGACAAACCAAGAGAGGGGGATCGAGAATACAAATTGCTTGCTACATCTGCCAAGCCATTTCTCTTACACTTTAGTCTTTCTATCCTCAGAACACTCGGTAGGAAAATTAAGTTCTAACAAGTCTCTGCTACCACATTTCCATTTCCCAATTGCAGGCCAGTGTTGAAACCAAAACTCACTCTAAAGGAAGAGATGGCCAAACTGATAACCATTATGGGCCATCAAGTTATTTTCTAGTGCAGATAGGTAAGATTCTTCTCCATGTTGATCGATTCCTAGCTCTTTCAAGTCTCCCAATGGTGCACTCATTTCTACTGTAACTGATAGTAAATGTTACTATCAGGCCAATTTCTCTCCTTAATAATGATTGCAAACTTTCACATCTATTCTAGCTGAAAGACTTTAAAAAGTTTTATAGGATTATATACACGAAGACCAGTATGGCTTCTTACCTAAAGGACAACTAAAAGATAATGTTAAGGGTAATTTTGAATGTAATTGAACATTTACGCCAACGTAGTGACAAACAGGTTGCATTGATTTTTCTAGGTGGAGAAAAAGCATTTGACAACTTGAACTGGGCCTTTATGTTTAAAGTAGTGGAAAAGATGGATTTTGGATTGGGCTTTATACAGAGTCCATCCATAGATTCCAGAAAGCTTGGATTATAGTGAATGAAGATTTGACCAAACCATGTGGAATTCAGAAAGGAACAAAACAGAATTTTTTTGCTGATGACTCATTGTGCAAGACCCACTAGAGAACACTGGATATGTTATGAGGAAGATCAAAATGTTTGAAGAAATGGGGGGTTTAAAAATAAATTAATTAAAGATGACCATATTGACCAAGAATATAATTGTGGAAAATCAAAAGGAATTGGAATTTAAAACTGATTTTAAAGTTGAGGAAAAGGTACAGTATTTGGGAGTGACCCTTGCTGAGGAAAATTCTAAGCTTTACAAAAATAATTATGTTAAAATGTAGAAGGAGATAAAATTGGATTTAAATAGATGGCAAAAATTAGATTTGTCATTAATGGGAAGAATTTCAGTAATTAAAATGAAAGTACTACCTAGAATGTTATTTCTACTCCAGACTATAGTGATATTGATTAGAGTTTCTTCTTTTAAACAGATATATCTAAATTTATTTGGCAAAATAAAATACCAAGGATTAAAGAGAAGCTGCTACAGGATTCTAAAGACAGAGGAGGTTTGGGTTTGCTGGATCTTAGATTATATTACAATGCTTGTTGTCTGGTATGGCTAAAAGATTGGATAACTTTAAAAAATTCAAGGCTAATAGACCTCAAAGGTTCTAATTTGAGATTTGGGTCACATGCTTATCTGTGGTATGACAAAGTAAAAGTTAAGCCTAGTTTTAAGATTCATGCTATTAGGCAATCAATTGGGCATGCATGGTGGGAGTATAAAAGATTAGTTAATAAATTGCCACTTTGGCTATCACCTCATGAAGCTCTACATAGAACAGAGATGGTATCAGAATGTAAATGAATGACATATCGGGACTTACTGATATTTGAAAAAGAGAGATTCAACATAAAGAGAAGAGGACAATTAGTAAGTGAAGGATTTGTTTGTGATTGGTTTAATTATTATAGAATTTTTGAAAGATTTAAACTTTACAAAAAAAGTTGTTTTCATAGGAACTAAATCTGAACTTGATGTTAATTTATGTTCTGGAGATAACCACTTGATTGCTAAAGTATATAAAATGTTACTCAAGTCAAGATGAATCTGAAAGATGAATATGTTAATGACTTTTGGGTATAACATAATGCTAGATAAATGGGAGAATGTATGAATCAATGGACTACAATTTACATTAAATTATAGCTTGATTTTTTTTTTATATAAAATGATTTATCATTGGTATTTGATCCCTGATAGACTAGCAAAATGTATAAAGGGACTTCTAGTAAGTGCTGGAAATGTAATCAAAATCTAGGTTCATTTTATCACATGTGGCAGTCTTGTAAATATGTTAAAACATACCGGATAAACATAATAATGACAACGTATAAAATATTTAGGATACAAATATTAATAAAAACTAAAGCTTATAGGTATTATGATGACTGCTGAATGAATCGTACATTCCCAAGCACTGGAAAGAAAGAGAGATGCTGGCCATTGAAGAATGGATTTTAAAATTGAATTAGCAAAGATGGCAACATTAATTGCTTTGATTAGAGATAATAGACTAGACAGTTTTATAAGAAACTGGAAACCATTTGTGGACTTTTTACACATTAAATACAATAACAGATAATTGTCAGAAGGATTTCAAGATTAGTGTAATATTTAGCTCAATCTGTTGACTTTTTTTTCTGTGTGTGCGTATGTACAGTATAATGTATATATGTTGTAAGTCGAGGACTGCCAGTATTGGGCAACAGGTCAAAATCCCACAGCCAAAGAGGAATTCCTGTCCTGTGACTGCTCAGGATATAGTCACTTTCCAGCTGATGGTTAGAATGGTGGGATGGAGTGAGGATTCTGTCTCAGTGGATATGTAATTCTGAGTCTGAGGGACAGCTCTGCCCAGTTCCACGATCCCCCAGAGATAGGGAAAAAGCAAAGCTTCAGCAAATGTCTGTGGAGAGTCTCAGTCATGCAGGTCATAGGTGTCTCAAAGGCGGTTTTTTTTCCCCCCAAAGGCAACTGGACTGTTTTTCCCTTGAGGAAGAAGAAAACGTTTTGCTTCTCATCCAAGAAGCTTCATCAGTTTTGTCAGGAAAGCTTCAGTAGGAAAGAAATACTAACATGTCCAAAAGCCAAGACAAACTCAAGAACATTCAATTATGAGTGGTTTTTTCTTGCCTATCCAGCAACTCTATTACTCTGAAATAGGTAAGGCTGTTCTAACTACACCCTTCCTGTCTCTTTCTTCCTTCTGTAAGGTGTTTCCCCCCACACCCATTCTGAACTTCTCTCCCCATCCCCCTCTTCTTAACCCAATACTCACGTTTCTGCTTTCAGCCCTCTTGGTTCTATTACTTCAGGATGATCTTCTTCTAAATTATCTTCTGAAACCAACAAGAGGAAAGCACATCAACTGGGAAAAGCCAAGCCACCTCAGGAAAAGGCTGGAGCAATTTAGTAGTAATGCTGGACAGAGTAATTTCTTATGGCACTGAAACATTCTGTTACAGCAAAGTGTCAACTATTTACAATATTCTTTCTTATGGCTGCAGAGAAATCTCACTGTAAGAATGGATATAACAAGAGTATCACAGTTAGGAAATATGGTGACCCCCCCCTCCCCTTTAGGCTACTTGCATCTCTAATGGTACTTGGTACTAGAGGGGCAAACACATAGAACTATTTATCAGTTTGATTCCCTCTTCTTAATCTGCATTTTTTTTAATAGATAGGACAATATACAACCCGGACTTTTCCACTTATGACAAAAAGTCATTGGCTGCTTGCACTCCCATCAGCCACATGCTTGTCAGCCTTCTGTGATGCAGAATGAAAACTTATCAAGCCACCATACATATCTGGGGATTTGTTTGACAGCTAAACAAGGTTAGGCTCGGAATATGCCACACCTTAATGTGGGATCCCCAAATTAAGTATGGGAACCAGAAATTTAGTTTGCACTATGAGCCTGTGGGTGGGATTTGGCAAAAGTTTTCCTGGGCAGGAAATTGGGACAGTATTATAGAAGGCAGCAACCTATTTCCTACAGTCATGTGTGTTTTGAGAAACGAAAGTTAGCAAACACCGCTCCATACTAAAAAGTGTTTTGAGAGAGCAGGGGAATGTCAAGATGATTTGAAAAGTAAACTTGGCAAGAGATCAGCAGTAGTGAGAAAATGTTTTGGGCTTGATATTGCAACAAGAGCTGACCTTCAGTGTTAATGTGTAACCCCTTCTTATCTAATGCTTATTGAAGTTTTAGATAGCTAAACACAAAAACAAATAATTCAAACCAAGTATCGATAATTACAAAGGCAGGGACAGACTAAGTGGCAGTGCATAAAGATACACCATCTTACAATTGTTCCTTTATATCACTGTATTCCAGGAATGGGCCCCTTTATCGTGTTGGCCGAGGTCTTCTAAGGATGACTAGGATCTGGTGGTGACATCAGCAAATGAAACCAGGCCAACATTCTTGTTCCTTTGGGCCTTTTGTGAGAATGGATGGGTTACTTAAACTCAAAAAGGGAGGTGCTTACCAGAGGCTTATTGCACATGGGGGTGAGGGAGATAGTGTGGAATTAAATAATAATAATAATTTAAAAAATGTACTTCTCAGAATTGGAACCTGCCTGAAGTTGAGCAGCATGAACCTGGGGATGGGGGATGATAGATGGAAGCCAGCGGCAGCACATAGTTTGCCCACCTGGCTTAGTGATGTTTATTTTATTTATTTATTTTATTTTATTTCCAATTTATATACCGCCCTTCTCCCTGAGGACTCAGGACGGTGTACAGCCAGAAATAAAAACATGAAATACAAATATTAAAAGCAATTAAAATATATATAAATTTGGCCCCAAAATTTAAAACTAACAAACCAATTAAAATATTTGAAATTTCTTCTTAAGCCAGCCTGGCTTGTTGGAAAAAATGTGTTTTAAGGGCACGGCGAAAGGCACTTCTCCTTATCTCTGGGGGCAGCTGGTTCCAGAGGGTGGGTGCCCCCACAGAGAAGGCTCTCCCCCTGGGGGTCACCAGCCTACATTGTTTGGCTGATGGCACCCTGAGGAGGCCCTCTCTGTGGGAGCGCACGGGTCGGTGGGAGGTCATTTGTGGCAGTAGGCAGTCTCGGAGCTAATGAAGGTGTTAATGAATGGTTCCAATTTCCCTTCTCTTTACATATAACTTACCAGTTGGCTGGTCTTGAGTCTCCCCCTCCATTTCTTCTGAAGCAATGAAAGCAGCCATGTGGCGTAATTGTCCTGAGTTGAGTTTAGCTGGGATGCGCCAGAAGGATTCCTACAAGAAAAACCAAGGCAAAAAGTGAATTCGTTCCTGACCATCTGAGACGGCAACCTGCGCCTGCTACTGTTTTTATTTCCTTGCAAGTCTTTTGTCACAGAACTACTGAAGTCAGGCTTTAATTAACTTTTAATTTACCATTTTTAATTTTTAACTCTTTATTGTTCTCTTTCCAATATTGTTTTAACTATGTCTATTTTTTATGGTTTTTATTCATAAACCACCCAGAGTCACTTGGGTGAGATGGATGGTGTAGAAATACGATAAACTAAATACATTTGCAAATGATAACAGTTAAATTCGCATCAGCCTAAAGGAAAGAAAATAATCACTAGAAAATGTCATTGGAGATCCAAATGAGAAAGAAAGGATCCAGTGGTACCCTGGTACTCGTCATTAATTGGTTCCAGGAGGCGTGACGAGTACCAAAAATGACGAGTACTAACAAATTTCTTCCATAAGGGTGACCCTTTGTTTTGGCTGGAAAGAGTAGCAAGTCATGAGGCAACTGACAACGACAAGTTCTAGCTTGCATGCCGAATACCAAACAAACGACGAGTACTGGGTCAAAATGTTTGGGTCAAAATGTGCCTAGTACCAAATTCAACACATTTCGAAGCAGTCAAATACCAGGGTATGACTCTACTAGGATAAAGAGCTAACTGTTCACAGAACATACAGAGTAATAAAGATATCACCACCCATTTTACTGTAAAAAAATGGAAATCACAAAATTACCCTATCATGAAGCTGAGATCAGTATATAGCAAGGCCCTGTAACTTAGGGGTCCCCAACCATTTTGGTTCCGCGGACCAGTAGTGGTGGGGCTTCAACAGTTTCGGCTGCAGTGGGGAAATGGTTTTGCGCACACAACCTACATCCTGCGCATGCGCAAATGAAGCTTTGCACGCTTGCCTGCCAATTCGGCGGCCAGATTCCAACGGGCCGTGGCCCAGTAGTAGGCCGTAGCCCAGGGGTTGGGAACCCCTTCTGTAAGTATTTGAAAGTGTTGCTCTTTGGAACTGAGGAAGAAAGGTTGGTAAATTATTTTCTTGCTTTTTCCAGCATCTAGTTCTATATATATTTCAACACATGCAGAAAAGTTTCTCTCAACAGAAACTGGCATACAATTAAACCCAAGATTTGTAAATACAATTGCATCAAAATAATCTAAGAATTTTTGCTCTTCATCTGCACTGGCACTTGCATTCTGAGAATTTCCTAGATCTCTTCAACCTAGAAAGTTCCCCACCTCCCACTCTCACCCAATCAAAAAGGCAAAGGAAAGCAGTTCCCCTACTGAGCTCTGTAGCTTATCTGTTTGATAAAGAAGAAGACCAAAAGAAACATTTAGAACAAATAATACAAATAACACAATTCCTTTAAATCATAGTAGACATTTTCTATAGTCTCTCCCTTTAATTTGGGAATGCACAACCTTCCTTGGACTGAGGGATTCATTCCAAAAGTGTAAGGGGCCAAGACAAATAATTATCTGATTTAAATTAAATTAATAATTAATGATTTTAAAAAATAATAATTAATAATAATTAATTAACTAACTCCCTTTACATTTCATTTTTTCTTATATATCAGAAGAGACAATATTCTCTCTCAGCACCACCCATTCACAGGGTTATTGTTGTGGGGAAAACAGGAAGATGGACTATTAGTTATGTTTGCCACCTTGAGTTAATCATAAACATAAATAAAAGTAGAATAATAATTAATGAATTGTTTTTTAAAAATTGGTGGCAAGTTTTGTAAGCGTCTAACGTCAGCCCTGAAAGCACACAGAGGTCACCTATAGCCCCTCACATCAAAACCCTCACCTGCTCATTGGCTGGAGATCGCACCCCCAATTTCCACAGCAGTTCCTGGAAATCTTTGTGCTCCATGGCGTCCTCAGTTTCTTCAGTCAATGGCACCAAAGGAACAGCCTGGGCACTTCCTGGGGAAACAAAAATCTATCCAGCTATAACTAGAGCAAGCCGAAGAATGCCCTCCCTGCGGGACTTGGGAGTAGGTAGCTTTTTCCTGAGAAGAAAACTAGAGCTTAGCCCTGGGCAATGCTTTATGAAGATTGGCTTAATTAGTAATATGAAATAGCCAAGTCTTCATGCTCAATATAGAAATGTCACCTCCCAAATGGACTACTGTAAAGTACTCTACATGAAAGGGTATCCAAAAGCTTCAGCTGCTGCAAAATGGGGCAGCTCGGGTAATTATGGGCATCCCTAAATAGACACATGTTACATCTCTGCTCTGTGTGCTGCATTGGTTGCCAGTTTGCTACTAGGTCCAATTCAAGGAGCTGATTTTGATCCTACTTGGCATGGGGCCAGGGTATCTGAGAGACTGCCTTCTCTCTATTACATTAATCAGTCCCATGCGATTTGGCAGGAGAGGCACTCTGTGGTTCAGTCTGTGAAAGAGTTCCATCTGAAAGGACCTAAGACCGTGATGGCGAACCTATGGCACGGGTGCCACAGGTGGCACGTGGAGCCATATCAGTGGGCACGCGAGCTCAGCTCTGGTACACATGCGTGCATCGGCCAGCTGATTTTCGGGCCTTCTGGGCACACCAGAAGTCAGGAAACGCACTGTTTCCAGCCTCCTGAGGGCCTCTGGGGCGGTGGGGAAGGCCATTTTTGCCCTCCCCAGGCTCCTAGAAAGGCTCTGGAGCCTCGGGAGAGCGAAAAACAGGCCTACTGGGCCCACCATGCCATCGCATGCCAAAAACGGGGGGAACATGGGGGATTGGGGCACATAGGGGCCATTATGGATGTGGGCACGCGTGCGTGTGACCCCACCACGCTCCCCCCACTTTTGGCACGCGATGACAAAAAGGTTAGCCATCACTGACCTAAGAGATGAACCTTTTCTGGAACACCTTCACTCCTGAAGTGAGGTTATCACCAGCCCTTATGGCCTTCCAGAAAAATTTCAACATGTGTCTTTTTCAGCAAGTCTGGGGGATGCCTTGATAATGGGGAAGCCTGCGTGCTGATTGCTTTGTATGTAACATCCTCACTTTTATGATCTCATTTTATCTCTTCTTATTATTTTAAAGGCTTTGTAAAAATGTTTAATTCCTGGTTTTATTGACAGAGTCACTCTGAGTGAGATGGGCAGCCAAATAAATTCGTCAAATCAACCAACCAGCCAATCAATCAATCAATCAATCAATACCCCAGTTTGTTTGTATTTACCATACTCTCCTCGGGCAGCAGCTGTTCTGTTCAGGCAGTTTTGAAGCCAGAGCAAGGGACCAGCAAAACCTGTGGGTTGAAATTGTGTGGGAAAGTGAGCAGGCCCAGGGGTGCAAGCAACAACAACAATACACACACAATGATCTAATTTTACAGGTGCCCCAATTACATAACTGACATCAGGATGTCAGACACCTTTATATGAATATAATCACACAAATTGAAAATCTCCCTCTCCCTTCAGATATCCATCAGCAGTCCTCTTAGATTAAAGATCCACATTATCGTATTCCTGAATGCCATCTCTACACAAAGAGAAGGAAAAAGTCGACCATGGTATCATGTTGCGCCAGTCGGAGGGGCTGGGGGTGGGGGGCACTGTTTTGTGGTGGTTCTCCTCCTACCTCTCCGACCGGTCGCAATCTGTGTTGGCAGGGGGGCAGCGGTCGGCCCCGAGGCGCCTCGTTTGTGGGGTACCGCAAGGGTCGGTCCTCTCGCCCCTCCTGTTTAACATTTATGTAAAGCAGCTGGGTGAGATCATCTGTGGTTTTGGGGTGGAGTTCCATCAGTACGCTGATGATACTCAGCTGTACATCTCCACCCCAGGCCACCCCAACGATGCCCTTGAAGTGATGTCCCGGTGCCTGGAGGCCATACGGGCCTGGATGGGGAGAAACAGGCTCCAACTCAACCCTTCCAAGACCGAGTGGCTGTGGCTTCCGGCGTCCCGATATAGCCAGCTGGTGCCATCGCTGGCTATTGGGGGCGAATCACTGGCCCCCACGGAGAGGGATCGCAACTTGGGCGTCCTCCTGGATGCATGACTGTCTTTAGAAGAGCACATGACGGCCATGGCCAGGGGGGCTTTCTATCAGGTTTGCCTGATACGTCAGTTGTGTCCCTTTCTGGACCGGGACTCCCTACGCACAGTCACTCAGGCACTTGTCACTTCCCGCCTGGACTACTGCAACGCTGTTTACATGGGGCTCCCCCTGGGGTGCATCCGGAGGCTCCAACTGGCCTAGAATGCGGCCGCACAGGGGATTATGGGAACAACAGGGCGCTCCCATGTGACACCTCTCCTGCGCGAGCTGCACTGGCTCCTGGTGGTCTTCCGGGTGCGCTTCAAGGTGTTGGTGACCACCTTTAAAGCGCTCCATGGCTTAGGGCCGGGGTATCTACGAGACCGCCTGCTGCCACCAATAGCTTCCCACCGGCCAATTCACTCGCACAGAGAAGGCCTCCTCAGGGTGCCGTCTGCCAGACAATGTCAGCTGGCGACCCCCAGGGGGAGAGCCTTCTCTGTGGCGGCACCCACCCTTTGGAATGACCTACCCCCAGAGATTCATACGATATCAGACCTCCGGACTTTTCGCCGAGCCCTGAAAACACATTTATTCCATCTAGCCGGGCTGGCTTGAACCCAGTTGTTTTGGTTTTAATTGGAATTTGGTTTTAAATGGGTTTTTAAAATTGGGCCGAAACTATTTAATTATTTTAAATTGGCTTTTAAATTTTGTATGTTCTGTTTTATTCTGGCTGTTCACTGCCCTAAATCCTGCTAAGAGAAGGGCGCTGTCAGGTTTCAGCGTAATCTCAAATAAATTTCATTCTCAAACACAAAGTCTTTGATGAATCTCTCATTTATTAAAGAATTTACGATCCGACCTAAACTCGTATGCAGCCAAAACTGATTCTCTGAAACCAAACCCCTCCCCTTCTGCCTCACAATATCTCAATGCCCATTGGCCATCTTCCAAGTCAGTCTCTTCTGCCCACTACTTCAGATCACAGGAATGTCCCCCTCCCTTCATCACCTGGGTAACCCTATCTATTAAGGGAGGGGGAGAAGGACAATATATCAAATGACAAGCACTAAATTTCAAACTGTACTGCTAGCTCCGTTTTTTTTTTCCTTTTCTCTTTGATTATGGCAGCGATGAAAAAATGCAACTTAGGTCGCTGACAGGCGGTATACAAATTTAATAAATAAAAAATAAATAAATAAAAAAATCATGGAGTGGGCAGTCCCATTTCAGAACACAGCTTGTGGGAGAACCCGGGAAAAAAAACAGTACACTTTAATGTATCAAAGTTCTTAGAAACAGGAATACCAGAAAAACCAGAAAAAAAGATCATTGTAGGCCTTCATGACCTGAAGCCCATCACAAAAAAGGTCAAATTGGGAAAATTGTTCCTAGGAGTTGGGGTTTCTTATTTGCAAGGATAATGGGGAAGGGAGAAGTGAAAAGCAAATTACAAAAGGGAAAAATAATCCCATTTGAGTCGAAGAGATAAAATACATTCTAATAGATGTGCTTAGGTCCATATTAAAACATGGATAACATATGGGGATTATGGGAGAAATGAATGGGAAAAAGCCACCATTACATCAATTAGCGGTCTCCAAAAACTCCCACCCCCAATCAGATTACTTATCTCTCTTGATAAACCTCTTCTATAGCCACTGGGGATGCAAAGTTATATAGTTTGGAGGTTAGGCAATTTGGTTAGCCCATACCCCACACCACTCTGGGTGGTTGTGCAGGAGATATCTGGAGAATTTTTTAAGAAATCATTTGAGGGGGGAGAAATTCTGGGAGCTTAGGAAGCTGAGTTTGTATCCCAGCACTACAATCTGTGACACTAGACAGCGTCATCACAATATACTGTAGTTCCTCCTTTTGTAATCAGGGAGACCAATTTCTCACCTTCTTGTCTCAGGCTTTGCACAAGTTTTTGATCTGAAGCATCTCCCCACATTTTCTTGGACTCCCCGCCCCAGGATTTTTGGTCCTTGTCATTTTCAACATCCTCCTTGGCTAGTTCATCTTCTTGTTCTTCTTCTTCACTATCCAAATCATCCTTTTCCTCTTCATCTTCATCATCTACCTCATCCAGGTCAGGCACTTCAGAATCTTTGGGGAATGAGACCTTATTCTGAAAGAAAGAAACAAGTCCATCTCTTAAGAGTACGGAACAGCAGGAGATGCTAAATTAGGGTGTTCCTCCTTCAATAATCCACACTAGAGAGAAAAACAACCATTACTTCAGATGTAATAACAGCAGTTTTATCACCTCCAGTATTTTTGGCTGACTCAAATTAGTCTCTTGACGGACATTTTATATTAAATGAAAGATAAGATTTTGGATATCCCTTGTGAACTACTTTTGTTTTAACTGATATTTTGAAAGGCTCAGTTAGAAAAGATTGACAGATTGAAGGAAGTGTCAATTTGACTAGAACAACAATTCTACCCTTTTTTTTTTTTTTTGGAGAAAGAAGGCATGTTTGAAGAAGTAGAGTTGAAGGAAAGAAGGAAGCTCAAAGATCAACTATGGAGATTCTCGGTCATCCAGGTCATGGTTGTCCCAAAGGTGCTTTTACAAGAGGCAACTAGACTTTCTTTGTTTTTCCTTGAAGACTTTTTGCTTCTCATCCAAAAAGCTTCTTCAGTTCTAACAGTTGCCTCTTAAAAAAGCACCTTTGGTAGAAAACTCAAAGAAGATCATATCTGAGAAACTGCATGTGTGAGAGTTTAATATATACCCCTTCCCTCCTACTATTAAATAAATCAAACTAGCCCTGGATTTATGATGCTATAGATGCATAGATGTGGGCATGCTCACATTTTCAAAGTGAGGTGTGCAGATAGGAAAAGGGATTGGGAGTGGTGGTGGTGGTGGGTGTAGCATACCGATCTAAGCGAACCAGATTTGCGCTTGCGCTTCTTGTAAAGCGCCTTACGCTCAGACACCAGCCCCATGCTAAGCATCTTCTCAATAATGCGGGCTTTGGATCGTTTCGCTGTGATGTGCTTCATTACATTGGACAGGATATCTATAGAGGGAGGAAAGAGGCAAAGGCAGTGTGAGCAAACAGAAGGAGTATACCAGTATATTTAGTTCCCATTGCTGGTTCCAAGTAATTCAGTTTATTGAGTGACCCAGAGCAAGTAAGTAAGACATCATATGAAATTCCTATTCACTTTACAACCAAGTTCCAGGTCCCAATTGTGGTCACTAAACGAGGACTACTTATAATTATTTCAGAGAAGCCAATTCAAAACTTGGGAGACAGAAAAAGCAGAGATTGCCGAACAGAGATGAGTAACTCTTAGCTTTAGGAGGCTCACTGAAAAATAATCCCTCCATAGTAGAGAATTCACCACCAAAAAAGTTCGTGAGGCCTTAAAAACATTTCTGGTCCCAGCTCCCTCATCTCCACCCAGCTTATCTCACACCTCCAGACATCAGAGCTCTATCTTGGATGCAGATTATCTCACCATCAGAGTCCTGGAACTCTTCAAAGAGCCGGCGAAGTTCTAGCTCCTGCTCCTCTGTCCATAGCACTATGCGAGTCCCTTTCCTGCCGAAGGAAATTAATCAGGCTTGTCACTACAGTACAGGTTGCAACAGGTGGCTTTTTCAATAAAAAATACCCAAGAGTTGAATTCTTCTATCAAAATGTAGGCTTGGGTTTTTTTTGTTTCATTTTCAAAGTGTTCAATCTTCTAATCGAGAAAGGCAATATTTTGGCTGCTAAGGGCCCACGTTCAGTTTGTTGGGCAACAGAGGCCACAGTGGGCAGAATGGTATAACAACAGCCAAATGAGTGGGGCTAGGATTTCGAGGCAAAATGCAAAATGGGGAGGGGTATTATGGCTTGTTTTGTTTTTTAAGTGAGTCAAAACTACAGGTAGTTCTCATTTAACTAGTTTCCAAAGTAACGATGGTGCTGAATGACTGGTACTTATGACCAGCCCTTGAAGTTCCAGCTGTCCTAGCATCCCCACCATCACAGGATCGCAGTCTGGGAGTTTGGCTATTGGTTTGCATTTACAACAGCTGCAGTGTCCTGTACACACATGGTCATCATTTGTGATGCTCCCTGGTAGCCTCCCTCAAGTAAAATCAATGGGGAAGCTGACAAGAAAGGTTGTTAGTCGCTCTGGCAAGTTATTTGTCTCCTATCCTGCTTGGCAGGAGCCACTCCTGACCTTCCTGGACTGTAGCTGCCTGTGAGTCTCTTGGGACTCATTTAACTACCTCATTTAACTACCTCACTTAACAATGGCAACAGGGCGTGTGGGATTGCCGTCACCAAGTGATACAGTCACATGATGTCGCTCTTTATGGCTGCATTGCTTAGTAATGGAAATTCTGATCCTGATTACCGTCACTGACCAAGAACTATCTATATCCTACAACTTACATATCCTTGTTTTGTTTATAAAATACATTTTATAGCCATCCACCTCAAGAACATGTGAGCAATCCATCTGGGTGGCTCCCAACATTAAAATAAATAAAAAGATACAAAATAAGAAATAAAACACACAACAGCTGAAGAATCATAAAAAATTGTTAAGAGGCAAAGCAAACACCCATTTCATCCTTTAAGCATTCTTCCCACCAATGCCTCTTCTGTTACTACAGCTCCTAGCCAAGGAAAGGTATTCACTCAGCAAGCGTGATGGAAGTAGCACAAGCAACACCTTTCTGCTTACACAATCAAGGTAAGCAAGAGACTAGAGGGTAGAAAGATAGAGCTCCGTTTAGGGAAACATGGTTGAAATTATCAGTAAGAAAGAGCTATGAACAGAGAGTTCGATAGCTCATCTCAAGGAATCTGAGCCTTTCCTAGTAACATCGGTTTGCATCCAAATCAATCCATGCCGATCATTTTGCTTTTTTAAAAAAATATGTTTATGAAGATTTTGAATTCATGAGAAGTGTTAACATGACCTACCGCTCCTGAGGAAAGTCTCGCATGCTGCTCACCAACCCCAACTGTACCAGTTTCCTGGCCACCCGCTTTCGTCCTTGGTGATGAGAGCCGAGATGTGACAGAATGTTATCAAGCACATCTTCACCTGATGGGTTGAAAAACAAGACTTTGAGAGGAACAGAAGACCTGGTGCTTGGACTTTGGCTAAGACGGTGGAGAGAAGCAAAAAAGCTGGGTTGGGCATTATACAGGCAGTCCTCGACTTACAACCATTCACTTAGCAATCATTTGAAGTTGCAACAGCACTGAAAAAAGTGACTTATAGTCACTTTGCACACTTACGACTGTGGCAGCATCCCCAGTTGCATGATCAAAATACGAGCACTTGACAACTGGTATGTGTTTATGTGGTACCCATTTGTTACCTTCCCAGTTGGGTTCTGACAACAAAGTCAATGGGGGAAGTCAGATTCACTTAAAGGACACACGATTCACTTACTAACAGCAGTATTTTGCTTAACAATTATGGCAAAAAGATCATACAATGGGGCAAAGCTCACTTCATAACCGCCTTGCTTAGGAATGGAAATTTTGGGCTCCATTGTGGACATAAACCGAGGACTACCTGTACACAGGTGTGCCTAGTTACGGCTCCTATAGCCATTTGTAGCATGTATAAGGATAATCCTCTCCCTAGTTAAATGCCACTACAATTCCGCCACTACAATCACTCTTGCTGACCAGTAGCCTTTCTGCAATACAACACCAGTTTCAAAACTACACTTCCCATTTTTACACACATACACACTTCCTTTCCCTTATTTTCTTTAGGAGAACAAAATGTGAAGAAAACCTTCTCTTATAAGAGCTGCATTAACACAGCATGCGCTGACAATCCAGTCTGACGTGCCAGGATAAAAGTATTGTGCTAATGCTGCCTTGTGTTCAATTATGAAAAGAACATTAATTTAGATTATTTATACAGTCTCCCACCTCATACAAGTGACTCTGGGAGACTTACAAGATTAAAAACAAACCCATCAGAGCACCCAGGACTAAACTACTAACAACCACCCACAGTACCAGAATTTATCTGCACCCTTAGAACAATGCTGCCCGGCTTTAGAGCAGGTTGGAATTTGAGAACCTATTAACTGAAGAAAGGCAGCTTGGGACATCAACATAGGGATTGTTTATGAAAAAGATCTGGAAATCTCTTCCAACAGAAAATTCTCTTTCATTTCAAAACTAGAGCTCCGAAAAAAGAGGAGTCAGGAATATACTGGAGGCTGTTCTGCAGTGGGCCACCAAATAAGAGTCTTCTTTATGGGATCCCAAACTTTTCTAATGAAAGTTTCAGCTCATCCCAAGCACTCAGTTACATTCTTACCAGCCACAGTATGGAAGGCCCTAAAGTGAGTTTTCATCTTGCACTGCTTTTCAGTTGGCTTTTCTTCCGATGTCCCCCTCCTGGCAATTAGGTACCTACCTTCCACTTCTTTATACTTGTGGTAGAGCTCTTGAAGTTCCTCCTCCTCTTTTTCAGTCCAGGCCTTGTGTGAATTAGAACTGCGAAGGAAAGAAATATCCTACTGAGAAAATTTCCCCATGAAATATTATTTGAACATTTGAAATTTGAACATGTCTGCAGGAAAAAAAACATTCGTAAGGTTTCTGGATTTATGTAGAACTGATGGCATCCAGCATTGTTTGATATGGCCTCCTACATGTTGATCTAAAGTTAACCTGTCCTCTGCCAGGTGGGGTTTATTGGTGATAACCAGCACCCTGATTTGCACCCATAAGCCTATCAAGAGCCAGTGGAACTTGCAGAATAGTGGCATTACATGGGGATGTTGAGGTGCACCCATTAGCAATAGCAATAGCACTTAGAGTTACGTACTACTTCACAGTGCTTTCCAGCCTTCTCTAAGAGGTTTACAGAGTCAGCCTATTGCCCCCAACGATCTGAGTCCTCCTTTGACCGACCTCGGAAGGATGGAAGGCGAGTCAACCTTGAGCCAGTTGAGACTTGGAACGGCCAAACTGCTGACAGCTAGCAGTCAGCAGAAGTAGCCTGCAGTACTGCATTCTAACTACTGTGCTACCGCGGCTCATAGGTGCACCCATTATTATCCATGCTGCTGCCTTCTGGACTTGTTGCAGCTGCTGGTGGTCTTCAAGGGCAGCTCCAGGTAGAGCTGCAGAAATCCAACCAGGATGTAGTTAAAGAATGTATGACTATGAAGAGAGCCTCCCGATACAAGATGGAGTTATATGAAAACAACACAAATCACACATCAGCTCTGAGTGCGGGGTGTCCAGTCTCACTCGGAACCAAAGGTAGAAAATCCTCAGATCTAGATACTGGGGAAGAGAGGGGAGGAAGGGCAAAACCCGCAGCCGCTTGTCTTACTATGATTAAGTCAAAGCCTGTTTTTTTTTCCTCCATCCAGATCACCACAACTTCCAGATACTGAGAAAGAACCAAGGCAGCATTATTTGGTCAGGCAGGGTAGCGGTATGTAGCCAAATTATCATATTGATGATAACTAACCCCTTGCCAATGGATGACATCACCCAGCGGCTTTATATTCATAGATAGGTATCCTTATCTATGAGAAGCAATTTAGTGCAGTGGTTAAGGCACTGGCCCAGAATCTGGGAGACTGCGAGTTCTAATTCTGCCTTGGGCACAAAAGTCAGCTGGGTGACTTTGGGACAAGTACTCTCTCTCTTTCAGTCCTAGGAAGGAGGCAACAGCAAACTACTTGTGAAATCTTGCCAAGAAAAGTATAGGGACTAGTCCAGGTAATCACCAGGAATCAGGAGTGACTTGAAAGTGTGGGGGGGGGGGGTTTGGTGCACATGCATGTACACATATGTCCTTATACCCTGGAAGCCTGTTTGATCAGAGAAATTAAGGAACTGTCTTTTTTTCTCAGCTCTATTTTAGTATCCTGGATATGAGATAGCAACTCCTGGTTTTTCCTTTCCATTTTTCTTAGTCAAATCAATGGCTGGAACAAGAGCAACTTTTGTTACAACTCTGATTAGCCTCTCTAAAATGCATAACTTCCTGAAACCGGGGTTTCCGTAGTTTGAGAACACTGTCTAAATGGCTGGAGGTATTTCCCTCTGTTATTCAATACTTAACTTACAGGCAGTACTATGGTGGTAGTAGTCCAGCATCCAGTGCAACATTTCTCAAAATGTTCCCCACCCCTACCGGTAGAAATTAGGTATTAACCAAAATCCCTGTGCTCACCTTCCATCTTCCTGTAACACTGTGTAGCCTTCAGTCATTTCTCGAACCACAGCTGTGCTTTTCCAGAACAACAGTTCCATGTAGGCTTTTTTGTTGGTCGATGCCAAGGCAAAAAATTTGCCCACAATGTACTTGGCAAAGGTCACCAGCTCCTAAAATGTATAGGTATTTTGTTTTGTTTGTTGTAAGTAAGCCCAAAAGCTGAACAGAATAAGTGGTCCTCATTTAACGTTTGCTCATTCAGTAACTATTTAGAGTTCAATAAGGGGGCTGAATAAGGGGTGCTTATGACAAGTCCTCACAGTTGCAGTCATTGCTGCAATCCTCATGGTTACACAATCCCGGTTCATGTGCTTGGCAACTGGATCATAATTAGGACATCACAGCATCCTGTGGTCATATGCAAGCTTCACTGCCAGCTTCAGATAAGCAGAGTTAATAGAGTTGTAAATGCTGATAACATGACTACAGGATGTTGTGACCACATGGGATTCACCTAACAATGGCAAGTGGGACTGCGGAAACTGCTGTCAGAAGTCAGAGCAATCACATGACATTGTGCCTTATGACCCTGTTGTTTAGCAACAGAGTACCCAGTCCCAATTATTGTTAATAAGTGAAAACTAACTATATTTCTACAGTTAATATTTGGAAGCATTTCATTAAAGAAAATTCTTCTTTTCTGAAGTAAATGGGCAGTTCAAAAATGTGAACGAACGAAATGTTCCCTCGCCTTCCCAGTGAAGCAGACTGTTGATCTATGTTCTGTACTTTTTTAGTTCTGCTTAGGAATATTGTATTACAGATGGGAGAAAGTAGGATGCATGTCCAAATTAAGAACACAGAAAGGTATTTTTGAAATTTGGGATATATATATATTTATATATATATCCCACTTCTGGGGTCTGAGACTTCTGGATTAAAATTTTCAATTATTTTTCAGACATCTTTTCCACAGGTGTTACGGTCTGATTTCCATATTCAAATAAGGCTTTTTTAAAAAGCCGGATGAATACTGGTTAGGAATTCTGAATTCTGAAATCCCAATATATCCTATCTTTCTCCATTGGAAGAAGTTTATCAAGCCTGCAGGACTGTGTGTTCTGCCGTTCTGCGTATATTTAAATCATAAATGGTGTGCTGCAGCTTCAGAGCTGCAAATAAGCCTGTGATAGCATGATTCATGCATTTTAAGCTACAGATGAAGTCCTGAAATATCTTTTATAATTTTAAAAAAAGCACCCACCTCGACCTAGGCAATTTGTATTATAGGTAGTCCTTGACTTAGAACTATTCATTTAGTGACTGTTGAAAGTTACAATGGCACTGAAAAAAGTGACTTAAGACCATTTTCCACACTGATGACTTTTGCAGCATCTACATAGTCACGTGATCAAAATTTGGACGTTTAGCAACTGGCATGGGTTTGTGATGGTTGCAGTATTCCATGACCATGTGATCACCTTTTGCGATCTGATAAGCAAAGTCAATGGGGAAGCCAGATTTACTTTACATTCGTGTTACTAAATTAACAACTGCATCACTTAATAACTGTGGCAAGAAAGGTCATAAAATGGGGCAAAAGTCACTTAACAACCGCCTTGTTTAGCAATGGAAATTTTGGGCTCAATTAGTTGAGGACTACCTGTATAAAGATCCACCATTTGACATTGCTCGTCCAGCATTTATCCATTTTAAATGCAGAAGTGAGGAAAAGTTACCTAAACCTGAATCTGGGCAACTAACAATACATGAAAACAATAAACAGATATGCAAAATGAAAAAAAAAAACCCCACCAAATATGCCACCAAACACGAATCTAACTACTCAATGGGTGATTTAATGGGTAATTTAACTTCCCAACCCTCCAGGCATCTGAACATATCCAGGTCTTCAGTGCTTTATGGATCACCAGCAAAAAGACCAACTTCTATGGAAGACCAGCAGGGGCCAATCGGATCTTGGAGGTTGTGGTTTTTTTAGAGGGCAAGCGCTGCTACAGAAAACACATGCAATACAGGCAGTCCTTGACTTAGAACAGTTCATTTAGTGACCATTCAAAGTTACAATGGTACTTGGGAAAATATTTGAATAGGACGATTTAGAGTTAGGGTTAGGTATTAGAAAAATGATTGATTTTAAATTAAAGGGTTGGAGAAAAACTTGGAGAAAACAAGGAGAGGAGGGGAAAAAAGAAAAATTGACTAAGATTAGGGCGAATGGTAATATTGGTTATACATTAGAAGAAACAAGGAAAAGAAAAGAAAAAATAGAGAGAAAGAATATTATGGCAAAAAGTGAAATATATAAATTGTGTTGGAGATAACTAAAAGCTGTACAAATTTGTGACTCGACCAATACTCTGTTCAGAAAAAATGCATTGTTTATTTGTTAAAAAATTAAAAAAAACTTTTATAAAAAAAACAAAGTTACAACGGTACTGAAAAGTGTGACATCACCGTTTTCACACTTACGACCTTTACAGCATCCCCATGGTCAAGTGATCAAAATTCAGATGCTTGGCAGCTGACTCATATTTATGACGGTTGCAGTGTCCCGGGGGTCATGGGATCCCCCTTTTGCGACCTACTGACAAGTAAAGCCGATGGGGAAGCCAGATTTGTTTAACAACCAGGTTACTAATTTATCAACTGCAGAGGTTAACTTAACAACTGTGGCAAGAAAGGTTGTAAAATGGGGAAAAACTTGCTTAACAAACGTCTCACTTAACAACAAATTTTGGGCTCGACTGTGGTCATAAGTCGAGGACTACCTGTACGTATGGACGTCTGCTCCCTTCCCTGTGTTTAATCTTATACTTTGAATCTAATCTCTCATCAAACTCATAACCAACCACACACATTCCTGTTCCCCCTCACCTTATAAGCTCCAGCAGCAGGGTCACTAAGGAGGCGGTTGAAAAGGCAGAAGACCGAAAGCTGAAAGAGTAAGGCCTCCATCTTGAGGTCATAGGCAATGCGGTGCAACATCTTGACCACGCAGTGATTAGTGTGGGGGCTGTTCTGCTGATAATTTCTGAACAGCAGGAAGTAGGCCTTGACGACATTCGCACTAGCAAACCTGCACCACAGGATACAGACATGAAGGCATGTTCTGGGAAACAGCAGGGGAAGATTACTTGCGCACGCAGGCTGGAACTCAGAACATCAAGGGAATAACAACATTCAGCTTCTTCAGTGTTTTCAGATGCATCAATTACTGTTTCTAGTAGTCGACTAATGCCACTTATGTGAGTTATGACAAACCAGGAAAACAGAACTCATGACCTGGTTTTGAAGTTCCAACTATTGGGCCCCCTCCAGGGTCACAATTATGTTATGATTGAAAATAAGGGCTCGGCAGCACGGCCTCAGGTAGGGTCATTTGCAGCGTCCCATGGTCATACGGCCAAGCTTTACAATAGTTTTTGCCAAAACCCGATACTCGCTTACAGTTTTTGGCAAAACCGCACTCGCAGATCATTAAGCAAACACTGATTTGCTTAATGATCACGGTGTTCGCTTTACAACCGTGGCATTCACTTAATGACCGCCACAAAAAAAAGATCACAACATATGACCATAATGGGCAGACTCCATTACGGTCGTTTGTCAAGGACTACCTGTATTATGGGTAAGAGTAAGAATGCGTGGAAAATTTTTGACGTCTGAAATACTCCTTGCACGAAGAAGATAAATAGACTGAGAAAAAAACTTACCGCTTCACGTAATCCAGGAAGCTGAACTCTTTTTCAGATACCTGCACCGATGCCAACTCTTCCTCAGCAGCTTCCTCATCCTCAGCAGCCTCCTCAGAGTCATCTGGGTCAGTTGCTGCCTGCCCTGAATACATGCAGGAGGTTTAAAGGAAAATGTCATTAATCCATCTCAGAAACACAGAAATCTTGCCTGAGAAAATGTGTATCTGTGCATACACGCATGATGATATACTGTTGTTATAACAATATGAGAAATGCCACTTTAGAGATCTGTATAGTGTTGTGCTGCTGCTTAAAAAATAGTCCAGCCCAGAGGTTCCCAATCTTTTTCGGTTCGCGGCTCCCATAGCAATCCGACTTGCAACTGCGCATGCGCACTAGACGTTTCAGAAATGGCGCATCAGCGTTAGACCCAGCGGGCGGAATATTTCGCGGCGCCCTTATGACGATAGCGCGGCTCCCCAGGGAGCCGCGGCTCACACTTTGGGAACCACTGGTCCAGCCAGAAAAAGACCAAGATATCCTAAACTATTGAAAGAATCCATGAAGGGCAGGGGTAAGAGGAAGTCTTAGCCATAGCACTAGCAATAGCACTTAGACTTATATACTGCTTCACAATGCTTTACAGCCTTCTCTAAGCGGTTTACAGAATCAGCATATTGCCCCCAAAAATCTGGGTCCTGCAGTACTGCATTCTAACCACTACGCTACTATGGTTCTTTCAAGTCTTAGTCTCAGGGAAGCTGCATAGGGAGTATACTCACGAGGGAGATTGGCAAATAAGATTTGCTTCAGCAGCTCCATTTCTTCAACCGGATCAACAGTGGATGATCCAAACACGTCTCCTTCGGGCCACACTTCCCTTATGGAGCAGAAGAAAGGAAGTTTAGCTAAGTGCAGGAGATAGATAAATTTCCCTTCACAGCATCAAACACTGCAGACACTACAGGCAGGGTTAAACACAAAGCCACCAATATCTATCTATTGCTTAGCAACTGTTATTGTAAAGGTTCAGCAAATATAACTGATTTGGAGATGTGTGTATAAATCTCAAATGGATACTACCGAGAAATGCAATATAAAGAAGTGGCTTCTGATCTTTACAGCAATTATCAGTACGTTTATATTTTACCCTCCGTTTCTAAAGTTGTATCTTAATTTCTTTCCATAACCTACCCTTTCGAATAATCAAATCTGTAAATCATAAATTCATTTTTTGGGGGTTTTTTTAGCAAAAAAGTCCATGAAGGTTTTCCACTCACTGATCAATTTAGTAGTCGTTCTTTCTTTAAGCAAACAAATTAATTTTGCCACTTCTCCTAGTTCTGTCATCTTTTCCCCAATGAGACCATTGAGGGCTTCCTCAGTGCAGGAATTCAGAAGATTCGCTTATGCGTTGATGAAAAGACTCCCCTATCCAATCATTGTCCTTCTAGTCCCATTTCCAGTTGCTCTCCAGTTGGAGAGCAATAACCTGGCTGAATCAGGATAGGATATTGCTCTGAACTGTTGCATACAGACCTGCAGTTTTTATCTGAAAGCTAAAAAGACACAGAGATGCTTCTTTAAAAGTTGCTCCCTTACCTTGCTGAGCGCAAGAGTGAGAGTGCTTCTGGTGCCTGGCCAGTTAATAAGCTGTCCTGGATCCGTGTCATGGCCTCAGCTCGCTGCTCCTCTAACGGAATCTCTGATGCAGCATCAAAAGGAATGACGTCATCTGGAGGAGACTCAAAACCCTGGCAAGAAAAGATATTGGATGGAAACCTGTGATAGCAAGATCCTTTTTTTTGTGTGTGTGTGCAAAAGAAAGAAATTTCAGCAACAAAATGTTATAGATCCAAACAAAAGATTCTGCATTTTGCTACAGTCAACGAATGAATTTCAGGTAACCAAAGCAAGTTTTATGCATGTGTAAATTAATCAAGAATAAGCTGGAATGGCATGGAAATGCACAGGAATGGCTTCAGAAGGAAAAGGACCATCATTCCTTCTAGCCCACTTTTATGAAGTCTTGGAAAATAGCACTAACCTGTAATTATTAGGAAGAACCATTTTAAAAAATCAGTTTGTTGTCCCAAAATGTCAAACTGGGCTTAGAGGATAAAAAGATGGGAAGAAAAACCTGGCATTGAAAGGGGTCTAGCAGCAGGCTGCTAGAACAAACTATGTAAACAAAAGGAATAATACCTCCACCCACCATACCTTCGCTTTAGAGAAAGACCTCCGGGTATTTCTCTGCGCCCTCAAGACCTTGTTGTTCCGCCAGGCTGGATTATCAACGTAAAATTTTAAATTGGGTATTTTAAACTTGGGGTTTTAAAATTTAGCCAAATTATTTAATTGATTTTAAATTATTTTAAATTGATGTCTGTTTTGTGCTTTTAATAGGCTGTACACCGCCCTGAGTCCTTCGGGAGAAGGGCGGTATAGAAATAAAATTATTATTATTATTATTATTATTATTATTAAAGGGGAGAAGGAAGAAAAGTCCTATTGATCTAGTTAGTGTTCATATTCCTTCTACAAAGGCTGATCTGGAAACAAAGTAACACAATTTGCACAACAGCAAAAAACTATTAAGATATCCAGGAGAGCTCTTCCTTTGTTTGCAAGGGTTGTGTGCAATTGAAGATGTTTCCCCCACCCCCCAAAGATGTCACAATGGGTCTTTTTTTCTATACCTCACTTACAAAGAGTTCATACAAACTCAGCCACAGAGTATTTGTGCTTTGTATGCAGAAGGTAATAGGTTCCTGTTCTGGCACCTCCAGGTAGAAGACTCTTCTCTAAAAACCTTGCCAATCACCTCAAGAAGTGGTGCAGAAGCTGGCACCTTCTGCAACTTGAATCCAATCTTGTTTTATAAGACAACATGCCAAAAAGGAGAAGGACCTCTGCTCATTGTGAGCAAGCTGGAACCCAGAGGTCCCGACGTCTGCATTCTGAAGAGGCAACTTCCTGCCATCTAGATTAATCTTACCTTTATGCACTTATCAATTTGCTCCACCAGCTTTGGCCACACCTCCTCCAACTCTTCAGGAGTTTGGGGTTGCACACCAGGCCCAGCAGAATGAGCCTTGGACTTCTTTTTCCTCCTGTACTTCTTGTTCTGCAGCAAAACAAAACAAAACAATTTCTGAACCGTGTTTTGAGAATATTGATATAAGACTTATTTACTGTATTGATTGGGGTCACTGAGAACTTTACTTCAGCAGCATCTAGAGGGTCAAAGATCCTCCAGCGTTAATCTAGATTATAGCTGGATTCAAACTCAGCTTTCTATATGACATTGGCTAAGCTCTCTCACAGATCAACCTGCCCCAGTTAGGTACCTTAGGAAAGAAAGACCCTCGACTCCATTTAGGTGAAGGGATAGGTTCTTTTAGTAAAGGTTGCTGGCTGCAGTAAAGTCAGGCTAGAACTAAGATTCTTGTGCAAAAGGTTACAGATTTTTTCCCTTCATCCCAGCCCCCACCCTTGACGAGTTTGTCTCCATCCAATGAGGAACTGCATAGGTGTTTTGAGAATTGCTGAGATGTTTGGGGCAATCTGCATTCCATTCTCAGGGTGTGTGGCCTTGAGGACTGGCAGAAACTGGATGGGTGCTTTCCTGATCTTCCTCAAGCTGTCATTCCCGCCCTCCCTATTTCCCATCATATCCCCATACAAGTTTATTGCCCATTTGTCCCCCTCTCTCCATTTATTTATTTATTTATTTATTTATTTATGGTTCGATTTATATGCCACCCTTCTCTGGAGACCCAGGGCGGCGTACAATGCGTTAAGCAATAGCCTTCATACTTTGGTATATACCTGCTTAGTAGCGCTTTCGCCGCCCCCCCCCCAAAGCGGTGTTCTTTTTTATACAAAGTCAGCTTATTGCCCCCACAATCCGGGTCCTCATTTTACCTACCTCGAAAGGATGGAAGGCTGAGTCAGCCTTGAGCCTGGTGAGATTCGAACTTGCAGTAATTGCAGGCAGCTGGTGTTACTTAACAGCACTTAGTCTGCTGCGCCACCAAGGCTCTAGTGGCTTTTAGACCACTACCTGTTTTACTAGAATAATAGTAAATGATTCCTCATTTAGTGACCATTTGAAGTTACAATTATGAAAATGTAACTTTACAACCATTCCTTGCATCTATGACCTTCTGTCAAGCAAAGGACAGAATTACAATACATTGAGCTACAGTGTCCCATGGACAAACCTCAGCAGCTCATTGGCTACTTTGCAGAAGAAGGACTACCCCTTCAGCTAAGCCAATCCATGGCCTGTATGTATGTATGTATAAATGTATGTATGTATGTATGTATTTATTTATTGGTTTGATTTATATGCCACCCTTCTCCAGAGACTCAGGGCAGCTTACAATGTGTTAAGCAATAGCCTTCATACTTTCGTATATACCTGCTTAGTAGGGCTTTCGCCCGCCCCAAGTGGTGTTCTTTTTTATACAAAGTCAACTTATTGCCCCCACAATTCGGGTCCTCATTTTACCTACCTCGGAAGGATGGAAGGCTGAGTCAACCTTGAACCTGGTGAGATTCAAACTTGCAGTAATTGCAGGCAGCTGGTAGCTAAGTGCTATTTAGCAGTGCTTTAGTCCACTGCTCCACCAGGCTCCTCCTTTTCCCTAACCTTTGATGGCAGGATGCCGGCAAGGCGCCAAGCTGCAGATGGCAGAACTGACACCAACCACTTATGGGGGAGCATAGTAATGAAGAAAAGAAGTAATGAAGAAAATAGTAATGAAGACATTCCTCATAGTAATGAAGAAAAGAAGCCGTTAGCTTCTTAAAGAAAAAATCGGCTAACAGTGAAAAGAATAAATATATACATTGACCAAAAGGTTCCTAAAGAAATGATTGGAAATTCAAAGGAAAGAAACTCAATCCCCATGCCCCAAAATACCTGGACCACTAGGTTTTTTCTCCCTTTGCAAAATTTCTCCAACATCTTCAAGTAAAGATGAGTTGTCTCCACCAGATCTCTCAGAAATGACCTGGGTTGCTTTTTCTCATCAAATTTACGGAAAAGAGTGAGGAACAGCTCTCGATATTCCATCACGTAGAAAATGTTATCTAGAGGAAGTAAGTGCTCGTCATTAGTTTCATCTAAGCAAAACCAACATTCCCTAAATAATGGAGAGGGGAAGTAATAATAAAGTGGGTAAGACTTTGCTCCCCCTACCACCATCACCACTGTAGTTTAATTTTGGGAGCTGAAAGGCCACTGTTGCTTTTCTTTTGATTTTCTATTTGCTCAGCAAATATACTTTTAAATGTATATGCTGAGCAAATTATTAAATCTGATAAGAAAAACATGGAGGCTCCTAGGGGTACAAAGTTCAGTGATAGAGAACAGAGTATATGTTCAAAAGGCTTCAATTTATAATATCTTCAGGGAATGGCTAGAAAACTCCTATTTAAAATGCTTCAACTAAGTTGCCCATTCGTGTTAAGAGTTCGGGACTAGCCAGACCAAAGGTTTATCTATGAGCCTATCCCTCCAAGCAAATGTACTTCTGAGCCTTTCTCTGAGAATCGGTACAGATTATAATTGGTTTCTACTTCCAGCAGAAAACCTAGAACGTTATGCCAGGAAATAACTTGATATGTAATGAAAAAAACTTCACTCTTAAGGACGTGGCTGCTGTTGCGCACAGCTTCTTCCTGGGAACGGTCCATTTCATGCATAGTCATTAGCAATTCTTGGTAAGCCTTGAGAGCCAGATGCATCCTGAGAGACAAGGAAAAGAAGTTGAGAAGCAGGAATTCCTCTGACTTTGCATAGGAAGGTGAGATAAATGGCATTATTTAAGACTACCCAGGCAAAAAAAGAAAAAAAAAAGATCAAGAATTCTACTCCATAGTGAGAATGTCCTCTCACCTTTTAGACCAAGAGGTGATATCCTTCTTATCTACGATGCTCATTTCATAGTAGTTGGTCAGACTCCTTTCAATGAAATGGAAGGTCCGAACACCAACCGTCTCAGAAACCAGCTGAGGCTGGAAAGAAGAGGCCCGGTTGAAGGCCATAAAAAAGGCCATAGCCCATAAGTAGTATGTCTCATCATGCTGTTGGGCCTTTTCCCTGAGCAAGTGATCCTGGGGAAGGAAAGAAAGAGAATGGAAGGGATCCATCAAATATACTGGTCTTTAACTTTAAAGGGAATAACCTGCATTTTAACAGCATCCAAGAACTTAACACTGTGGCTAAGGAGCAATAATGTTCTTATTCTTCCTTCCTGGCACGAGAGGAGGAACAAGAATCACTGAAGCGCAAAAAATTGACTTCTAATATCTCCCACCTGGGTGCAAATTGGCTCAGTGAAGCCACCCTAATCCCAATGAATCTGATCGCTGCCCTGTCCTATAAACAAGGGCCGGAGATCTCCCTCTTCTCTTTTATGGTACCCTGCAATTGGCCAACTCCACACTTGAAATTCCTTCTCACCTTGACGAGGTACATGAGACGATTGTAGCAGTTTTCCAAGAACTCCACACAGAACTCCTGGAGGAAGCGCCGCACGTTTAGGGCAGAGCGGCGAGGAGGTCCTTCACCATCACTGGCGAGCTGCTGCCTTTTTGGCACCCGGCGGACCTCCTTGCCTAGATCATGGCTGTAGTTCTTCACCTGTCCAGGAATGGGGCAGAATATGAGTAAGATGGAAGGAAGGAGGAATGTAGATTCAACACCTTCCATCTTAATTCCAATAGTACCAGATGGAAATGTCTATGGAGATTCTCAATCATCCAGGTCATGCTTGTCCCAAAGGTACTTTTTCAAGGAGAACAAACCCATCAGGACCAGATTCAGCAGTCCATCTGCATTTAAAAGACAAAGGCCACTCTTTTGAAGACCTCAAAGTCCACATTTTGGATAGAAAGGACCGCTGGTTTGAAAGAGGAGTCAAAAAGGCCATCTATGTCAAAATTGAACAGTCCTCTCAACAGAGGGGGAGGGATACGACATCATTTATCTCCCATCTACAACACAGTTTCAACAGTTCCAAGAAGGCTCCACACCCATTTGTATCACTCGGGTAACCCTGAGGACATAGATAAACCTCCAGATGGCCTTAATGACGCTATAAAAGAATGTAAATGACCAGCCTTCTACAAGGAGTATAAATCCTTCCATTCCTCACCATCCAGTCAGAGCTGAAGAAGCTTCTTGGATGAGAAATGAAACATCTTCAAAAAAAAAAAAACCCCAGAAAGTCCAGTTGCCTCTTGAAAAAGCACCTTTGGGACTACCAGATGAAAACTTGCCACAACTATATTATTTCTGCAGAAAATTTTCAATTTCTTAATTAAGTGCAGATATAATATTAGACAAGCTTGGCAATTATACTGTTTTTCAAGTGATCATCTTCAGTGAGTATGCAACAATATAAATGTCATTAATCAGAACATTTTCTAACGCGCATTACGGTTTCTGTAAAAATTAGCTTAATCTAGAGGGTCTAATCCAGCCACCCCCAACCTTTTGGGTACCAGGGACCAGTTCCACGGAGGGAGGTTTTTCCACGGAAAAACTGGAGGGAAGGCATGTTTCGCATGTTGCCTGGATCCCATATCTGTGCGAAAGGGGCTTCGCTCATTTGTGCTGCCCTGTTCCTAGCGGCCTGCGCCTCAGTGGTTGAGAACCCCTGGTCTAATCTAAATTTATATGGTCTGCTTTGCCTGGAAAATATGGTTGAGGATGGCCTCATATTTCTATACTCTTAACCATCCCCAAGTATAGAAGAGTCTTCTCCCTTGCTCGCTTTAACGTCTTGCCTTCAGCATTGCTGGACGGACGATTCAAGAGGCTCCCAATGGGCGAGCGGCTATGTCCCTGTGGTAGAGCGGAGGTAGAGACTGCGGAGCACGTCCTGTTACACTGCCCCATGTACAACGTAGACAGGACCAATTTGATGTCTCTCTTAGAGACAGACCTTTGTGGGCCCAATGCCAGTAATTTGGCCTTGTACTGTTTAGGGGATGGCTCCTCATACACTACCTCTCAGGTCTCAAAATTCTTTTTAAGAGCCGTAACCATTAGAGGGGAGTGCTGTGGTTCCTCTCGGCCGGGGCTTCTGGAGGCCGGCTGTTTGTGATGATGCTTTTCCTATGCTTTTTTGTAGTTATGCTTGCATTTTGGTCTGTGACCGTAAATAAAGTATTATTATTATTATGGTTGATGATGGCGCAATCACTTCTTTACAATTATGGACTGACCTAGATTATAATCCGGCAGCTTTATGAAGTAGTGAAAAGAAGCTCAACCAACTGATATGCTAAGAAAACTGGAAGCCAATTTATGAAAAAGGAATGAGCTGCTCAGGGTCCTGCGCTGGTGGAGGAAGTCCAACACTGGCCAGGAATTTCTGAAGGGATAAATGATAGCACAGGGGCCTATAAAACCCAATAGCTATAGTCGTCTTTTATTAAAACCTTCAGCGAGAGTCACTGTGACAAAGCTTTGGGCAGACAAATTTGAGGACAAATTAAAGAACCACATGATCCACGTGCCCATAGCATCCCATGCTTTCCTTTCTCCATTTCCTATAAGTGCAGAAAGTAGTGTCATACTTTGAAGAAACACCCTCAACATTACACAGGTGTGGAGACGCTGCGTCCTGAAACAATTCCACCCTCTCCAGACTTGCACATAGTAGCCTGAAGTGACTTACATTGTGTAGCCCCTTGTGCATCACCACATCTCTGTCCCCAATAGCTTTCAAGCCCTGAATAACGTAACAGCCACCAAAACGGGAGTGTCTAAGGGAAAAGAAAATAGGTAAAAGTGTGACTTTCATACGTAAATAAGATCCAAAATCATTCAACAAGGAGTTTTAAACGGATTCATTCAGTTCAAATCCAAGGATTAGTTTTGTGTATTTTAAGATTTCAGAGAATCAATTAGAACAAACTCTTTTACCAAAATACCATCTTTTGAACAAGTTTCAACAAGAGGAGGCAGAAATTGATTTTAGAGAATGCCAGACTACTTCTGGCTAACCTATCCAGAGTTGTCTACTTTGATAGCAGCTGTTTTGCTCTTATGCAGGCAATAACTATATTCAATTCCCTCTATCTATTTCTGTCTCTTAAACATTGTCCAGTGAAGCATGTGAGAACCAACTGAAAGAGTGTTAGACTTCATTCTTGCAAGATACCTTTTCTCCTGCACAGTCCATTTTATCACCAGTATTGAAAGATTCATTCATGTCTTCTGGCAGAATTAATGAGGCGATAACGATATACTTAATCAGGTAGTAATTTCTGGTCTACAGGCTATTGTCCTCCACATAAAGCTGTGGAATTTACAAATTTGTATCTAAACCTTCCTTGAATAGTATGGAAAGCTCAAAACAGTTCAGACTCTTTCTTCTTTCCCTCTTCTTCCATTTCTCTATCACCCAAATTTTAAACTTCTTGATAAACCAGTGGTTCACAACCTGTGGTCCATGGATTCATTGGGGACCACAATGTCATCCCAGGGAGTCCGTGAAGGAATTTTAAAACGTTAAGTCTTGGTGATCTGTGGCCATGCTCTGTGGCCACAAAAGATATTTAAAATGGGTCCGTGGTGAAGAAAAGATTGAGCATTATTGTGATAAACAATCTCTCTTCAGCAAATGGGAAGATGGAATATTGTACAAGATTAGAAACTTAGCTCCTGTGGGACATCTTTTCTATTGAACATATTCTTCAGAAGAAGCGGTCCCAAGATCTACCTTGATTTCACATGAGCAAGTGTGCTAATTTATGAATCATAACATCAACCATTTATGAAGACTGATACTTATCTATTTATTTCAAATCAAAGTTAAGTCCTCAATAATAAATACAACTTTTTTCAAATACAATTGATTCTTCTGAAATCTTAATGCATACAAAAATAGGACTTTAGATCTGAACTGAATGAGTCAGTTTAGAACTTCCTTGTTGAATAAAAAATAATTTTGAATCTTATTGGAGAAAGTCATCAAAAATAGATTTAAAAAATAAATTGCAAAAAAATTAATGTAAAAAAATAATTAGTGACAGCAGCTGTTCTAGATTAAATTTATGAACCATGACATTCTGACTCTGGCCGAAACCAGAGGACTAAAAAGTTACAAAGGCTAAAGAGCCATCTTTTGTATAATTCACACTCCTTTAAACTGCACTGAAACAATTAAAGATTTTCTAAATTGTGCAAGGGGATTTTAATCAAATCAACACATATTTTCATCTTTAATGATAATGGCCACTTTTAAGGTTTAAGGACTTATTAGAAAGTGGAAAAGTTGCACAATTTCAATAACTAATACTAGTGCTGCTTTCTATGCAATTTTCCCAGTTTGCTCAAAAGCTTGCAGTATTTTCTTTAATGTTGTTTCATTTTCAGTGTCACTGCTGTGTTTAAAAAGATGTGTTGTTGTTTGCAGAGCTTGAGCAGGAGATCTATACACCATAAAACAAAGGGCCTCGGAATCTAAATCAAGTAAGGGCACCTTTCCCCCTTTAAGGGCTGTTCCTTTTGGAGTGGGGAGTGGGTTGTAGTAACAAATGTTACAATGTTACAATGTTTGTAACACTCTTGTTGCCTTCTTAGCTCAAATACTTATTTTTGTGAGTCTGTGCAAGAGTTCATTCAAGGATCGACTAATAGAACAATAAAATATACAATGACAAACCTATTATTTTATTTCTGTTTACACTTTCATTTTTCTTCCTTTTTATTATTTTAAGCTGCCTAGAGTAGCCCCATGGTGAGATAGGTGGCAAATAAACTTAACAAACAAACAGGTACAAGGAGGGTGCCCTAAATAGATCTGAAGCATCCCTGCCTGCTTAGATCTGAATATTGTATGAGAAACCATGGCTGGGATTGTAATAAAATTATCTTTGCAGGAAAGAAGTGTTTTTTTGGAAGGTTGCCCAGCCTAGAGATAGCATTTACAAGGAAGGGAAATGGGCTTCCTTTGTAAAGGAATTCTTGACTTTTAAAGGATGGCACAACAAGGAACAGAGAGGATCCTTTTCTTTTTTCAAAATCATCCTTGGTGACTTTGGTTGGGAAAGCCAAGTGGGAAACTTCCAAGCTCACCTGCTACTTCGCTGGAATACGCGAGTCTTCTTCTCAGCCTGTTCCTTCTGCCTCAAGACTTCCAGTTCTGCCACATCTATGCTCTGTTCCTTGGCTGAACGGGTCTGCCCTGTGGCTGCCAGCAGCTCTGGATTCTATTGGGAACAATTTTCTTCCAGCAAAGCAAGCTGTGTTTGTTCCCTCCCTTCCCTTAAATGCATGTACCCCAGCAGAAAGCAAGTCAACAGAGATTGCACTGGATAAGGAAGCTTTTGTCTCCCCACAACAGTGAAACTTTAAATGTTAATTAAATGTTTAGTTAACATTAAATTAAATTAGATTAAATGTTAATCTAAAAATGTTAATGACAACAGCTGTTCTAAGTTAACGAGCCACGATATTCTGACTCTGACAGTGGCCAGCCAGAACCAGAGGATGAAAGTGTAACATGGGCTAAAGAATCATATTTTCTAATAAAAAGTAGAACTATCAATCTTGTTGATAGTCCAACCATCTCTCAACCTCCTTTTCCCTCTTCCACTTTCTGAAGCTATAAGGGTAAAAAAATACAGGTGTCTCTGTGGGTTTTACCCTGCTAGTCATGACCGACCTTCAGGGGTAGTATTCACCTCCATTTCTTAAGCCAAAGAGCCAATGTTGTTCGAAAACATTTCTGTGGCCATGTGGTCGGCATGACATCACCACAGCACAGAGCATGTGGCGAAACATGGAACGCTGTTGCCTTCCTGGATGCTTATATGTGGAACCTATTCATCTACTTGCATTTGCATGCTTTCAAATTGGTTGGCAGGAGCTGGGACAAATGACGGTGGCTCACTCCATTTTGCAACATTCAAATTGCAGAGCCATAGATCTTTAACGGCAGGGGTCCCTAACCCCTGGACCACGGTCTATTTGGAACCAGGCCGCACAAGTGGCAGGCCAGTGCACACACGTGCAGCACAGCTCAACTTGCACAAGCAGTGGGCAAGCATGCATATGTACACACGCAACTCAACTTGCGCGAGCGGCAGGCTGGCACATGTGTATATGCCTCATCTTGTGGAAGTTGAGCTGCGTACGCCTGTGCACCAACCCACCACTCGCACAAGTTGAGCTGCATGCGCATGCCAGCCTGTTGCTCACTCAGTCTGGTCCTCTTCCCTCCCCCACAACCTAAGACTAGGTTGGGGACCACTAGTCTTAAGACTCAATGTTTTAGCCATTGAGCCACCGTATCCCTTCTGAAGCTATATAAAAAAATCAAAATTCCTGGAAATCTCTTTGAAGTTCCAACCTAGAAACACTGTATCCTTTGCTTTTTTTCCTGCCACCTGCAGATATTTTCCACCCTATCCCAGCCTTCATTTCTGGTCCGAACAGACTTGCTTGCTTACCTGGTCACGGAACATAAGTGAGATTATCTCGAGCACATGCAGACTCCACTGCTGTTCACTTGGGGAGCTGGCCAAGAATTTGAGCAAATCATCCATCCCGCTGATATGCATAGCCCAGAGCACCCGGTCATGGATGTTGGCATCATCGTCAATGTTCTATGGGAGAGATCAGATGGGGTTAACGGTAAGAATACCGGTAATCCTCAAGTTACGACCACAACTGAGCCCTAAATTTATGTTGCTAAGTGAAACATTTGTTGTGAGTTATGCCCCATTTTACGACTTTCCTTGCCACAATTGCTACGTGGATCATCGTGCACATTTAGTATGACATGGTTGTTAAGTGAATCTGGCTTCCTCATTGACCTTGCTTGTCAGAAGGTTGCAAAAGGTGAACACGTGAGCCCAGGACACTGCAATTCATTAAGCTTAAGGCATTCCCAACCCCTAAAAGAAACACAGATTTATTCAGTAATACTGCAGAGAGTTGTTGAGATAATGCAGATGAAGCATTGAATAAGAAACTCCCGATTATCTGAATGTCGTCAACATCACTGTCAGTCTTGCCCTGACTTCTGCCCTTGCTAGTTCATATCATCCAATTATATTTGAATGAATTGTTTTGGGAACTGTCCCTTCAACAGTGTACTGGTTGGTGAGCCATTCCATTCCCAAGTTTTTGACCCTGAGATGGTGTCTCTGGAAGGTACGATGAGTACTTAGCCTTCCCCCCTCCCGCCCGGCTCCTTCCCCTCATAATTCATGGCAGACTAGAAGCTAGTGAATGTGAAGCTCAAGAAAACGATGGCAGTCCTGACCATCACCTACAACAGCACAAGCTAGTATAACTCAATGAGGGAGGGATTTGGGAAGCCCAGGTTCCTCTTATCTGCAGATATATGCTTGTATTTTCACTCCAGTCACCACTGAAGGCTGGCATTTGCCAGCACAATGCCAGCCTTTCACTCCAATACCTTCTCTTCATCAGGATCAGCTGGCACATGCAACACATTGCGCACCAGAAGCAAGATGCGCTCAATTAACAGGTTATCTTCTTCCTGGCGCTGCTCCCAGTCCTAAGATAAGAAAGAAGAGATCATAGGAAACATATGTATTGGGAGCACATGAAAGAGATAAACTCAAGTAGGAGGCTGTTGTCTTCACTGCTCCCACCCGTCTTGATTGACAAAATCTTTGTCTTCTTTCACAATTCTTTCTTGTCCTCAAATCACCTCCCTTTTGACCTGGGAAATGGGTCGAAATGAAACTCACCAGCTGCAACAGTTCATACAGCTTCTCACTTAACAGTCCAAAGACCTTATCATTGGCAAATGCCTAAGAAGAATGGAGAGAAAAAAAGAATGCACTGCATTAGGTTCCCGTGAAGACAGAGAAACCCCCCACCCTCAAAGCAAGCTACAAAAACTTAGTATGGAAACTACAATCTGCTTCTTCCATTTATTTCCCTTTAAATTTATTTTTTTAAAAAAAAACTTCAACCCTTTGCTGTTCTTCGAATTAGCTGCAATCTCAGAAGCTACAATTCTTCTTCCTTCAAAGATCTTCAGTTTAAGCACAGCAAAACTTATTGTAAAAAGCTTTAAGTGTAATTACAAAGAGCGCTGTGGCTCAGAAAAGCAGGGTCTTATTTCCTCATAATCCTGTCATCCTGCAAACAATGGAACAGGGACTAGAGAAGACCTCCCACTCACTTCTTTATAACCCTGCAGGTAAGAGACAATCTGTAGGAAGTGATGGCGGAGGTTAATGTCCTGGGGAATTTTTCCAAAGCAGAGGATAGCTGGTTGAGTTAAATTCACCATTAACCTAGGAAAATAAGACACAGAGACTTTGTCAATGATTGTAACATAAAGTCAATTTAATTGTGTTGTCATTAAACCACTTCAGTATTAAAACTCTTCACAAATATCTTAAAGCTATACTAATTTCCCACTGACAAATTTAAGCAATGAATACATTTCTATACTGATATATTAGGTAGTCCTTAGCTAATTCATTGGGTGGCTTCCTCGGTTTCATTTTTTGTAAGTATTTTTCAGTAATGAATTCCTAATTACCACCTACCGGTATATTACACGCAGTTCCAGTTCAGGATTTGGTTCAGTTTTAACTGTAAGTGGATAATGGCTTAATCCAGACTGGGATCACCATGTGTGACAAGCATGGGATTTAAAAATAATTTGGAAATTCTTTCTTTAAACCCATACTATATTGGCATGGTAAAAGGTTTAATTTTCTAAATAGGCTAGACTTCTTATTTATCATTCTAAAGTCCAATCTGTATTGCCTTCACCAGATAATAAAAATTGGTATGGCAGCTGCATTGCACACATTTTAAAATTTGATTCTTTAAAGGATATTAGTTCCTCCTCCCAGCACAATTAAAATAGTTTCCCTCTATAGCTATGCCATATCCTGGCCTGGATTTAAATTAAATTAATGTATAATTAGTTTTAATAAAAACAAGAGGAGAGGAGATGCCACCATATTCTGCTGAAAAATGGATCTCTTTAGCTTTGTTGATTCTGTGAGGTCTAAAATAAGAAGAAAGAATTGGTTTTATTCAGGACATCTTTTCCAAACTGCCTATTTTCCAGGTGTGTAGATTTCAATTCCCAGAATCCTCAGCAATGGGCTGGGGATACAACAGATTATTTGGGACTTGAGATTTAGCTAAAATTCTGAGTCATGTGATATATTTCAGAAATACACACATTATTCAAACTGACTGTGTTTAGATATTAAAACTGCCAGAGTATAGTCAACCATCAGTCTCATTTATATCTGGAGCCCTCAATTGTTTCAGACTAAAATTATCATAATCTCTTGCCACTGATCAGAGTTAGGTTTTATGGGACAGGAAAGACCAGGGCATGGATTGTTCCCTGATCTCTGTAATGCACACTCCTTCATTGCTATCTGCTACTGATATTCTTCATACTTAAAACCTATAACCAATAATCTTTCCTCCCATCTTCTTTCATCCTGACATTCCTACCTGATGACAGCATCAAACAGCTGTTTATCTTGGGGGTACTGGATGATAATAGGGATCAGGTCATTTTGCAGAATCTGAGCAGCTCCCAGCTGTTGCCGAATATCCCGGGTCTCATCTTCATGGCGCAGATAGCGGATTAAATCTTTCACACTCTCTGGAGGAATTCAAGCCAAGTAGGAGACAAAAATTCAAATGGATGTGAAGCTAGAGCTCACAGAACTGCTATCCCAGAATACGTATTAGTTATGCCATATACTAAAGAAGGAATGGACAAGTGGCTATGCTATTGAACTCAACTCCCATCCTAGCAGGCTAGGACTGATGAGAGTTACAATATCTGGAAGGTAATATATTGTTTGAATGATAAAGTTGTAGGACTAGGAAATTGAACTGTTTTGTTGTGTCCTGGAACCCTCCAAATAAGGATGACGGGAAGATATCTCCTAATTTTTTCAAAACCGAAACAAAAGGTTAGAAAGCCCCTTTACAGAACTTAAATGTTTTCTACTTCATGATTTAGTTGACTCTATCTAACAATCACTAACTGAGACATAAACAGCCCTTACACATCCTCCAATATATACCTCCCAGTCTTGATCTCTTACCTATACAGTCTGGTTCTTTATGGTAGGTGTCCCCTTCTAAGAATCCAAGGGCACTGCAAGTTGCTAGGAGTTCACAATTCATCATGTACAAGTCCATAAATCACAGACTAAGAAAAAGAACAGAGCCTGCAGAGAACAGAGAGATTTTAGCTGTGCAGTTGAATATTCATAAAGCAAGGGAATAACTTGATGAGACAATGAGTACTTGCTTAATGTCTATCACGGAAGCCTGCAAAAATCCAAAGCAGTTGTAATGTTAGAGTTTTTAACTAAAGTCAAGGTATTCTAGGATTTTACATGGGCCTATCCATTGTTGGTGTTTTACATTCCAGATCTGGCTTTAAAAGAAATGAGGGAGGGCTAAGCAAACTATCTAGCCTTTTAACTGTTTATTCCTTAAATTAAAATTATTTTATAAGAATGCTTTAAAATGTCTTGAATAGGGCTGCAATAAGCTAGTCTGTCCCCCTGTTCATGGACTGTAGACATGATTAAATTTACTACCACATAGACATACATATGTGCAAATAAAACAAGTTCATAAAAGAAGTTTGAGGTATCTGGAACACATATGAGACCTTGAAGGAACAAATATTCACTTTTGGTAGAAATCCTAATTTGCAATTAAAACATAGTACCGCTTAAACCAGATTATCATAAAATAAACCAACTTCTTTTATGTCTCTACATATAATCCAGTTTCCAAATTGTTATAGAGGCAAACAGCAATGTGAAATGCATCATATTATTCTATAGGTCTACACTGACATTCTTACCTGAATTTATCCAAGCACATGTGTATGCTTATTTTTGACTCTAGCAATTGACTTTAAAATCAAATCCCACTAAAATTAACCTTTAAAAATGCTAACTGCTGTACATGTAGAATTGTACAATACAGCTGAAAACGTGTGATTTTTCTGGAAATAACTATACTGTTTTAAGGCAAAGACCTAGAAACTTAAATCAAGTGAGCCTACACACAGGGGAAAATCAGGATCCATTGGATTGATCCAACTTGTTTTTTCCCCCCAAAGGTTGTTATTAACAACAAACTTTCCCATTCAAGAGACATAATACATACAATGAAGTGAATAAGTAGCTCCACTCTGTTGGGTGGGGCTCTTCAATACTTTGAGCTTGATTTCAATAATGCCCTTTGAAGTGTGTAAGAAAAAGGAAGGTAATGCCTCTTCCAATTTTTGAAAGCAGCCACCCCATGTTCTCACTGGAACTATAATATGACCTATGAACAAATGCAGCTACTTTAAAAAGCAGCAAAGTGTTATTATCTTTATGTCCCTAAATGCTCAGAAAAGTACTTACTTTCTTCTAATAGAGAAAAAAACTAATAAGCAAAATCCACTTCCAAAAACAAAGGTTGGTTATCAAGCACAACAAAATATGAGGACTATCAGCTCAGACCACCATCAGTTTAGTAAAAACAAGTTTAGGACTAAGGAAATCCTGTTTCATGTCTACTTTCAACTTCAGGTGTTTATTATTGCAATTACAAATTAAAATAACAGTCTCAGCCACTGGAGATTTAGGACCATCATTCTTTCAATATATTCTCTCAAAGCTGCTGTTATGGGGAGAAAATTGGGAGGAGGAAATGCCATATACATCACCTCCTTCTCTTGGAGAAAAAACAGGATATAAATCTAACAAACAAATAATAAAAATATTAAAACAGACATCACCGGCAGTATCCTAACCCCCCTGAACCCAGCACTCTGGCCGCAACAAAGCACAACTCCTCCATTCTCTGTTCTTAGATTCTTTAATAAGTAAAATAAAAGGAAATCAGCAAACTAGTTTTCTATACTGATGACAAATTACCTGGACTTGTACAAATAATAGGATAACTAGGCATATATATGTATTTATATTCTATGTCAAGCCGCTCAGCCTCGATCCCAAACAAGATTGAAATTTAGGGCAACCCACTATCTAAAGAAGATTGCAAGACAGCAAATCATTACTGAGGGCTAAAAATCATAAGCAATAGACTTTTCCTCATAAACTCCAGATAAACCACTACACAATTTATTTACCAGCCAAATCTCCCTCCTGTGACTTTCATGCACACAAACTCCTCAGATAAGGTACGGCTGTAATCCTTCCAAACTTCCAGAAGCTGTGAGAGAGGGGCAGCCAAACAGACCACTCAGGACAAGAGGTCTGACTGCATCTAGCAAAATCCCAACTCCTTAAAAAAGGCTGTGAGGAGAGGGGGGAAGGGGGATTGCTTGTTTTCTCCACCCACTTTTGACAAGGCAATTCACTATTTCCCACATCTTAGCTCCTGCTTTGTTCACACTGCTCTCAAGACAACAGCATAACCTGGTTTACATAACTGGTCCACTTACCCAGTCTGCTATAGGGATCTAACCTACTTTCCAACAATCTTGGAGGTAATGAAAACCACGGTTACTATGCACAAATGTTGGGATATGGTAAATGTGCAGATATACTGCAGAGGAACTTGTTAGAAATACACGAACATTTGGAAGATGATATAATATTAAGAGGTTGAATTGGGAGACCAAGGTTCAAGACCCTCTAAGCTCACCAAATAATTTTGGGCCACTCACACTTTCTCAATAGAAACCCCCTCAATCATTGTGGAAATAAAATTAGGATACTACTCTATGTACAGGTAAGCCTCAACTTAACAGTCATTTGTTTAGTAACTGTTCAGTTACATCACTGAAAAAAGCAATGTACAACTAGTACTTGCACTTAAAACTGTCACAGCATCCCTATAGTCACAAGATCAAAATTCAGGTGCTTCGCAACAGGCATGTATTTAGGGTAGTTACAATGTCCAGGGGTCCTTTAGTCGCCATTGGCACCTTCGCAGCTGGCTTCCAACAAGTAAAGTCAATGGGAGGGAAACCAGATTCACCTAATGACATGATTCACTTAACAACTGTGACAAAAAAGTACAGGCAGAAAGCAACAACCATCTTGCTTAGCAACAGAAATTCTCATACTAACTGTAGTCATAAGTCAAGGACTACTTGTATTGCACACCCCTTAGGAAATAATTCAGAATACGGACTCCAGAGAAGGCAGGAACAGTGGTGCTTTTGACCATAATCATGCAGTTGCTTTAAAGAGTTGCAGCAGATATAATACAATGCAGAAGTGGAACTGCCTATTGCTTTGACATCATCTTCTAAAACCCATCTATCATTGTCATAATCACCAAGAGGTCCATGAAACTCAACAGCACTGCATTTTTCTTGACAAAAATGCAATCTACTGGTATAATCACCTTGGCTTCAATATTTAATTGACAGGCTTTCAAGATTCTGTTATCATGCCCTACAACAATATAATAGCATTCCTGAAATCCTAGCAGCATTCTGACCTGTCCTATCTCAAAGTACTGACAAATCCAATTCAGCTAGGGTACCAATTAAACCGGGAAGGCTCTCTCAGAGGAGCCATTTCATAGAACTGTTCTCTCTCCTGATTTGGGTATTCCAAAACATCAATTTTCTTTTGCTTTAATTATTCTTTGATATACAACTTGTGTGATTTGGATCGTTGTCTTGCTGCCTGACCCACTTTCTCTTGAGGTTCAGTTCATGGACAGATACCCTGACATTTTCCTGTGGAATTTGCTGATGCAATTCAGAATTCATAGTCCCATTAATGATGGCAAGCTGTCCCGGTCCAGAGGCAGCACAGCAGGTCCACTGTGTGCTGTGGATCTGCTAGGATATTGCAAATAGAATATTATAGAATATTATAGAATATTATAGAATAGAATAGAATAGAATAGAATAGAATAGAATAGAATAGAATAGAATAGAATTGAATTCTTTATTGGCCAAGTGTGATTGGACACACAAAGAATTTGTCTTGGTTCATATGCTCTCGCTACATTTCATAGATAGGATAATGTTCTTGGAATGCAGTGTTTGCCTTTTGCATAATAATTTTCACTCAAACCAAAAAGTTTCATTCACCCATCCACAGAATATTCTTCCAATAGCTTCCTGTCTTATCCAAATAGTCTTTCACAATGTGTACACATGCAGCAATGTTCTTTTTAGAAAGTTGTGCAGATCATTGTTGTTCAGTGTTCTGATGGTCACCTTAGGATATTTGCCAACATAGGAGAAGTCTTTAGTTTCTTATATATTACCCTGGAGTTCATTGAGATCTCCCATCTTGCTCTTGTTATGATGTTGTATGATTGGCTACTCCTAGGAGGGTAACAATGGAGTTGAATTGCCTTCATTTATACACAATCTGCATGACAGTGGGCTGCTTAGAAATAGTTTTATAACCTTTTCCAGCCTGTATTAACAACTATTTTTAGAGGTCTTAAGAAATCTCCTTTATTCAAGCCATGACACACTTCCACATATATGCATTTGTGAAGATCCCAGATGTGATACTGAATATTCCAGGGTCTATTCTTTAAATAAGGCAGGACCTTCAGCACTCACATCTGAATATATCATCCCATTGATTAAAACACCTGACTCCATTTTCTCCTCAATGAATTGATAATCCTAGCGGTTTTGCCATACATAAATATGTTGCTTTGGATATTTTTTCTCAAGGAATAAATGAACAAGTATGTTTTTGGCTGAATTGTTTAATTGGGTTTTTCTTAATTTTGTTGTGTGGAGCACATATCACGTTTTAGGTCCTATTAACTGGCATGTATTTATGACAGCTGCAGCATTCTGGAGTCAACGAATGCCATTTACAACTTTTCCAGGAGGCTTCAAACATCCAAAATCAATGGGGGAAACCAGATTTGCTTAACAACTGTGTGATTCACTTAACAACCATATGATTTGTTTAATGTCTGCAGCAAAAAAGGTCATAAAATTGTATGCAACGCACATAACAACTGCATCACTTTTGGTCCCAATTGTTATTGTAACTCTGCCTGTACTTCTTTCCCAGATTTACAAACAAAATTAAAAACATAACTCACATTCCAACTCACTTTTCATATTTGGAAGGAGGAAAGTTGGGAAAGATTTATAGAACTTATTGAATAAGTGTCTAACCTGCGAACCACCCAAAACACTGGCTCATAATGAAGGTTTCTTGGTTAGTTCTCCCGCATTATGAAAAAAAAAGAGATCACCTTGCTTTATAATATTGTTTTTAAGATCACCCAGAAGCTGTATTTGTATGGTGATTCAAACATTATACAAAAGGTTAAAAGCAACAAGTAAACAACATCAATTCAAAGCAATACCTGCAACTTAGAAGAAAGAGATAACTAATAGGAGAACAATTAAGAAAAACTAAGAGTTTTAAAAAGGCATTGTGTAAACATCTGAACCCTTATTTTTCCTTTGCTGGCAGGTACGGAAAGCAAAAACCATGATGAAAACGCTTTTCAGCAGTAATTGGCCTCAATCGCAACAATGCAGCTGCATTGATCCATGACTCTCCTGTGAGCCCCCAAGTGTTCAGGAAGGACAACAATTCATGTGATGTGCAGGAGGTTGAAACCCAGTTCCATTCAAGCTTCTGAGAAAAAGAGGTCCTCTGGAAATGAATGAGATAGGCAAGAGCCTATCAGAAGACGTAGGACTGAGTTACACAACAAACCTCATTCTCAATCGAACACCACAATGCTCTGCACTAACAATGACAGAGAAATTAAAAAAAAAAATAGGTCAAGAAAGAAGCCCTCCTTACAACATTTCCAGACTGACATCAGATCTTTGAAGAGATATGCAAAGCTCAATGGAATTTACAAAGTGCTAAAAAATGTTTTGTTGGTCCATATTTGACCAGGTGCAGGAAACTCACAAAGCCTGGACATTGGTCACTTACGCAGTTCTTTATTTTCTATAGCAAAATTTTGATGTAATGGATCATTTCCAGGTGAAGGAGTATCCACTAAACCTAATTTATATTTTACATAATTTACATCATTTGTTTAATTACATATTTTTATGTACTTTGCATCAATTATGTAATTATACAAGTGACTAACAGTCAAATGACATAAATTGTAGCAACTATTTTGTTATTTCAAAATAGTTCACAATTCAAACACACTGACGATGTCTTCTCAAACGGTGACAAAACATTTGCAATCAAATTGCCAAGCTTGGAAAAAAGCCTAACTATTTTGTTGTTTTGGGATTAAGTCCGAAATAAAATTTTATCCATTGCTTCTGAATGCATATGAGTGTATGGATCTGAGGACCTTTCATGTATATTTTCCACCATCACCAGCAATTTTTATTTTTTATCAAATTTTTATTGTGAAAATCAAATTCTAAAATAAGGGATTAAATTCAAAATGTTTCTCTATTTATAAATGCACACACATACACACAAAACAAGAAACCTATTTTATATGTACTAATTATATGAATTAATAAATTAATAAGCAAAATGCTTTTAGATCCTTTGAATTTTTAAATCTTATATTCACAAATAATAGTTTGGCATAGGTATCACATATCATGGCTTCAGCACAGAACTCTTAATATTCTGTAAATTGCAATGGTATCTAGAAAGTAAAATGAATCATATGAAGATGTTCTAAATAATTAGTTTAGCTAATCCTCCTCATGCAGAATCCTCAAAATAAACTGCAAATGAATATGTCCACAGACCTCTCCCTAAGCCAAATGGTTAACTTTAGGACTGCGTGATTTCAATCACTGCCAAACACATCATATGGACTTTGTCACCAAGGTGTATAAGATTGCATACTAATACCTTTATTCTGACATGGATACGGTCAGAATCAAAAATATTTTTCCTACCACAAAAATGATTGGTCCCTCTTCCTATTTCAAATCCAGAGTAGAAACTCAATTCCATTTTTAAATGTGGGGTATTATTATATATCCAATGTTTAGATGCGAGGTACTTCCACATATCAAAATAGCCAGAACTTCTAGTCAAATACTCCTGTTCTATCAGTTATGATTCAGCAGTCTTTTCAAATATGGATGATTGTCTAAAAACAAGTGACAGTTAATTGACTTATAATTTTATGTACATAAGCATCACTTAGCCATTTTTATAATATCATTAAGTTCTACAATATTCTTGTGATGAATATTTTAAAATACTAAATCATTTTCATATCTTAAAAATAAACTGATTCCAGTTTATCTACTAGTAGTCTCAAGTAGCCTAATTTCAAGGACATTTAAACTACCAACACTTTGGTTTCTCTCGCAGATTATCACTGACAATTCAGGTCAAAAAAATGTACTTAGAAACCATGAATCAATTAATCTGACCTAACCTCTTTTGATGATGGAAAATTTGATAAACATTACAAAGCTGATTGGCCAGCACAAATTGTGCTATGCCTTCCAAATACGCATTTTTTTCTGAATTCATGCTGTGTAAAGAATCAAGCAAGCAGAGCATCCTGTAGTGTATTCTTCTGCTGACATTTTAAAAAGGTAGCTGTATTAGTCTCTAATTTTTAACAAAAAGAAAGAATTCTGTGGATCTAGATTTTCTGGGCTAGATTGTATTTCCTAAGAAAGCTTGAATTACATGTGAATATGTGACATGTGCATATTTTTCAAGGTGTGAAAAGTATATGCAGATATCTAGGGAGGTTGCAATACAGGATACAGTACTGTAATGACATAATGGTGATTTAGATGTACTTTTATTGCTGACTGATACATATTTGTCCCTACTGAAGACACAGGGAGTGTGGAAAGAATTGAATCTCTTAGTGAGTTTTACTTTAGTTCTTTTTTGTTGGAGCCTTGTTCTAAAATTGATACCAGAAGGTCAATGACGAAAGAAAACCTGGGAGGGAGTTGTATCTCACCCCCACTTTTTAAAATATTATTGTATTTCCTTGCAGTCTATTCAAAAAAGACACAAAACTATGTCTGCTAAACAATTCATTTACCAGAATCAAAAGTACCTTCCTCTAAAATCCCGTGATCATGTATGAGTTAAAACAATATAATTGGCAGCTGGCATACAGTAGTGTCAACTTCCATCACCATCATTTTTGAGATTATCTCTTTGTCAACATGATGATATCTTACCTGTGTTCATTAATTTCATTACATCTATTGAGCTTGACTCTCCCTCCACCATGTTACTATTTTATTTCTGTGACTGAATACTGCTGAACACCAACTTTTCTGCCTTTTATAACAGGGAATGGAGGATGATTTAAATTTACTACTCCCTGCAATCCAAGACTCTCAGCAGTTCACAGTAATAAAAGATGTAAAAACCATCACAGTAAGTTGAAAGTACATATTTATAAAATATGAAGACTATAGCATAGTCAGCCTAAGTGTCATGAATCACTCCAAGGCTTCTAGAGCAGCCCTGTTTTCAATAATTTCCAAAAGGCCCAAACTATGTCAACTTTAGTTCATGTGGGAAGATGTTTCAAAGTAAAAGTGCTGCCACAAAACAGCTACCTGTGAACCTTCTTGGTTTGTTCCATACAGAAACACTGTTCATCATGACAGCAATTTCTCTCAGATACACAAGTCCAGCAGATCAATTCAGTTTGGAGAAGATGGTTCTGAAGATACTTGGATGCCAAATTATATAGAGATTAATGTCTGGCAGTTTAAATTGTACTTGGAAGCTATACAGAAACCAGTGCAGAGCTCAGAGCATAGATTTAATCCGTGATTTCAAGTGCCAGCTAATAAACACCGTACTCTGGACTACTGAAATTTCTAGGTGGTCTCCACGGGCAGTCCTATGTAGAGTGCACTGCAGTAATACAGCTCTGTGGTGATAAGGACATGAGTTCCAGTATTGTTGTGAGGTGTTCCCACTCTAGGGCACATCCCTTGTTAAACCCTGTCACCCTAAACAAAATTTGAAAAAGACTATTCTACCCACCTAATTGTAAGCCTAGAGGGATTCCAAAATGGATCTCTTTTGGGGATACCATTATTCCCTAAAAACAATAGAGCTATTAAACATCCCAATGAACAAATAATAGCTCTTGCTGGAATTCAACTCTTTAGCCTCTTTTATTACATTCCTACCCCAACAGCCTCCAAACACCTCTAAATAACGCAGTAGGGGTTCAGCCAAATTATTTGTCTTTCCCCTTCCGTCAAATGTATGTTTGCTGAAATGACTGTCCTGAAGTTTTAGAAATCAGATACCCCTCTTGCCTTGCGGTCCTTTCTTAAAGAAGTTACTTTTCTTTCAACTTCAGTAAATGGATATTGTGGATCAGACAACTGCAGCACAAACCTCTGAGTAACAAATGACATTTCCACCCCCAAGAGCCTACAACATGCATAGAAAATTCCAAGTGGGCCCAGTATAGTGAAAAAGCTGGGAAAACATTTTACATTAGATGTTCTATAAATTATACCTCAAAGTTCTTCATGCTAACCATCAGCAAATGTCAAGTATTAATCCCATAATTCACCGGTTTCTCCATCAGACTGCCACACAATTGCTTTTTTCCCTGCCTTGCTATATTCCTTGAAAATTATTAAGGTGAAAATATTTTACTAAATATTTTATGTTAGTAATATAATTACTATTTGAACTAATATTCTATGAATAACAGTAACAGTTAATTTACAGAAATGATATCTACTTCACCCTTAGGACCAAGGACAGGGATGCAGCTTTGCAGATACCCCAAAAGATAAATCGACCCAAACAACCTTCCATCATTTATTGACTACCTATTTACCCTCATTTATTGATCCCTTTAGCCATTTATCCACAGTTGAGAGTCGACATTGACCTCTTTGGGAAATCCAGCTATACTTTAATGGATTGCAGATAATGGATTAGGCTCCTGATTTTCTTGTGTTTGCTTTTATTCTCATTGTGACTTGCCAATAGTTTTTTTTTTTACAAGATGGTAAAAAAAATCGTATAAACAAATTGACAACCATTCAGATTAGGAATTGTGGGAGTTGTTATCCAGATATCTGTACCGTACTGGACAGAAAAAAAACCTATACTTGTTTATAAACACTAACTTGTCTATTTATAAACATTACAGTAAAATTCCCCTCTCTCCCTTCAATACTGCAGTTCTACACCAGAAGCGGAGGAGGTGGAAGAAATGGTAATTAAACTCTGATTTAACACAATGATTAACATCAAAGCTAATCCTGTGGCTGACAGGGACAAGCGTTTGGAGTGGCAGGGTTAGGAATGATTAGCGGGGGTTGAAGCACACACCACTTCTTAAAAGTATAGGATAACTACTTGGAAGTAAGAATGGAAGGCTTCCAAAATTGTATAAGGTTAACACCTCACTCTATCGGTTCAGCCAAGATTTAACAGCCTCATTGCAATAGGTTTCTATGAGGCCCACCCTAAACTCGTAGAGAGCAGGGCAGAAGCCAGCTTGTCCTGATCTTGTTTCCACAAGATTATTCAGCTCTCCCTCGCTTTTACTCAGCCCTCTCCACAAAAAGCCACAGGTTTTTCCAAACCACGTGTGGCTCACCCACCCCCCCCCCCCCCCCCCCCTCCCCCCTGGCCTCGGCGGGGTTCCAGAGTCCCCCCCCCCCAAAAAAATCGTTCCCAAACGAGTTGCGCGACCGAAATACCCAATCCGCTTCCCGCCGCGCGTGCAAAATGGAGTGCCTCTCCCCCGCCCGCCCCTCACAGCCGAGCCGATCAAAAGCAGCAGGCAGACCCATGTGAGCGGCTGAGAACAGCAGACAAGGCAGCCCGATCGGAGCACAGGCCAAGGCGGATGCTAAACTGCGATCACGCGCGCCTCCTGTCAGGAAAGGGTGGCTACGAGCAGGCTCACACGGCCCCTGCAGGTGTCAAGCCCTGAGGACAACGCGTGAGGGACTTAATACCACGAGAGCCCGTGCAGCCTTGAGGATCTGAAGCGCAGTCTCGGTTTTAAGAAAAGCATCCGCCTAACTAAATGCCAAAAAGTGTTGTAGAGTCCAGCTGCCTTCTCAATTCAAGGATCCAAATGAAAGCATCATCCCTGACAGATGGCCGTGTCACAGCAAGTGGCGAATCTCAAAAAGCTAACTAAAGTTGCATGGATGGCCAGTTCATGGACTAGTCTAAGGGCCACCAAGAAACACCAAGGCTCCTGGAAGCTGGAAAAACAGGGGAGAAGTGGGCAGCAAACTGTTGTTATCTTGTTGATAAGAAAAGTGCAATGTTAAGATCCAGTAGATCATTAAGCTTAAGTTCCACCTGAGGTTCTTATTGTGGTGGCAAATGGCTGTGTAGCTTTGCTTGAAGATGCAAAGTGAAGGAAGGATTGTTTGTGTGGCCCTTAGTAATGGTGCCATTAATGAACTGCTATTACTATTTGAATGTTAGGGACAGATTTCTAACCGCCTTCCTGTAACTTAAAAGTTGATTATCTTGTGTCCTGGAATGATAATGAACAAATCAAGGCCTCTGTAATACCCATCCATCTCCTGTACTTAGAGCAGTGATTCTCAACCTGTGGGTTGCGACCCCTTTGGGGGGTCAAACGACTTTTTCACAGGGGTCGCCTAAGACCATCGGAAAACACATATTTTCAATAGTTTTAGGAATAATTTTATGGTTGGGGGTCACCACAACATGAGTAACTGTATTAAAGGGTTGTGGCATTAGGAAGGTTGAGAACCACTAACTTAGAGGCTGGGTTCATACAACATGCTACTGGGTTTTATGTCTGGTTTATGAAGTATAATGGCTCAGTACAAACAACCCAGCAAGCCAAAATGAACCAATCTAAATTACAAAACCCTAATTATGGGGAGACTGGGTAAATAATAGTGGTATTAGTTATACTTTCTTCCAAAAGACTAGACCATTTTAACTGAAACTATTCATGCACATGGAATACAAAGACTTATGAATGCCAGGAGTAGGATACAACCACAACAAATATTTCCAGTCTTATAATCAGAAGCTTGAGCTCTAAAGAATAAAATCCAAAGGTTTTATAAATTGAAAATATATATTTATATTGCCAATGTGGAACTGCGATAGCATCTACAAACAACTAATTTATCTGATATCTTTTATATATTCTTTTTTAATTTTTAACATTTAACTGAATAGCAGGAATATAAAAATTATTTTGTTTCATTCAGTTATATTTAATCACAATAATGAAATGCGAAGTCAGCAGCATTCAAAGGAGTGAAATGGCAGATGTTGTTTTGAATTTGAGAATTCAAATAGTAGCAGCCTATGAGGGATAAAATATGCCAATGGTATTTTGAAATTTTTTGCTCCATTTTAACAACCCCCAAATATTTATCATTGGATATATAAGACAAGCATAAAATGATGCTTGTGAACCATATTCCAGTTTTGACCACAATGAGCATACTAAAATACTTGTTATATGCTTCTAAAGGCATACAATTCCTATATCTATTAATACGAGAATGCCACATTTATTCTATTTAAAAAAACGTCTAGACCCGTGATGGCGAACCTATGGCACGGGTGCCACAGGTGGCACGTGGAGCCATATTGGTGGGCACGCGAGCTCAGCTCCGACATGCATGCGTGCACCAGCCAGCTGATTTTCGGGCCTTCTGGGCCCACCAGAAGTCAGGAAACACACTGTTTCCAGCCTCTGGAGGGCTTCTGGGGGGTGGGGAAGGCCGTTTTTGCCCTCCCCAGGCTCCAGAGCCTTTCTAGGAGCAAAAAATGGGCTACTGGGCCCACCGTGCCATCACGTGCCAAAAGTGGGGGGAGCATAGAATTATGGATGTGGGCACACGTAGGTGTGATCTCCCCCGCGCTCCCCCAGCTTTTGGCACGCGATGGTAAAAAGGTTAGCCATCACTGGTCTAGACCCTTTAAAACTAAAAACTGAGGCAATAGCTGTATTTTAATAAATATTACTTGAAAACATACGGGAATCTACTTCAATAATGTACTGTTGAAATTCATTCAGCTGATACTGTTAACTATTATTGGCAATTGCACATTTGTTAAAACCAAAAATGTTTTGGCATGTCATTGTATTCTTTGTCCTAGTTAACTTACTTAACATGCAATTCTAGTTATGTACTCTAACCAACAATATTTTTAGGGTGGAGTAAATGTGACAAACAAGTAGCACCATAAACAATAATTCATACAATAACAAAAATGTGCTATCCTTATCACAGAATCCCCTTGAATATAGTAGCACATTGAATGGAAAATCTAATTTCCTGTATTGAATTAGTCTACTATTACTGTTATTGTTGTGTTTATTACTATTAAAGATACATCTTCCTGGACTCTGCAAGAGAAAAGACCCCCCCACTAAGAAACTGTAGAATCAAAACACAGAAGATGAGGTTCCTGTGTCCCTCAAACTTAAAAAGCAGAACAGCAGCTAATGAAAAGCCCAGGAGCTAAAGCTAAGGGGCAGAAGATACCCTCTTCCCAGGAAATTCCAATAAACCCCCTCCCCCAACCTGGAGTCCCACTTTCCATTACTCTGATATTTGAACTGCTTTGACATGTGAAGGGGCACCAGTGAAGTGTCATCCTATTAACTTTCGACAGGGCTTATGCACTGTATAAAGAGAAAAGTTCCCAGAAGATGGGCTCCAGCACAAGTCTGAAAGCTCAGAAAACTAAACCTCTGGTCTTGATAACCGACCCAGATTGGATTATCCTGGGACATGTATATTCACTTTCGTTCCCTGTATAAAGGGTACAATTTTGTCCCTCATGAGGCTAATTTGAATCCCTTCATTTTAATTGAATTTAAGCAACCTACCTGGACAAGATTTATTGTTGCAAGCATCAGAGATGAATATAATCTATATACCGTGTTTCCCCAAAAATAAGACCCTGTCTTATATTTTTTTGAACCCTGAAATAAGTGCTTGGCCTTATTGCCATGCGCTCAAAAGCCCAATTGGGCTTATTATCGGGGGATGTCTTATTTTGGGGAAAACGGTATATATAAAAGTGAAATCCACTCACTCATCATGAAATCTCCAGAATAGTAAAGCCTACAAACTTGAAATTTGGCACGCACATTCCTCTTGGCTTCTAGGTGCTCGCTAAGAAAGGATTTTTTGAAATGACCATCAAATCATTAGTATTTCATATACAGTATATTCATATACAGTATATTAACATGCTCTGATGCTAAGGAGTTAGACATTCTACTCCCTCTCCCTACCTGAAAGGTTCCAACTGCCAATTACCTCACATTCTGTTACCCCAGTTCAAACTGGCAGACATTCTACTCCCTCACTCAGGAGCAGTCTGGGGTTCCTTACAGTACTAAATGTCCCTACCTTACCAAAATGTCTATGCCTTACACCTATGGAACAACTTCTTTACTCAAGGCGGCGGAAGAGATATTCCCTTATGAGTTTCAATCACCGGCCACCACTGAGCCAAAGGATTGTGAACCAAATTTCTCCTGCATTGTGTCCCAGCCCCAAATCACTTCTTACACTAATGACCTGAGTTCAGACAAATCTGTTCCTTCTACTGTAACACCAGTTAAAGGGAAAAGAGGGAAAAATGCAGGAAAAGATTTACAAATGCGATTAGGAAAACACAAGTAAGGGGAAAAAAGTAAAATACATGCAAAAAAGTATCATCAAAGTCATCTCGAAGTCAATCGAGAGGCTGTAAAAAAGTATCCATCTAATAACCCCTATGTTAATCAGGCTGCTACAGCTAAATATGCCAACATTCAAAGTGCAGGGACAGGTCTACCACAGGATAGGGAGTATCATGGCGGGACCTCAGCAGCAGCCTTCATTTCTCCAGATATACTTTGTTGGTGATGATGACAATGAGAGGGACATCCATTGTGGAATCTACCCAGGCATTATTCCAGAACTGGTTAGTTCAATTTATCATGCCCAATCAGAGTTTTGTAGCGAAGCATGGGTATCCAGCTAGTCATTCTATATGTTCACATATTATACTAAACAATGGTTGTTGACTCAATTACCCGGAATTGTAAAGCTTAGTTGTACTTGCCAGGTTCACACAACACACTGAACTATAAACCCATTTAAGTATAGCAGCCACTATCATCCTATTGGAATTATATTAATATCTTTCAGCAACACAAATCCAACTCTTAATTGATCTAAATCAGAAGTAGGAACCCACTTCATACTTTTACTACAGATACCTTGAACGCTCCATTTCAGCTTTCCCTTAACTGCCCAAATCTGTCTGATTTGACCCCAGAGAATTCTTCGGCTGAATTTGCACATGTCAAGCTTGCCTAGAGCTTACCCATGGTTTACTCTATCCAATTTCTCAGAACTTTTAACAAGTAGAACTGGGTGCATACCATATGCCAGCAGATTTAAGAGCTGCTTGGCTAACTTGCAGTCCAATACATTTTGTGACACAGCCAAGATGGTTTAGACTAGAGTACTTCCAAATACTCTGTAAATATGGTCGCAGAGGGCTGCCTCATCCCCAGTCGCCTTTTGAAGTGTTGGAAGTTATGATTCACACTTCTCCTAGGAAAAGAAAAAGAAATTTTAAAATATTAAAAGGGCAGGAAAATTCCCCTAAAAGAAAATAGAAGCAGAAACTCAGGCAGAGATTCAGCCCCCACCTTTGTCAATGGGGCATTAAGAAGCTGAAACCACTCTATTTTCCACAACAAAGGAAACAAAATTACAGCAGCCTACAACATCCAAACAGGCATGGGACACAGAAAAAAGCCAACACCGAAAAAGAAAAAGAAATCAAGCCAAAGTAATTAGAATTTTAAACACATGAGAAAAGGAGATATTCACCAACATTAATTATAGGGAACAAACAACTGCAAAGGGCTAGGAAAAACAGAGATTGGACTATAAAACAATTACTTATTTGCTAGATCCAGGACGGAAGAACCCAATCACAAAAAGCAGGTTTTAAACACCATAAAACAATCACACACACAAATCAAAGGATTCACATGCCAAATCAAAAGAATTTCAAAAGACTTTAAAGGGTCACATACAAAATCAAAAGACTTTTTAGGATATAAGGGTTTTTCTTACAGTTCAAGCAGGCTAGCCTCGGAACGCTGTGCATGTTTTTGTTTCTTGCCTGCTTTCCTATAAACAATAAATTAATCTGACTAACTAATTGACCTCCAATTATTTCGAAGTAATCTCCCAGCCGGGAGTTTTGAATTCGAAAAGGGAAAACTCTGCCTTCCAACAACCCTTAAAGGGAAAGGCTTCTTTTTCTTTCAACAGAAGGGAAAAAACAGTCCAGTTGCCTTTCAAAGAAAAAAACACATTTGAGACAAATATAACCTGGATGATTGAGAAGCTCCACAGACAGTTCCGCCCCCCCCCAATAAATATAATTCGGATGTCATAATTGTCATCAAATTACCACGCCAAACCAATGCTGAACATATTTGAGCTTTACCAAAATAATTTATCTTTTAGGAAATGATTGCAAAACTAATTCAATCAGAAACGAGTGTCACTAACACTCGTTTCCTAATAAATGGCCGCTGAATAGGAGGTAGAGAATCCAATGGGACCTATATTATTCCGGAGGGAGAAGCTCCATTTAGGGCTTTCTTTCAATAATCGCTGTCGTCACGCCCCGTGCACAGATATATACCCAACTTACCAGGTTCTCCATTTGTGCTTTTAGGTCCTCCTTTCGCTGCAGCGGGAGAAGCAGCTCGATCCCGACCTCTTACCGTTCTCCACCGCAATTCCCGCCTCCTAAACTTGAAATGGCGCTAAAATTATCGGTAGCTCTTTAAAGGGACAATGCCGACAAAGGAACTCGCTCACAAGTGGCTCATTGCTGAGACAAGCCCATCGAAATAAATCCCGTTCCTTGCCCGGGAAGATCTTATAAGGAAGGCTTTGCAGGTAGACGAGCCACTGACTGGCTGTCCTGACACGCCAAGCCTTTGCTAAATAAATCACAATTCGCAATGGTCACACAACCCATTAAACCATAGTTTATAAAGCAGAATGGCTTCGTTCCTTCGAAGCGCTAAATCGCAAGCAGAATTGCAGTTTGAATTATTTATTTATTATTTATCTAGGTTCAAGGTACAATCTGTACAAAGCGTTCTAAGAATCCAGGGAACTGAATTAATTCCACGATATTTTTTTGCCCATCCGAATCGTTCTTCTGATGGTTTGATTGGCCCACGTCGTGACAGTTTTTAGCTGCACGTTCCGGATTGTAGTTGCAATCCTTGGTGCCTTTATATAAAAATACGGCAAAAATGACTGCCCTATTGCTCATGGAATTTTTTTTTTTTGGCCCCACATTTCCACTTCGGCTATGGCATCGCCTTTTTAAGAGAAAGCTATTTTCAGCTGTTCAATGGGTGGAGCAAACTAAGACCGGGAAGTTCATACACATACAGTATTCCAAGCAGTAAAGCCCTCCCTGCGGGCCGTTCTTGTATTACAACGCTTGCTTATTTTGCATATTGTATTACAATAGGTGCTTATTTAGCGTATTGCAATCCTTGCTTATTTTCTATACTAGCAAACTATCAGTCAGAGAAGAGCGACTAAGATGATCAAAGGCCTGGACACTAAAACAAATGAAGAAAGCTGCAGGATTTGGGCTTGGCTAGTCTAAAGAAAAGAAGAATTAGAGGTGACAGTAACAGTGACAGTGACATGATAGCAGTATTCCAGTATTTGAGGGGCTGCCACAAAGAAGAGGGGGTCAAATTATTCTCCAAAGCACAGGAGGACAGGACAAGAAACAATGGTTGGAAACTAATCAAAGAAAGAAGCAACCTGGAATTAAGGAGAAACTTCCTAACGGTGAGGACTATTAACCAGTGGAACAGCTTGTCTCCAGAAATCGTGGGCGCTCCATCGCTGGATGTTTTAAAGAAAAGACTAGACACTCACTTATCTGAAATAGTATGTTTTCCTGCTTGAGCAGGGGGCTGGACTGGAGGACCTCCAAGGTCCCTTCCAGCTTTATTCTAATTTATTGAGATAGATACAAAGCCATTGGAGATAGGTGCAGACTACTAACAACAGCTTGAGGCGCTAGAAGTATAAATGCCTTCTCATCCTATTGAATCATCATAAATGAATGTTAAAACCAATTAGTGGAATGTTATTTGTAACTTGAAAGAAGGTAACACTGTTGTTGGAGGACAAAGAAATGTATGGCATCAGGCAGAATCTTAAAGAGGCATTTGTTCACCCTTTCTTCAAGAAGCCATTACTAGATTCAACCATACTGGAAAACTTTCACCCAGTATCTAACCTTCCCTTTTTAAGGAGGGTTGTTGAGAAAGTGATCATGCCATAGCTTCAGAAGATCCTGAGTGCTGATCATGCTTGTTGATTATCTCTGGCATGATTGGTATGGGGACAGTGCATCCATCCTTGCTCATCTTGATCTCTTGATGGCTTTCAATGTCATTGATCATCATATACTTCTGAAGCAGCTTTGGGAGCTGGGGGTGAAAGATATTGTATTGTGTTGATTTCCTTTCTTAGATGGCTATTTCCAATTGATTTTCCTTGGGAATGATAAATCTCATCCTCAACCCTATTTTGTGGGGTTCTACAGGGTTTGGTTCTCTCTTTGTTTGTGTTTAACATCTGCAGGAAGCCTCTGGAGGAGATTATCTGTCATCATGGGGTGAGGAATTAAGTGATGCTGCTGTTGACCTTCTGTCTTGGTCTTTGGAAACTGTGGAGGTATGGTTGGGGAAAACAGGTTTCAGCTCAATCTTCTTGGGGCTTTGGATTTGGGGGCCTTTTGGATTCAGTGACTTTCACCCCCCTTGTAGGGGGCCACGGGGGCTCACTTGGTAAGATGCTGAGCCTGGCACCGCTGAGGTTGGCAGCTCAATTCCCGTGAGCGAATAAACCGCATAGGGACAGGAAAAGAGCCTCCCCCGATTGCCCGAAAATTCCTTTCACAGGGGCAGCCAGCCGCTTCAGTGATCCCTGGCTAACACGTGCCATACACTAAAAAAAACCAAAAACACGACCCCTTGTTCTGGATGCGGTGGCATTGCCTCAAAGAAACCCTGTGTGCAACCAGAGAGTCCTCCTGGACTCTTGAATCCTATGTGAAGAACTTCATGTTGTGCATCAGTTTTGCCTATTTATGGACTGGGAGGCTTTACTCTTGGTCACTCACATTATGGGCACCTCTCAAATGGATTATTGTACAGGTTGTCTTCACTTAATGAGCACTCATTCGGCAACTATATGAAATTATGATGGTGCTGAATGAAGGGACTTATGACCCATGACTGAAATTATGACTGTTGCAACTCCCCTGCAGTCACGTGATTGCAATCGGAATACTTGGTAACCTGTTTGCACTTACAGCAGGTTGCCAAGCACCTTGCGATCATGTGATTGCCATGTGCAAACTTTCCTGCCATCTTCTCCGGAAAGTCAATAGGGAAACTGATCAGGGAAGGTTGCAAGCTGCTGCTTGCCTGCCCAGAGGACTCTGTCTGGTTCCTGGGGGGCAGGCTGAAAAAGATCCATCACAAAATTCAAGCAGGAAATATTTCTTGGATTTCAGGAGGCTTTTTCACTCAGACTCCTTAAGAGCACAGAGGGGTAAAATCCATCCGTGATGTGGTGTTTTTGCTTTCAAATAGGCTGGGTGAAAAAGTCTCTTTCTGAGGGACCTGGTTCTGGTTGCCTAGAAACTCCAGTGGGTACAAAATGGGCAGTTATGTGTGCTCCCTGATCAACACACACTATACCTCTGTTCTACAAGCTGCATTGGTTGCCAGTTTGCTTCCATGTTCAATTCCAGATGCTGATAATGACCTACATAAAGCCCTATATAACATGTGATTTGTTATTTGATGAACTGCCTCTTCTCAGTTACATCTGGCAAGAGTGGCTTGTCTACCAAGGAGTGTCATCTGACAAGGTCCAGAAAGACTTTTCTGTCATGGTGCCCACCTCTTAAAGGACATATGTCCTGGCTGGCTTTTGGGAAAGCCTCAGGCTTCAGTTGTGGAGCAGAGCCCTTCAGTGATTATGCTTATATGTTTATACAGCTGCTGCATATGTTTTATGGTTTTTATACAGTTTTATCATCATTTTATATGCTTTGATGGTTTTTATTTCTATTTTGCTATTTGAAAATATAGTATTCCAATTAACAAGCAGCTAGAAAAGAACAGGAAAGATGGGTTTTATTTATTTTGCCATAATAAAAGGAAAGAAACAAAAGTGATTACAGGAATTAAAAGGGATTAGCAATTTTCATGGTAGTGATCCATGTCTTCTAGTGCCACTCAGCCACTGCTATGGCAATATAAAGCATTGTTTATTGACATTATGCTAGCTAGACCATGCTATAAATATCTGGAGTAGAAATGGCCATTTGCCACACAGACAAAATGGGGTACTTCAGTCAAGTGGATTTGGGAATCAGTATGTATATGACATACAAAAATTAGTTTTCCAGCCATAACATCAAACAGGAGACCATAGAAATAGAAGTTAAATGAAAATATCTGTCTTTTATAAAGGCTGATAATCTACTTTAAAGACCCACAGTTATTTAGAGGATAGGGAGATAAACTCATCACTAGAAAAAATCTATAAGTTTTCTTGGTTCATATTTTTCAATGAAGGGGAAGGGAGGGTGAGGGGACGAACAGGGGCAGGAAACTTTAGCTTTTGAAAATCTAATAGATTCTAAAAAGAAGCAAATGGTCTGACCTACATTCATATCAAAGTTCAGGGGCTAAACATATAACTAAAAAACCCCCACATGATTTGACATACCATACCATGGTTTGTTTAGTTACATGTTTCTGTTGTGTTCTTGTAATGTAGTTAAAAAGCCCTCTGGATTTATTTATATATTTATTTATTTGATTTACCTGACTGAAAAGGGTGGAGATGGATCTCTCCCTCACTACATGAATATACAGACTCAGAATATGTGTGTACGTGTGTATATATACTCTCTCACACACATATTATTTTATTATTTACAGCATGTAGCATGCTTCATTAATCTTACACATATAGCTTTTTAAATGTACAATCAATTACAGATAGTCCTTGACTTACAACCACAATTGAGCCCAAAATCTCTGTTGCTGAACAAGACATTTAAGTGAGCTTTGCCCCTTTTTACGACCTTTCTCGCCACAGTTGTTAAGTGAATCAGTGCAGTTGTTAAGTTAGTAACACAGTTGTTAAATAGCTTTCCCTTTGCTTTTCAGAAGGTTGCAAAAAGTGATCACGTGACCCCAAGACACTGCAACCATCATAAATATGAGTCACATGACCATGGGGAATGCTGCAACAGTGGTAAGTGTCAGAAACAGTCAGTCGCTTTTTTCAGTGCTGTTGTAACTTTGAACAGTCACTAAATGAACTGTTGTAAGTCGGGGACTACATGTACCGTATTTTATCATCCTCCCAGCAGACACTATTAAATATACAAGAATAATGTAGTGTAAAGGAACTTGCAGGAGTGCAATGCATGGCAATAACTATGGGAATACTATTCATGTATTCATGCAAGGCACACTTTATAATTGCCAAATATAAATATTTCCATGGGAATACATGGGAATTCAAAAGGTTAATAAATAAATAATTGGATATATTAGAAATAACAATATAAATGAGAATGGAGCATCAAGAAATCTTTCTCATTCCCTTTAGTTCTTTTTTTTTCATTTCATTATATAACATACTTGTGAAGTTTTTACTGGAGTTTGTCTGGATACACAGCATGGAGGTACTAATGTTTTGTTTGGGACTGCCAATTACTGTTTTTTTTTTAAATCTAGCAAGATTTTATAGATTGAGATCCTTAATGATAGTGGTTAATTTAATTTAATTATATAAAAGTCTTTACAAGAATTTTTATGAACATACAACATGGAATAATGATGTTTTGTTTGCCACTGTCAATTGTGTATTTTTATCTCAGCAACAATTTACAGATTGAGCTGCTTGAACTTGGAGACTGAGGTAAAAAAATTAGGATTGTCATTTCCTAGGCATATAAATCAAATGGGTAAAACATTGAAATTTAATTAAAATGGCCTCTTTTTATATTTTATTTCATATAAGCCACATGTGTGCATTCAGGACAGAATATAAACTTTACGTGCCTATTTTAAAATACACTTGGCTCTATTTTGCAATGAAACTCAGTCATCCTGGCTTTGAGGCAGCTTTTTATCTTCCAATTTCGAATATAACCGGTATAATAAGAACCCTGCTAGGTAAGAAGTAGGATCTTAATGTAGTATTTTGTTTCTGGAGCCTGCAAACAGCCATGGAAAAAATCACTCTCTCTCCAATAACTGTAGTTGCTGCTGAAAGAGACAAACAGCCAGCTGTACATCAGACAGCTTGGCTTGCAAATGCCAGGGTTGAATAGCTGTTTCTCTGTTCCATTCCATGCAGTGAGGGCACAGTTCCTTTCCTAGTATTTGCTAGTATCAGTTCAGCTAAGATTTTTTATGTGGAACAAGAGAGGGAATTATGTTCTCCTTTCACTAATATTCAAGTTTAGTTGACCATACGCAATCATTCTGAAACTTAAAGGTTGAGTAGTGCATAGATCTATTTATAAGTTTAGTTTCCTATACAATTCCATAGTATAACTGTATTAAAGAAGAAAGCACCACTATATTCAATGTAGGTTTTGGAATTAGTAGAAATCTCTGTATTCTGAAATCCTTGAGCCGAATAGAGACTCATGTGATTTAGACATGAATGTATAAAATAATGAATTACTTTTCTGCTTTATGCCATGTCCCTCTTCCTTAATTGTAATCATGTAAATTCGCCAGATTTCTCTGATGCAGAGCTATTAGCAAAAATAAATTATAGCATTTAATTAAATAAATAAATCCCAACACAACAACTAAAGAGTTATTTATACCTGTGAAACAGAAAGTTAAACAGCTCATTGAAAAAGATGAACATCTTGGCATCATGTGGCAGGGGGGGAAAAGCAAGACATAAAAAATAAATTGTCATGTCCTGTAAATAATCTGAATGGAACCATTTCCAACTGCAGTGCAAATCAATCCTAATAAAATGGCCCTGTTGTAGTAGACAGATTCATCCTGTTTGTGTTGATTTATAACTCAGCTGGATTGATGATGGACCCTGGTGGAGTGATTCCAAGTTAATTCTGTTGACCGACCTTGAATTTACACCATTTTTGTTATAACAGTTGTAGTAGAGAGATTGGGGGGAAAAAACAATTCACACCAATGTCTGAAAATAGGATCTACCTCAAATATTAATACTGCAGAATTCATAAACATGCCCCAGACATCATTTCAGAAGGAAACATCTGCACCCCTATCACTCACTGTAACCACCCTCCCCATTTTCCTTTCGAGATATTGGTCAACATTTTTCATTCCAATAGTTTGTCTGTGAAATCTCTTAAATCACATCTACTATTAGAACTGCCTGACCAGTAAATAAACCACTTCATACTCATATTTTGGCTTTTCTTAATTTGGCCCCCTCCAATATATAGGATTGCAACTCTTAGATCTCAATAAACCTAATGATATCTGGGAACTTTGGAACTGCACTTCCAACCCATTTGGTTGGAAAAGCTGCTGTTAGAGATGAGGAGCCTAAAAACCAACCCTGCAGCGTAAAATAGATAGTTCATCTAACTACGAGAAAAATTCTGTTGGACCAAACTAGTCGGCATCATATTTACAACATATAGCAACTAGAAACTTTGGGGAAGTCCAGAAACACAGCATTCAAGGCTCTTACACAGGGAGGGTATACAGTAATTCTATAAGTGAAGCAAATGACTCAACCTTCCTCCCATCAGATCTTGGTCTCCTGCTTCAATAGCCAGGTATACATATGCTGATACTCCAAAAAAAAATAAAAATCTAATAGTTAGATCAGCCAAAAGCTTCCCTATCCTTAACTCCTTCTAAAAGCCATACTCATTCTTTGTCAGCAAGAATTGGAAGATTGTTGTAATGTGGACTCCCTAGTGCTTCCTGAGCTTGCCAAGGACCCTACAGTTCAACCCTAAGCTACAAATATTCTCTTCATTCTAATCTTAATCATTTTTTCAACCAAATTTTCTGAACTTTTGAAATAGATACTCCAGTAAAGATACCAGATTTCCTGACAAGATGTATATTTTTTAGAAGACCAATAATTTACATGTGGATCTTTTAACATGGGCTGAGTTCATATACTGTACTAAATCATATTGTGGTTACTTTATTTGATATAGCATGATGTTAGAATCTAGTCATTCTGGTTTATAGCATAGGATGATGTATGAAACCAATCACTGGGCAACAAATTATGCTTTTAAAATACAGCTTAGCCTGCTGAATAAACCAAGCCATAGAAGAATAAACTTGACTTCCATGGAAGCAAGGTGAGATACAAATGGATGATTACTTTGCATTTCTAAACATGCTGATGAGACCAGAGATTAGTTTTGGTTAATGAAGAGGATGGGTTTAGGGGCTCTTGAGTGTATACTGTTTGCATTTGTTAATATGGTGAAGGATGGTAGTTGTTTGGTTTAGTTTGGTCAGAGTTTGTGCTGTTTCTTACTTCAAGCATCTGAGCAGAATTTTCAGTTCTAAAAAGTATGTCATCTTTTACAGTTTATTGATTCTCCATATTGAGGTCTTAGAGGATTCTACAAAAAAGGACTATTTCCATGCAGTGTCTTCATAGCAAATGAGAAAAGGGAGGTGAAATAGTATCAGAGAATATGTTGGAATAGACTACGGTAGCAATGAAAAATGGAGCCCACAACATTTCACAAGTTCTATGTTTATGAAAGAAACTTCACTGAAGCTATATGTATGGCTAAGCCTACAGTTTAAAAGGCAATTCATAAAATGTAGTTTGGATGAGGGGAGGATTATAGAGATTCAGATTCAACATCAAGTCTCCTTTGTATTTGATTTACTCTTCTCATCTCTTGCCCTAAGTGTGCCTTTGAGGATGAAGTTGTGGGGCTTGAAAGTTTAATTTCAAATTAGGCTAAACTCAAACTGATGGAATAGTTTCAACCTTCTTAAAGTAGAATTCCCATATTATGATAGGCTAGCTGACAATTAGATGGCAGCAGAGAGATACATAAAACCCTTTTGGTACCTTCTGTTGGCTGCCACGATTTCTGCAGTCCAGATATGGCAACCCTATCCTAAAGATAAGCGAGACCATACCTAATTCTATTTCACTTCATTTTTTTAGCACTGAGATAAATTATGTGGGATAGTGAGGAAAATGAAACAGCAGCAGCTTCTGATGGAAAGAAACGACACAAATGTAAACACATCAATAAATATTTTAAATAAAATGCTAGATACTTCCCCCCTCAGGAAACTTATTTTGATTTAGTGATTGATGTTTGAAATAGGTGTTATAAGATGTTCTTACTTAGACTGCTAAATCCCTACCTGGCATTTTGAATTTTATAACGGAGCTATGTATTGCGTAGCACAAAAATCCAGAGCTGGCTACTAGCAGCAGGTCCAAGATCAGCACCTCAATATGCTGAGGTTACTACCTAAAATGCCAGGAATTGAACTGAGACCTTCTCTATGTAAGCACAAGCACATGCTTTATTCAGTGATGTTTGTTCCCTACTGGGGTTCTCGCTCTGGCTCTGCATTTACTTACCCCCAAAATTGTTTCTCACGTACGCACAAGCCAAAATTATATATGTATATATTCTACATGGCCACAAGTCACTTGCTCTTCCTCACTACTCTCACCATCCTATGTCAATAGATAATCTGAGCATGAGTCCTCCAAGCGGGGGAGCTACTTTGACGGAAGGAAATAATTGTTCCTCCTATTCAAGTCCTCAAACCCACTTGAGCCAAGGGTTCATACCTTGCTGGCACAGCGCACAAAGCTGGAGCCAGAATATTAAGAGCAGCAGGGGAATTGAAAGATGCCAATGGCAAACTCAACAAAGAACTCTAGCAATCCCACACTAAACAATCTGCCTCCCACAACAACTCAAGTGCAGGAGGGAGAGCAGCGAGGTCTGCAAAGGGTGACTCAGCATAATAGATGTGAAGGGAATGCAAGTTTTGCAAGAATTCAAAGCAGAGTTATTTGCTTATACCATTTGTTTCCCCCCCACAAAACTGTTTTAAGACTTTTCACCGCAAAATAAATCGTTTAAAAACCAGGCAATGACATAGTCCCCCTCCCCGCCCAACTGCACTCTCTGCATTCTATTATCCCATGTTTTGTGTGTCTGTTACTTTGTTTTTATGAGAGAGAAAGACTGGATAACATATTTTCCCCTCTGATTTGTGCCTCCTTTGTGCAACCACTTCCCACTGGCCAGGAGCAATAACAGTCTGTATACTGGGCCAGTTATTCTGCCCCATCTCTCCCCAGAGCAGGGATGTGTGTATGTGCTATGTTGTGCCACCCTACGGTCACTGTTTATAGTGCTTGTGTCTTCAGCTCAATAGGATCCCCGGGAGGTTCTCTGGATGTATTGGTTGCAACAGGCCGGTCACCTTTGAGAATAGACAGACGTTCTGAGATACTACGCATCCGAGGGAATAAGATGAAGTCGTACAAAAAGCCACCCATCAAACCACCAATAATTGGTCCAACCCAATATACCTGGAAGAACAAAAGACAAAAGCATGGGAAGGGGGAACAAGAAGATAGGTTAGGGATGCAGAAATATCTTAGAGCATTTCAGGAAAAAAAATACTTCAGGGCCTTTTCCCATTATTAGCAGATTGAAATCCTCTTCACCCATCATTGATAAATCATAAAGTACCGGCAGCCCACCCAGCAGTCGTAATCAGCTAGTCTCTTCTACTTTATTAGTCTCATCATTGAGCCTGCAAATGGATTCCAAGTAGAGCAAAGACTTTTCCATAATTGCCCAATCTCTAATTCCATGGATTCAAGATTGCTTGCAATTTTTGCCACCAAGCTTAGATTCATATGTTGCCATGTACCTGATAATTAGTAGAATTTTAAAGTGAGGTCAAATAAGTTTGACATTGGGATACTCTGACATTTTCGGTGCCGTCTCAACATTTTATTTCTTTTCGAGTCGAGCAATTGCCTGGAGAAGTCCTTCATTTTTGTTGGCAAGATTTCAGAAGAGATTGCCATTGACTCCTTCCCAGGGCTGAGATAAGGGAACTGACCCAAGATCACCCAGTTGGCTTAGTGTTTCAGGCAGGACGAGAATTCACTGTCTCCTGGTTTCTAACCTGCTGCTTTTAACCACTACACTAGACTGGTTCTCCCCTCTCAACTTACCCACAGAATAAACATTGGAACTGAGTGCATTTTATTTGGGGGACTATTTTTTTTTTTAATTTGATTTATATGCCGCCCTTCTCCGGAGACTCAGGGCGGCTTACAATGCGCTAAGCAATAGCCTTCATACTTTTGTATATTTTATACAAAGTCAGCTTATTGCCCCCACAAACTGGGTCCTCAATTTACCTACCTTAGAAAGGATGGAAGGGTGAGTCAACCTTGAGCCTGGTGAGATTCGAACTTGCAGTAATTGCAGGCAGCTGGTGTTAATAACAGTGTGCTTTAGTCCACTGTACTACCAAGGCTCTTGGTAAATATTTAAAATATTTACTTTTATGGAAGATTAAAATGCACCCAAGTTGCCTCTGCTATGTTCTCAACCAAATAATATCTCACTTGGGACTTCCTGGGAGCCAAATTTCAAGAGTTTGGATGCTGCTTTGGATAAAGATATAAAAGATTCCCCTTTCTGAAGTTGCAACTGTTTCTCCAAATTCAGAGAGGGAAAATCAGATAATATTTCAGTCCCTGGACTGTTGTTTCAAAGAACTGTAAGATATCATCATTTCTTATCCTTACAAAACCCTCCCTTACCCAGTGGTTGGTGAAGTTACGGGTTATGACGGCTGGGGCAAAGGATCGGGCAGGATTCATGCCAGCTCCTGTGTAGTACATCTGAAAAAAAAGAGTAGAGTTACGACAGGGAATTTTTATTTTCATCATGCAATTCAGGTTTCTAATCCTAAAGGGTCCAAATCCCTTATTTATATCTTTGCTTAAATATTAGCATTTATATATTGCCTTTAGGCACATGCACAAAGCAAATAGTAAATACATAATATAGCAACAATAAATTTCATTAAAGCACCAAAATCAAACTTAAAAATAATATAAACTAAAAATAATGTATACCCATTGAAAGGCAATTTAAAAGATACAATTAAAATATTGAAAGGGGCAAGCTATTATGCTGAGTAGATTACATATAGCAACCTGGAAACACTTTCTAGCAGGAGTGATTCAGCTGAATTCCAAGAACCGCTGAATTTATTTCATGTGGCCATAGGCTTAATTTCAAAAGTCTTCTTCGAATCCTGGCCATGATAAAAGCTGTTCCAGAAAAAGGCATAACCCATTCTCAAAGATTCCCTTTGGAAGATTGGTATGCTTTATGGGAAGAAAGACCCCTTCCCTGCTGTTTTATAGATTCAAAATGGTTAAACAGAAGAAAAATAAATTGCTGGAAGAATAGGATGCAGTTAAGAATGAGGGAAAGTATTGGGAGGACTAATCCTCCATCCAGGCCTGGTCAGGTGGCTACTATAGAGACTGCCTAAATGTATTACAGCTGGCTATATATTGGTGCATCTTGCACACTGTATCATTACCCCAAAGAGGTGTCCAAGTGTGAGGGAGAATCCAACTGCCAGGGCCACCGATCCCATGCGTCCGTTACGTCTCTCATCGTAGGTGGCAAAGACACAGAGGACAAACTGTAGGGTCAGGATGATTTCCACAATGGTAGCTTGGCTTACGTTTACACTAGGGTGCATCTGTAGCCAGAAGATATGTGGAAGGATAAAAAAACCATGAGGAACAGCAAAAGTTATCATTAATTCCATACCTAACTATACCTTTAGGAGCTTTGGTTTCCAGAAATTATTTATGCATACCAGGAGGAAATAACTGATTGAACTTACATCTAGAATAAATTTGTAGAATAAAGATATTAGATTTTAATAGTGCCCATGTGATTATCTGCCAGACCTCATTCTAGTCAAACTAGAGGTTCAACAAGGCGGGGCAGGAATAAAAGAAAGTAAAATAGGTTTATAAAGCAACAGGAAGTCTGTAGCCAGGAGGAAAGCTTTTGAGATGATAGATAAACGAATGAGGCAAATCTAAGAGTCTATTATCTATATCAAGTGGATAAATCAAACATAACTGCATTTTCTAATAGAGTTAGGGTTAGGGTTAGGGTTAGGGTTAGGGTTAGGGTTAGACCTGTTTTCTTCCTTTAGTTCTCTATTGTCTATAAGGTGGAGGCTGGATCCTGACAACTCCCAGGGACATGCTTATCCAGTTAATTAATGCTCATAATGCTGATGAGCCTTTAATCTTTATGAATCATCCTGATTTGGTTTTTGGAACCTGAAGTAAACTTATATTTCAATTATTAATCTAGGATTAATCATTTAATCTCTCCTAAAAGCCATCTAGTCCAATTTTTCCACACTACACCCCTAACCAAGGAAGCATTTTTTATTAGTACGCTAAACATTTTCCTCATCTGAGACCTGAACCCAAGATTTCCCCCATCCCTTTATCTTACCATTTATATGTGTACAGTATATATGTGTCTGGGTGATCAAAAAGAGAAAATGTAAGAGCAGGGATTCTTAAATCCACAAACTCCATTTCTGATTCCAACAAGTTTTAGCTAAATTATATGTCGCCGCCCCCAACAGCTCACTCTTCAAAATTAGGAGTTCAAGGGGGTTGCACACAGTAAGCCCTCTCTCCCTGTAGTAAAGTTCAAGCACCCATTCGTGAGTTGTGAATTTGCAGACTTTCTAAATCATTGGCCTGCTTGCAGAGTCCTCTTTTACTCCCAGCTGACTAGGCTTCAGAGTCAGTTCCTGGCTTGAAGTATGTTTTGATGGCCACCCATCTTTGCTGACTAGTGGATTTGATTGAGGCGAATTTAAAGGAGGTATTTTAATTTCTCACAACGCCATCCAAAGTGATCTTTTGGCAAAAATTAAAATGGCAATTAGATTCACTCCTTTTTGGTATTCAGAGCACCAAGGAATGAGGTAAAATGTATCTAGAGAATCCCTGCTAGTTTTCCTTCAGTCTGTGTCTCTCTGGCTTGTTGTCTTCTTTTTATGATATCTTTTCTTAAAGACTGGACAGGGATTAACATTCTGTCAGTTTACAGCCTCTCACCAAAGAGCACATCTCATGCTTAATGCACAGGGTGCATCCTCACCTAACCCACAAATTTCTAACTGCCTCTGGATGAATACTGAGGTCCAATTGCATACAATTTTCTCCTCAGAGTCAAGGTCTTGGAAACAGGTGGTTAGCACATCTCGTACTGAACAGGTTATTTGTACAATTTGGAGCTGAAAGTGATACTCTCCTCTCCTGTGGCAGGAAAATCAGTGAAACGGTGGCATTTTACTGATTCAAAAAATAAAGCACAGAGAGACTTGGAAATATTACTAGTACTAATAATGCCCCTGCTGAGTTTCAAAGCACCAATATTTGACTTACAAGGCAAAATTTATATTAACTACAGATAGTCCTCATTTAGTGACCACAATTGGGAAGGGCAACTCAGCCATTAAGCAAAGCATTGGCTAAGTGAAACCACAACCGTTCTTATGATTTTATTTTAGCTTTCCTTTGCTTGACAGAAGGTCATAGATGCAAGGAATCGTTGTAAAGTTACTTTTTCATAATTGTAACTTCAAATGGTCACTAAATGAGGACTATCTGTATTCTAGTAAAACAGGTAGTGGTCTAAAAGCCACTAGAGCCTTGGTGGCGCAGCAGACGAAGTGCTGTTAAGTAACACCAGCTGCCTGCAATTACTGCAAGTTCGAATCTCACCAGGCTCAAGGCTGACTCAGCCTTCCATCCTTTCGAGGTAGGTAAAATGAGGACCTGGATTGTGGGGGCAATAAGCTGACTTTGTATAAAAAAAGAACACTGCTTGGGGGGGGGCGAAAGCCCTACTAAGCAGGTATATACGAAAGTATGAAGGCTATTGCTTAACGCATTGTAACCCGCCCTGAGTCTCTGGAGAAGGGCGGCATATAAATCAAACCAATAACTAAATAAATAAATAGAGGCCATGGATTGGCTTAGCTGAAGGGGCAGTCCTTCTTCTGCAAAGTAGCCAATGAGCTGCTGAGGTTTGTCCATGGGACACTGTAGCTCAATGTATTGTAAAGTAGAAAATACGGAATTTTGGATGCTGAGCAGAGAAATGTACCTTGAGGTTGCTTGGCAGGTAAGTGAGGGATTAAGGCCCTTCAAAAACAGATGCCTGCCTGTTCTAGCAGCAAGACAACCAAGCAGTGCTGAGAAGCTCCGAATCAGCAAGGGAACTAATGGGTATATTTCAGTTTTTCCCATAGCAAAAATGGGAAGAAATCAGTTCAATTTAGGGCTTCTCACTAGAAGACACGATGTTAATGCATCATGACAGTGCCTTTTTTCAGCTCTGTATCCATAAAGTTGTCTTCATTTCATTCCCAGTCTGTGGGGGTTTGGTGTTCTCTGAACTTGGTTATTTGCTTACAGAAGTTTCATTACTAACCGGGTAACATAATCAGTGATGTTATTTAGCTGTGTTAATGAAATATTTGCGAGAAAACAACCAAGCTCAGAGAGGACTAAGTATTCAAACTTCAACCCTGAACTATAGAAATTCTCTTGTATTACCATCGCCAGCCTGTGAATGAGACAGCACCGGTGTTAAAATAACAGTCTAAAGGCAGCTTCATGATGTATAAAATCTGTTAACAGACAAACCTCTAAATAGAATTAAGATAGTTTCATAGTATCTAAGAGAAGGATGAATACAGATGTCTTCCATTCATCTGGAACATAATTGTATCATAAGAATTCATCTAGGAATTTTAATATTCATTATTGCGCACCTCCAAAATTTGATATTTGAAATTAGTTCACCAGCAAAGTGTAAAAATATGACAGGTACAGTACACTAACAAAGAATGCATTTAAAACAATCTAATTCACTCAGACTTTGATTTTTCCAAGATACATTCCTAGTATAATTTGCATTCAGATAATTGATATTTAAATATGTTTCAATTATTGCTCAAATCCAAAATATGTCAATTCAAAATCCATAATTAAAAAGCTTTTAAACTCAGCTGAAACGCTATTCTGATGGCTTCTAAATACAGCACTTTTGCTTCCTGAAAACAGTTCATTTACTACAAAAAGGGAATTTACTATCCAAGGGAAGCTTTGCTATTCAAGGGAAGCTTTTAATATGCCATTACCCTAAGAATGAGAATTCTTTCACTTGAAATGTTCTGTGTTTTTGCATAAACTTCTAACTTTACTTTTTTTACACAAACAAAAATAAGTTTCACAATTAGTAATAGTGATAGTATTAGCTGATTTCCATCAGGGAATATTCTAGGAGTAGAGTGGGTTATTACATCAAGAATGGAAGGGTTTTCACATAGAAAAGTTCATTAGATTTAATACTAACTCACATATAATATTTTTTTATTTGCTAAATTTATATGCAGCCCATCTCACTATCAAGCAAATCTGGGCTTTTAGGTAATATATCTGAAAACCTTCAAATTAAGATTGTTTTTAACAAGAACAATGTTCTCTGATATGATCAACCAGCCAGGTGGGGAATCCAAAGATTTGGTTGGGAAAACAATGCTTGCTTTTCTTTCGAAATATGTAGTAGAAGTGATTTACTTCAAAACTAACTGCAGATCTGATTTAAAGTTACAACAATGATAACATTCTTTCATGAAAAGTGCCTTTGATATCACCCTTACCATCCTAAAAAAAATAATTTGTCTCTCTCATCCTCCCTCTCTTTAACCTCTTTTCTTACTATATCCAATTACACTGATATAAAATTCTATTGTATTATCTTTTATGCTCTGTACTCATACAAAGACTCATACAAAGTTGAGTATCCTGGGCAATCTGGCTTTTACCCAATAACTATTCCAAGATACTTCTTGAGATGAAAATAATATACTCATGAAAATATTTCAATCCTTGTTTCAGTTCTATGCTAGCAGCTTCATCCTTCTAGATTTAGGGTTAACAATCCCTCCTATATGGGATATACTTTGTACCTTCATTCTTCTTGTTCCCAATAATCTCCCTAGTAATCCAGATTCTAAAGGGCATAGTGTGCAGCCCTTTAGAGAATCTCCTACACATAGCAATGCTAACTCATTTCTTGTCTACAGCTGTAGGGATACCCCCCTCTTAAAAACATTTTGAGACAGCTTTGCATGATCCCATTACCGTGTTGAGTGCCAGGTTACCCCGTAGTGCTGCCGGGGTGACTCCATAAAGCACAGCTGCACCGGCCAGTCCTCCCAACACCTGGGCCACCACGTAGAAGACAGCACGGAAGAGGGAAAGCTGCGAGCCCAACAGAAAGGCCATGGTAACAGCTGGGTTGATGTGGGCACCGCTTACATGGCCTAGAGACTGTACCATGGTGGCTGCTACCAAGCCAAAAGCCAGGGCCACCTGTAGAACATTTAAGGGGCCAACAATCCAGCGAAGGGAAGCCCCCAACCCAAAAAACACATAGAACATAGTCCCGAAGAACTCGGCAAAAACAGCTCTCCAAAAGGAGGATAAGCGTGCCTCCCACATGACGGGTCAGGAGGAGGACAGAGACTGAGCAGGGTGCAGCAGGATGGTCTTGAAGCTCACTGCTGCTTGCTGCACCACCCCTCCACCTAAGCCCCTTGTTTTGTATTGTGGCTGTGAACTTTATAAGGTTTGCTAGTATAGTCCAGCCCAGGAGGTGGGAACTCAGATTGACTGATTGGACTCTCTTAACTCTTCACTGTCTGACCTAAAGGTTTAGGCAGAAGCCAATCCCTAGCTCCTGTAGCTACTAACAGAGCTTTAACTCCAATAATTCGAACTCTTTCGTTTCCATTTTTCCCTTTTCCTTGCTTAGATGATTTACTTCCATTTTCTTCTTAGCAATTATTGTAGTAAGATCCCAAGCAAATGGCTTCAGTGGCATTCATTGGGAAGTAGGGGAGGTGGTTTGGAGTCCTCCTTCACAATCCACATCAGGGGCTTGGAGAGTAGGGGGGCACTTGCATGTCCTTCCCAATGCAGAGGTGCATGAGAGGGAAACGACCTAATTTCCAACATTTGCAAGCAGCCAGAGGTTTTGACTACTTATGACATGTCATTTTTGGATCATGTGTGTGATTGCCAGGGAAGTGTCCGCTGCTGTCATTGGATATTGTCTCTTTAGTTTTTTCCATTGCTCTCAACTAATTCATGAGTTGTCAGAAAACTATACTGGTATGGAATTTGCTATTTTGATTGATGATCACTACGGTACTATATCTCTGTTGCCTCTGAGTGCATCTCTACCGCCACCTAAGTGTGTCCAGAAAGTACTAAACATACTTTTTTGTATGTTGCTTCTGTCTCATTATCAGATAACTTTAGATGTCCTGGAATGCAAGTAGTGTTTTCAATGTTATGCCAGCAGAAGGCCTTCCATATGGATGGTTTTAAGAACATGGAGGAAGGGGCTTGAGATGATGTAGTCAGGGTTGATCTGTCAGGTCTGCATTCAGACTTCCTCCTTTTATTTGGACACTAGTTTTTGTACCCGTGGTGCACAGCTGTTTTGGCATGGACCAGAAACCAGGCTTCTGCAGCCGATTTGTGGTTTATTTTTTATTGTTGTTCCAATAATTCCGTCAGTTAAACTTGTTGCTTCCTAAACTGAGAGATTATAACCCAAAGCACCTGACAGATGGATATTTCACAGGTACCATCCCTATTTTTGAATACCATTTCCATGCATGTTGCAAGGGAGATGGACAGAGGGCCTTCCTCTGATTTTTTGTTGTTCTATGAGGAAGATTGGAACTCAACTTCTGCAACTGCTCTAGATGCTATGTTATGAAGAATAGGTTGACTTGTTCACCTGCACAAAGATTGAAAAAAAACCATTCTCAAAATCCAACTCTTTAACTATACTTATCCAGTGTTGCAGAAATCTGGTTGATTGCTAGATGGAAGTCAAGATCTCTCTCTTACCACTTAAGATCAGTAAGTTGACAGGTCAGTAATTATTTTGGGAAAATGTTATGGCATATATTAAGGAACACCACAGAGTTTAACACTTCTTTTATATATACCCAATTCTTAGGAACATTATGTCAGTGGCCGCAACGAAGCAGCACAAGTTATTAATGAAGGATGGTTACGTTGCAGTCAAGAGAGAGACAACTCTTCATTGTCAACTAGTAGTCATTAGACCAATAGTTCAACAGTCCTTTGGAAAAAACAAACAGGAAAAAATGGATTGGGCAGAGTGCTGGGACCTTACAATCCTTGCCCCAGCATATCCTATACAGTAGTTAGGGATTGATGACATTCAGATTTTGGCCAGTGGGGAAACCAATCCCTGCCTATACAGCATTATGCAGTACAATTGTATAGTCAGCAACATGGGAAGGTCCTATTCGGGATGCCCAGTAAGGATGCATCCTGGGGTAGCAAGATTTAAGGTGGTAGGGTTCTCAAGGTTCCAGAAGAGAAGGAAAACACTGCAGAAACAGATGCATGGAGATGTTCGTGTCAGTTCTCTGCTACACCAGATTTACCTCCAACATCATACCTAACAGCCTGATAGGGAATCAATTTTGTGTAGCATTAAATGGTTAGAGAAATCAAGGAGACTGTGACTACTAGTCCTGCCTTAGGCATGAAAGCTGGCTGGGTGACTTTGGGCCAGTCATTCTCTCATAGCCCATCTCAATTCAAAGGGCTGTTGTTGTGAGGAAAATAGGAAGAGGAAGGAGTATTAGGAATCTTCACCACCTTGAGTTATTTATAAAAACAATAAAGGTGGAATAAAAATCTAATAAATAATAGATTTTGCACACCTTGTGACTGTTCTTGAATAAATGGGGAGCAGCGGAAGAGAAATGCTGCATTAAGAAAGTGTTAAGGCTGTCTCACTCATGGGCTGGAGGCAAGGTGAAGGCAGCATCACTGGAACTCAGCAGATAAATAATTGTTGTCAGGCGCAAGTTTATTCTAAAGTTAGGCGTGAGTAGGAAAAGACCCAGTCTTTCTTAAGATTCTTTATGAAATTGTTTCTGACTAGGACTGGAAGCTGAAGGCATGTCAGATGTTTTATGATTTTACATTTTCTGTAATTTTTTCCCCTTTCCTCCTGGATTCCTCCATAGGATACAGTGAGGTAAGAGCTTTTCCACTATTTCCAGCCTAGTTTGAGCACAGAATCGTCAACATGTCATTAGCAGTTTAGAAAAATATCAATACATTGGTTTGTTTTGTAGCTCTGAACCATTTCTCTTTATATCGTTGGATGTTTTTCTCCTAGAAGATTGGGTGGGTAGACCTATCATGACCATTGATTAAAATCAGCCCAGACTCTGAATGTTTTTGCTTTTGATATTTTTCCTAGACTTAGGTATAGGTTTGAAAAGCCCTTCTCTCTGACAAAACTCTTTGTGAGATTGTTTTTGACTGGCACTGAAAACTGGGAACGTCTGATGTTGTATGGTGTTCTTGTGTTTGCTGTATAGTATTTTTCCCCCCAGCTGTCTTCTGATATTTTTTCTTTTGAAACAATTCACTCATTATCAATCCCAGAATCTATAGCATTGTTAATACAGGATTGCACAACTGATTGCACAATTTGGTTGAAATACAATTCCCATAACGCTGGTCATCGCAGTGAGTTGATGCAAGGTGGTAGGAGCTATCAGTACAAACCACATTAGTTTATCTCAGGGATTCCTGCAATTCTGTCCAATTTATACACTACCTATTTTTCCTCCACTATCTACCCCCACAAGCTTAGAGCTATTTTTAGACTGAGATCTAATGATTTGGCTCACAAGCTGGGGGATAGCATTATTGAACAACTGTGGAGGACGATAGCTATTAATTGTAAATATTATTGTTATGGTTTAAAATAGAAAATAAACTGGTACTCACTAGATGGGATGGGATGGGATAGGATATCACAACAGGCAAGATATAATGATGGTCCTAATGGCCAAGATATAATGATGGTTCCTGAGTATTAGTTTGGTGACTAAGGCTTACTTTAGTTGTAGGCAGTTGCTAGTTGATGCCGTTGGAATAAGCAACCATAGGGAGCAGCCTTCCCAAACTTACTGTTCTGCAGATGTCTTGAACTTCAACTCCCTATTGTATTACCAATAATTCCTTCCAACAAAATATGTTGCAGATAAACAGCTCTTTGTATTCTATACTCCATCACCATCCCTGCGGGCCAACTATTATGTTGAATGATAACACAGATCTCCTGTGAACAAAAAATGCCATCTTCTGCCATAAAGAAAGATAAGCAGGCTACATGAGTCTTTGTCACTTGGCTAAATGTCTCTTCTGCAACCCCAGAGTGATATTATCTATGGTTTTTCAATGGAAAAGAAGAAGGAAAAAACCAACATGGAAGCCCAGCCAAAGGTAGTCTTCAACCCACAAAAGTTACAGTTAAGAAGAATATTGTCTGGATCCCTGTAACATTTCTGAATGAGGCAAGGTAATTGTATAATAAAAAATCTTAAGAGGAAGCACCAGGATGTATCAGGAACTACCTTGGCAGAATTGATTCTGCCCATCTGGACAAGATATCAAGAGATTCTGTTACAGGTCCTTTCTTCTCCCAAGGTACACGGAGTATGAACCAGGCGACAGGTCTTCAGAGGGATGACCCCCATTTTATGGAATAGTATCCTCCTGGAGGTCCAGATGACCCCAGACCTGCTTAAACAAGCTAAAACAATTCTAATCCATGTTATGTTCACCCTTAGATCATTAGTGTAGCTTTATGGGTTTCTATGATGTTTAGTTTTTGGATAGTTTATTATAATTTTTTATTATAGGTTTTTATTATTCCTCTTGACCTTGTTATACCCTGTTCAGAATCCACTGGGATTGAGGCCAGTTATAAAAAAATAAATGAATGAATAAGCAAATCAAGCTAAACTGAGAGAACCACCAACGTAGAAATACATCTGTGGAGGTGGGGTCTTATGGGTTAACTGCTCAGTGAAGGGATGAAGATAAAACCAGCAGGGCCCTCTGTGCTTCAAAAGAGGCCTCTCTGGAATATTTGTCACCGTAGCATTTTGAAGCAGCTATTTAATCAGAACTGTTCAACAGGCTCTAATTCTCTTTCTGCTGTAGGGGATTTATCCGCCTGCTCTGGGATTGGGCAAGTTGAGGAAAAACTGCCAAGTCGGAAAGAAGCAAGGACAATGGAATATGCTGGGCTCAGCATTTGACCAGGGCCAGCATGTTTGAAGGACACAGGAGAGGAGAATCAGCATATGCATGCTCAATCACAGTCTCGTATTTTATTGCACATCAGGTTCAGGGGTGGGTGTGAGTGTGTTGGCTTAGGCCTCTTGTCAAACTCCATCCATGTGGCAAAGAGAAACATGCTGCTTTTCCTGAAATGTTTGCTCATGAGGGTTCTCAGGCTTCGAGAATCTGTTCTGGCTTTGACTAGAACTCTGGTTCCGCTAAATTGAATTTTGGAAGAAAAAAAGTTCATATAACATTCTGAAGGGAAAGATTTGGAACCTAGGCACTGGTCCTGAATACGCAGTACTGGCAATCTAATTTAGGAGTAAAGGAGTAATATTGTGGCTGGTTGTCAAGCAATCAGAAATTAAAAATTCCTGACAATCTAAAAGTCTGCAAAGATTCTCAGTCATCCAGGTCATGGTTATCCTAAAGGTGCTTTTTCAGGCGGCAACTGGACTTCATTTTTTCTTTTGAAGACGTTTTGCTTCTCAGAAGCGAAACATCTTCAAAAGAAAAAACAAGAAAGTCCAATTGCCTCCTGAAAAAGCACCTTTGGATCTTGACAATCTACTTTTAATTGTCCATAGATACACCAGTACACACTATAGTATCATGCAGTAGTATAATACAGATGAGACACAGATCTGGAGAAAAGCTTTTGTCCAAGGCCATGCAATAAAATAAAAAGCAGAAGGCAGGAGATCTCGTTTCCAGTCTTTTCTCTCAGATTATGATATCTGTCCTTAGAACAAACTGGAACAAGCATTTTTTTCTTAGATCTTCTGTAGATCTAGCTCACTAGATTATGGGATCAGCAATTTTTGGGGGAGCCAATGGCCCATAGGTATACCCATTTCTAGGGCATATAAGCATCCCCGTAAAACCTATGCCATCACAGGAGTGATCAAAGACAAAATACTAAACTACTGGACAGTAGAACTTTTACTGGATCTCCCCAAACTGGGAGGCCCTGCTACCAGACCTTAATTGTATCCCTTTTTCTTGGCAAGCAAATGTACTTCTAAACAAAGCACTGGGCTCTTATGTGGCAATCATTTTTAGTCTCTAAAAATACTTCTGAGATCTTTATGGGATTTACATGAGCTTTCCATTTACATGTGTTTTAAATTAAATGTATCTAAAATCAGTCAGGTGGGTATGGAGACTGATGGTGGCAAAGGAGGAGTCACCAAGTATAATGAAGCTGATGAGCATCACACGTACTAGGTCTTATCTAAAAACTATGAGAATCTAGGAATCCTGGCTTCTATCCTTCCTTGGATTGCTCTATTTGATACTATTTATGTTGTAAACTGTGAACAGAATCAGAATTCTGGTAGGGTCATGATGGCAGTGCTGTGCTTGAAGAGCACCAACCTCAAAACACTTAATGCCAGTACAGATATAAATATATATGAAGCTGCATAAGGTGGAAGGAAGCTGGAAGCTGAACAGAGGCTTTACAAGAAGACAAAGAGATGGGGAATTGCTGTAGCTTCCTACTCAGTGCCATGTTCTTCCTTGTCAGGTGATTTAGCCTGAGCAGCAGCAGAGAGTGAAGACCGAGACATGCTGGCCGCCTCCACAATCTCAATGTCGCGACAGGTCAGGCAGGCAACAAGCTTTTCCCGTGAAGCACTGTCAGCAAAGAAGAATTCATAGGATACTCCAGCCAGAACAGCACCCAGAGTAGGGCCAAGCCAATATACCTGGAAAGTGAATATGAGAGATCGTGTGAGGGCCATGATGTAGTTTCTGAAGCAGTATATATCAGCCCTTAGAAGGGTGGGAGAAGATCACATAATATCCAACAGATTGGCAAGAACGTGGTTATAAAGAAACCTAGCAAGGCTCAAGCAATATATTGGTAAGCGTAAGGGAAGACTAGCAGAGAGAGAAAAGCAGGGAAACCCATATTGGAGGGGATAAAATACTTAACGCTGGCTGAAACCAGTAAAGATGGGAGTGTAAGGTAAACCTAAATACTATTTTAAAAAATGGAAATATGTGTCTGTATTCTCCAGCAAATTTTGGATAGCTTATATTAATACCTTGAAAATTCAATATAGCAGCAGAAAAATACTTTAAAAGTTCCAAGTTATAGATTTAAATGCTGAATATAATCATCCATTCAAGGTTGTCCTAAATCGGAACTTCCAGAAAGTTATCTGACAGGAAAAAGGAAAGTTTCTCTTGAGTAGGCAATCCAGAGACAACTACTAAAATTGACCCCTTCCCTCCAGGGCACCCAAGAGATGAAAAATCTCAGGCTATTCTTCTCCATAGGAATAAGCCATTCCTCTCCATTGCAGTAACCACTCACCCAATGATGTTCCCAGAATCCTGTGATGACAGCTGGACCCAAAGATCGGGCTGGATTCATACTGCCTCCAGAGAAGGTACCCTAGGAAATATAAGTTTGATACAAGCTGTAATGGTATTTCAATTCCTCCCTTGGAGGATTGTTCTATGACATTTTTCCTGTTTATTTTTTTTTTTAAAGGTCATCTTTCTAGCTGTTGCTGGAGCATTAGCTGAGCTTCAGGACTATTTACTGTCCCTGAAATTCTTGGCCAGAACCAGTTTGGGGTAGTGGTGAAGGTGATAGCCTAGGAAACAGGAGACTACGAATTCTAATTCCACCTTTGACATGAAAGCCAACTGGGTGACTTCAGGCCAGTCACTCCCAGACTAACCCATCTTAAAGAGTTGTTCTGGAGGAAATAGAAAGTAAGACTATTTGGCATGTTCTCTGCCTTGTTATATGCAAGAAAGATGGAATAAAATAACAATAGCAACAAAACCAATATTCCAGAAAGGATCCACAAACAGTTAAGTAAAGAGGATGATCTTGCAAGGAGAGAGGGAAGAACCATTACCAATACTAAAATGAGACCAAGGCGAGAGCTACAGTATTTCTTGATCTACTCTACCTTTTAGGACTGACTGTATTACACATTGTAATTTTTAATAGGAGGAAGGAATTTATTAAATACATAGGTATTAATCGTATTAATGGCATTTTTCAATTAACATGTAATTAAATTTAAACAAGTTTAGGTTTTGCCCTGAGGAAATCCATTTCTTTGCTTAAGCCAACTATATTTGGAAACTTCACCTCAGGATCAAGTGTGGCATACAGGCTCCAAAATACCGCACAATCGTATATAATATGTATATACAGAGAGAGATATAAAACCCTCAAATTTTATCTATTGTATACATTTTTCCCCAGTTTGTGATATTCAATTTGTTGAAATTTTGAGCATTTTAAAGATATTTTCCTGGTTCTAGCCTGGTGGGAATGACCTTGGGAGACAGGAGGAAGACTGGATAATTATCACGTAACAGGTTTTGTTTTGTTTTTAAGGAGAGGGGATACTTTCAGTCTTGCAAGATTCTGTTAATGTAACCTTACAATTGTCAGGGAGTTGATTGATCCCATCCTGGCTCTGGGATAATCGCACCCCGGTTTAGAGGTTTGGACCGTGGCTCTCCTTGAAAGTATACATTAAGAAAATAAAACCCGAAGAAGTATTTCTAAGAAAACTCATTTTATTGTAAAAGTAAAAGATAAAGATAACTCTTATTAGCTAATTGGCTACCTAATTAGCTACATCTTGGCAGCGTTCCTGCCGGACCTCTTGGCAGGGAGAACAAAGGAGTAAGAAAGCTAGAAAAGGAATGTGGAGGATGCGCAGTAGTTAGTTACTGATAACGATTTGGCAAAACTACAGTAAGTCTATTAGTCCAAAATGAGAGCTCAGCTGGGAAATACAAGAACGCAGTGACAACAATAAAGAAGGAACTAGTACTTCTGGATACTCTTTTTGTCTGGACTATCTCACCAGGTTAACATAGCCTAACACTGCAAGAGATGAAAAAAAAATTTTTTTTATTACAGTTAAAAGCCAGCCATTTAAGATAGCTTCCTAAAATATCCAGATAATAAAGCAGCACGCAGTATAATACAGGAATGTAAAAAGCAATAGGGAATTATATGCTACAGTTGCTGAGAGAGATGGATTACAGTTTTACCACTGACTCTTCATTATCTGTTGCTGCGCAAAGCTGCTATGCAAAAGTTTACAACCGTAGAAGTAGCAGGAGGCTGCATGTCCCTGGGTAGTTTAATGGGCAAAATAGGTTTACTGTTTAGATCTCTATAAAATTTACAATATAGCAAGACATGCTCAACTGGTTTGACCAGCCATGAAGGGCAGATGTGCTCCTGGTAGGGGTTCCTATTAAAGCTGCCTTCCAGCTGCGTGGATGAAAGTAAGTTAAATAAAGCCTGAGAAAAAGCTCTCTGATAGGCATTTTCAAGGTGCCAAGATACCGTATTTGGTAGGCTGCAGATTCAGATTTAGAATACTAAAACACTCAACAATCTTAACACCTACAGAAGTAGTTCAATTCGTTTTGTTACTTTGCCTTCCAGGACTTTCTCTTTAAGAATCACTCCAGTTTTGTTACTGTCCATGGGCAGCAAAAAAATAAACAAAAAACAACAAAAAACCCCACTGTGGATAAAAGCTGTAATTGCACTTTTTACAAAGGGGTCCACTTACAGAGGATGAGCACCACTGAACAAAAATGAAGCTGTAGACCAGGATTAAAGATTACCAGCCGAACACAAGCATCTAACTTAACTGACCTCAATTAAAATCAACCTTAATTAAAATTTGTTACATGGAACATATTTGGGGGGAGCTCTGGAGCTCTGGTATCAGGAAATTGGGTGCACTTTGGAGCACTTATTTGCCAGGGCTCTTACCGCAGCCAGAGCTCCTGCTATCACAGAGAAACCAATAGCCAAGATCCCAGCAGGCTCCCCTATTTCATGCCTCCGGTGATCTTCTACAGCAAAAATGGTGAGAGCCAGCTGGAAAGTGGAAAACAGCTCCATCCCCAGAGCTTGTCCAGCATTCCCCTCAGTGCTGACCTAAAAGGAAGAAAGGAAAGAAGGAAGGGTTCAAAGTGTAGGCGGAGATCTTCTGCAAGTCATCCAAGGGCTTGACATATTAACCTGCATAAGTTTTTACTGTCTCATAAAATATTCTGCAGTCCAAATGTCAACTGTTGAAACTGCACAGGCCACTTGGATGCAAGACTACTTGGGGTATACATCCTAGAAGAAAGCAGTGGCAAGCTATTTTCACATTGTTGCTAAGAAATCTATGAATTCAGCAGAAATCAGAGACAGTTTACTTGTATGATTTCAAAACAGTTAATCTACAATATTTTTAGACAGGTTATATTAAAGAGACCTTATGATTTTAAAATTTTATTGTATTTTTATTTATTTTTTATTATTAAAATTAATAATTTTTTATTTTTCTATATTACACCGAACTGGTGTAATCAAAATGATTCAGATATTAACTGATGAGATATAAAATGGATAGGCTGGCACAGTTAATGTTTGATGTGAAGACTCTAAATGATAACCAAAAACTTGATATGGGAAAGATGTAATTAAACTCATACAAATAGGTTTGCTCCTTATTTTGTCATTATAACAGGGCAGCTAATGATTTATTCTTTGCTATGCTTGAAAATGCGTGATGCCCATCTTAGATTAAGACTAAAACATAACCTTTATAAATTGCACATATTCATAGGAAATAAGTCAGTGGTGGGTTCCTCCCGGTTCCGTCCAGTTCCACCGAGCCGGTAGTGGTGACAATATGATGTCACCGAACCGGTTCTGCCCCCTCACCCCACCCATCCCCCCCGTGTTATTCTTACCTTTTATTTGGCCCCACCCCCAATCTATTGCTGCCTCCTGAGTCCCAGCTGATGGGCTATAAGGAAAAACTGTTTAAACTCTTGCCATGGGGCTTCAAAGGGCCGCCCTACAGCTGATCAGTGGTAAAAGGCAATTTGGTGGTAGACTGGTGTCTGCAAAAATAAATGGGTAGACCAGTGCCTGCAAAAATACATGAGTAGACAGGTGCCTTCTAAAATAAATGGGTAGACCAGTACAGCTCTGCAAGCAGTTAAAAGCCTGGTAGACCAATACCTCTGCTAAATCCTAAAGAATTGTCTCATGACCATCAAGCCACGCCCACAAAATAAGCCACACCCACAGAACCGGTAGTAAACATATTTAGAACCCACCCTGAAACAAGTATCTTTATTTTTTTTCTGGACATCTTTCAATGGGGGTTCAGTGGCTCACGTGGGTATGTCAGCTGCAAAAGCTGGCAGCCCAGGTTCAAAATAGGTGCATAGGATGTACCTGAGTGCCACATGATGGGGTGAGCTCCCATCCTCGCTCCAGCTTCTGCCAACCTAGCAGTTTGAAAGCATGCAAATGTGAGTAGAGGGCAAGGCAGAGGGAGAAATCCATATAGATAATTGTAGTAGATTGTATTTCTGTCAGACTTTTGCCCAGCAGGCTAAACTGGAGCCATTGAAAGATAAAAAGGTAAACGAGTCCCTGCGTATTTTACTCTGCTAGTTATTGCCGATTATAAGGGGTGGTGCTTATCTCTGTTTCAAGGCCGCTGAGCCAGCGCTGTCCAATGACATTCCGTAGTTTCCATCATGATATCACGGAGTGCTGTCATCTTCTCACCCAATTGTGCTGGTACCTATTTATCTACTCACATTTGCATGTTTCGAAGTGCTAGGTTAGCAGGAGCTGGAGTGAGGATGGGAGCTCACCCCGTTGCGTGGTGCTCAGGTACATCCTATGCACTTATCTTGAACCTGGCCTGCTAGCATTTCCAGCGATAAAGCCATAGTCATATATATATTCATATATATATATATATATATATATATATATATATATATATATATATA